>JAJMVL010000072.1:0-178932 GCA_023082095.1 Dothiorella sarmentorum | reverse complement strand
TGCCGTTATTGTTTGGCCATTTTCTTTTTTTGGTGATAGAGAGGGCGGCGTTGGGGATTTTGCTCACCGGTTGCCGATTTTCTGGTCTTTTCTTTTCTTTTTTTTTTTTTGGGCGGGGATGGTTGGGAGGGGTGGTACGGCAGGAAGCACACACGGGAATGATGAGATGGGGGTGGGGGGTCTGGCCTGTAGCTATGCAACTGACTCAGCGCAATATTCATGCATGCGGTGGCACAGGGATGCCTTCTCTGCCTTTTTCCTTCTTTTTTTTTTTTTTTTTTTTTTTGCCTGCGGAGAGTTTTGCACGGCACCGGCGGCCTGGAGCGGTAGGGCAGCGCGGGCCCCTGACCCGACGAGCAGCTGAGACCTGCCTTGAACCCTAGCAGGCTGCATGGGGCCCCTAGGTCCGCCATGTGGCCATGGTACTGGTCTGGCACTTGGTTTTTGAGTGGTTGACGGCTGGCGAGTGCCTATGGCCCGTAGTGCTGCGTGGCATTGGCTCGCTGTTCTCCTGCCATGGAGGGAATCGGTTTATCTCCTTTGCTGACCGCATGGGCTTTCCAGCTGACCGAACGGGCGGTCAACTTCCGGTTTATTGGCGGTAAGGCTCGTGGCTTAGGCAGCCGTGGCTGCGTGTGACAGTTGCCATGGAGCCGTCGAGTGAGAGCTAAGGGCGGTTTCTTCACGCCAAGCGTGGAGATTATTGGTAGGTTTTGGAGGCTTGAAAAGCAAAGCCATGTGTGATATTATAGGACAGAGTCGACCAATGATTCGGCGTCGCGGGGCTGCATATAAACATGGAGAGATATGAATATGGCAACACCACATGCAGCAGTTGGACTGCGGGCCAGGCTTTTAAGGCTGACGTGCATCGTTGTAACATCACTGTGCGGGCCTTACGCTGAGTAGCTGTGGTCTTGTGTGAGGAAGATGAATGTTCTATTTCTATCTGTAATCTGAAATGCCTGTAAACATGATTGTGCATCGCAAATGTTACCAGGCCGTTGAACAGCATGCGGCTGTTTTCCTGGGAAAAGAAATCCGGGAAAAGATACTGTAAGGCTGTGAAGATGAAGAAAAAAACCTGATTTCAAGTTGGCTTCGGAAACTTCTGGGGGGGTTCCTGTTCAGAATTGGAAGCTCTTGAGCTGCTGCTAGATTCCGAAATGTTCCTTTTCTGCCCCAACTGCGCATCTCCAACTTCATCCGGCGATTCCAATGGGGACCTGGACAGAGAAGAAATGTCGTTCAGCGGGGTTCCGGTGTCTGATCTGGGTGTCAGTCGCGTTTCGGAAGCTCTAAGTTCCGGGTCCTCATCCACAAGTAGCGACTCAGGCAATCTGGCAGTAGGACTTCCTTCAAGCCACTCATTGATCCTTGTCCTCCGGCTTCCAAGACTGGGTAAGTCTTCAATGGAAAGTTCGTGGCCATCAGAATGGAATGATTGCTCTGGACTTGCACTACCGTTTGGCCCGGGTGACCAAGACGACGCTTTGTTGACTTTTTCATCCCCAACCAACTCCATTTCTCCATCAATGCTCGGTGGCTTCGAAGGCTGGGGTAGGAGGCCGATCTTGATACACCGTGAAAGTAGACGGGCTACTTCATTCCGCTTCTGGCTTAGCTCGCGGGCAAAGTCCTCTTTGTCCTGGTTGTACTGGCTGTAGAACTCCAGATCCGGGGGAGAGATGGGTTCCCCCAGGTTGGTTCGTGTCTCTCTTTCGGCTCGCTCTTCTCCGAAAGTGTCCTCAAGCTCTGCGATGCGCTCTTCGAGTATTGGTATATCAGACACTTGATCGTAGTAGGTTTTCAGCAAGTCATGCTCGCTTACTGGTGTGGGTGCTCTGAGTATTGGCTGGTTTGGTGCCTCGGCTGCTTTGATCAAGGCTGGAACGATGGTGCGCAGAGTCTCGAAGAACCCAACCTCTTCTTTGCCCAAGTCATACTCAAGAGAGTTGAGGTGCAACTCGAGCTTCTTCATTTGCTCCATTTCGCGAACGAGTTCCTCTTGCTGGCGCTGTGTGTTGTTGATCGCTGACAACAACGGAACATTGCCTTCAGACCCAGAGCCCTCGGGTACAAAACTCTTAAGACGTCGGGATAGTTCCTCCAGGGTTTGCTCAAGGTCAGACACGCGTTGTTGAATGGTCGATCGCTGGCTAATCACGTCGATACGAGTTGCTATCGTCTCTCCTCTTTGATTGTGTAAGTGGTAGTGTCGCTCGTATAATTTGTCGTGGTCACTGGCCGCCACTTCCGATCTTCTTCTCGGGGCTGGAGAACCCGACTGCCCCTGCGTCTCCATTTCAAGTGCACCTGAAGTTTGCGTTGCGGCCGAGCCAGGCGTGTCCGAGAGCTCTGGTTGAGAGGTGAGTCCTTGTGAGGTATCATTTCGGTCAAACACAGGTTTTTCAGCCAACATCCCAGTAGATTGCGAGATGCTCGGTTCGTTTGGGTGCAAACTTGGGCTTCGAGAGACGTGTCGACCCTTAAACGCGACTTGGTCACTGTTCCTGGCATTGTCTCAGCGTCAGGCAATCACAGCTATATGACACTCACCCAGAACCCGGGCCTCCCTCTTCCGTACCTATTAACCACTCTAACTCGGACATGTCATAAAACCGCTTACTGGAACGCCAGGTAATCGAGTGAGGCTGAGCGGCGTCCAAGCATGGTGTCACTAGAGCTGAGGGGAAGAAATGAAACGAGAGCTACCTTTTCCACCGAAAGGGGCTAGGTGCATATTTAAGGCCTTTGGCTTGCAGTGGCACAAAAACAGTAGCGGCCAGTGCCAGCGGGCCGCGCCGGGAGGAAGGCGAATCGCGTTTACCTGGCAGGGGTGTGCATCCCGATAGCATGGGCGCCGTAGCGTGTGACTCCTGTGGCTTTTTGATCCCGAAGCGAGGCGAAAGACAAGCCGTTTGCCTCCCCTACCCCGCTCCGCCGCTAACAATCTCGCCATACTCTGAGGCGACGATCAAATGCACGTCGCAATGCAGGCTTCGCTGGCCTTGACGCGTGGGTTGATCCATGCTGTCCAACGCATTACGCTCACCCACCATGTCGGCCCGGAATGTGGACTTTGCAAACGCTGAAGCAAGCAGAGCCTCATCCGATAGATAAACCGCTGCGAACGTGTCGTGATGGCAGGCGGACATTCCGGGCAGACCCCTGCATGACCATGTCGTTTCAGTGGGCGTGGGATCCGGCCCGGCAGGACAGGTACTACTGGAATCCCGCCGGTAATTTTTTCTTTTACGAAACGTACGGGCAGATCTTTCCAAGTCAAGGCCTTGTCCAAGCTGGCCCGGCCGAGCAGATCACTGAGCCTCAAGCTCTCCGATCCGGGATAAGAGCTCACAAGAAAGTGCGCGAAACTCCAGGGGACGCTGAAACACTGGACCCGCGTGAGTATCCCATCGAGACACCACAAATCCACCGACTAATACATCCCAGGATACAAAAAGCACTACCCCGGCTACACCTTCTACAAAACCGGGAAGGTATTCAAGGTCCTCTGGCCTGAGCCAGCGGGGAACCCCCAATCTGGACAAACATTCATCACCGGGAATTTCGGCGAGTCGATATACGCCAAATTCCGATGGTTTGTAGTGATTCGTGAGGGTCAAGACTGTTGCACATGCTTGTAAGCCAAGCCCGGCGAGATTGGTGAAAGAGTGATTCACTGATCCAGGCGAACCCAAGGCCAATCCAGACGTACAACAGGCAAGGGGTGAGGAAGCAAGGAGTCATCAAGGGAGAACACTCCATCGTGTACACAGGTTCCGAACCACCCCAAATTCCCGAATGGGAGGATCCCAACGGAGAAATGCTGGAAGCCATTCCCGTCATTCCCAAGAACCCCGCAGAGCGCAAAATGGACCCCATGTCTCGTCTCAACTACGCGAAGCCATACACCGTGGAGCACAACGTGAAGTCGCTTGACTTTGGTGACGTTCCTCCGGAGTGGATACCAAGCCTCCGTTCAAACTTCGCTTTGACCCTTCAGCTGCCTCACACATTTCACGCGGCCGACGCTTCACAACTCCCAGCGAGCCAGTCGGAATGCCCTCCGCCCCCAGGCATTGACTCTCCAAGCGTGTACCCGAACCCATCAAACTCAATGTCAGCAGACGAATACCAGGAAAGCTATGAAGATGATACTCAGGCAGGAGCGGAACAGAGCGGCAACGAGGGTGACGGCTACTGGTCTGACGGGGAATGTCACCAATATGGCACGGGCCAGAGTGAGTATTAAGTTATGGGAGGCAAACATTCGCCAAGCTTCATTGTTGCATGCGGAGACAGAATACGTCAACATCTTGGGTCAGAATCTGCACCCGCACACTACGTTTCGATTTCTCTTACACAACTTCCTTCATCACACATTCATTCCAAGCATGGACACGAATACTTGATCCTATCTCAGTTTTCCGCTACTCCCACGACATTTCGTTTGAATTTTCCTTTTGAAAGTACGTTCGTCAATGTAATTGATGGAGGCTGAGGCTCTGGCTCTTTACGCACTCATCTTCAGCCATTTCCCTAGTTGGGTTAGTCCGTCACTTAGCTCATTTAGCGCGCACTTTATATCGGTCGCACCCTTTCTATAGCTAATCCACTATCGCTTTGCACTTCATCGGAAATTAATATTATCCAGATTGATTTAGTGGAAAGTGCACGCAAGCATGATTTGGTTGCAAAATGGAATCCGGCTTGAAATTATTCTTGAAACAAGGCGACATGATCACGAAGCAAAGGCATGTAAAGCACCCCAGAGAGAGAGAAAGTTTCCCGTACATCCTGTTCCTTGTGGAATAGAATCAGAGTTGCCATAACAGGTGGCGTCCCGGGCGGTGAACGGCAGGCGCTACCCATCCCATCCCATCACAGTGACGTAGTGTACTACACAACTCGAAGTCGCGAGCTAGGAACAAAAATCATGTCGCAGACGAATCCTAACCATTGAGGCCTCATTCGAGCTCAACAACCTCCAAGAAGCCAGACAAAATGACGGACAAGGTAGAGTCACGATCCATTCTCATCAGCGGAGGAGCGCGGGGCATCGGACGCGGCCTAGCGCGCTTCTTCCTCAACCAAGGCAACTTCGTCTTCCTCCTCGACATCGACGCCGACGAGCTGCACTACACCGTCGACGTGCACCTCAAAGCCCACGCCTTGGCCGACCGCCTATCCTACGCCGTGTGCGACCTGCGCGATGTCGACGACATCCGCCAAAAGGTCAAGCACGCGGCCGAGTTCCTGGGCGGCAAGATCGACGTGCTCATCAGCAACGCGGGCATCGCGACGCCGCACTGGCGCGACGGCAAGGCCTTTGACGACCCGGCCACGCTTGACGAGTGGCGCGCCCACGTCGACACCAACCTCACCGCCCCCTTCGCCCTCAGCCAGGCCGCCATCCCCTTCATGAAGTGCGTCGAGGACTCGCGCCGCGCCCGCCACGTCGACGGCCCCGGCCCCTGCATCATCCTGATCGGCTCCTTCCGCGCCCACCAGAGCGACCCGAACCAGGAGGGGTACGCCGCCACAAAGGCCGGCCAGATCGGCCTGATGCACTCCATGGCCGTCAGCTGCCAGCCGTGGGGCGTCCGCGTCAACCTTGTCGCCCCGGGCCGCATCAAGGTCGCCCATGAGAGCAAGGAGGGCGATGAGAAGGGCACAAGCTGGGAGGACTCGCTGGAGGACAAGGACACCGAGGATCATCCCGCCAATCGTGCCGGTTCGCCAGAGGACGTCGCTCGCGCGGTGAATTACCTTGTTGGGGCTGGTTTCGTTACTGGCCAGGAGCTCACCGTTGACGGCGGTGCTTTGATGAGAAAGTGACAAGTTCATGGCATGGTAGGTATCTGGATCGAGGCTGAAATAAACCCTAAATGCGTGGTATGGCGTTTTTCAGAAAAGATAACAATTGGTTTGCTCTGTATGTTTGCTCACCTTCACGCTTAATTTATTCGACTGAGGCAACACGGTCAACACAGAACGAATACTACCATCTCAACCGTAACGAATACAAATCAAATGGCCCTACAGCAGCTCAACTCAGCGGACCGCAACACGTTGTGGCTCAGGATAATGTTGAACACTGGCCTGAGGCTGACAGTGTACGAAGCGATTCCCAAAAGCCAATCCGAGTCATGGGGCAGGTGCCAGAGACAAACAGAGAAATACGATCGACATTACTGAGCGTCCGAGCCTTCTTCTCATGTGCCTGGGGTAAATTTCAGAGGGCGTCTGGCGGAAGAGCGTTACTCGGGAAGCGTACTTTCAGGGTCGGGGCCTATCGCATCCGTAAGTATGGTAATTGTGTTGTTGGCGCCCTCCAAATACCCATTATCCCGTGGAAGCCCTTCGTTATCACAGTCAGACCCACCTGTCTTGCTAT
Source organism: Dothiorella sarmentorum (assembly GCA_023082095.1). Classification (NCBI taxonomy): domain Eukaryota; kingdom Fungi; phylum Ascomycota; class Dothideomycetes; order Botryosphaeriales; family Botryosphaeriaceae; genus Dothiorella; species Dothiorella sarmentorum. Next base: position 172,529 of record JAJMVL010000072.1, on the reverse strand, counting down.
CTGCTGTTCGAGCTTGTTGCAAGAGGAACTGTGCAGCTGCTTCCGTTGATGAGGTGAAATGGTGGGACATGAGAGCCCCGTTCGGCTCCCGATTGCCAATACAATCCAAGCTACTTGGTGGGCTCGGGTGTCACCCTGGAGGTTTGGGTTAGGTTTGCCAACCCAAGCCACCGCTAATTGTAGGTAGAGTTCAAGGCGGAGTGGTGGCTAAAGTGGCGGTATGATATCTAGTCTGAACAGAATTAGCGTTTCCGCATCACAATCGCGCCAAAACTACTCATAGAAACCATGGGTACGCAGGTGTTGCAGAGGATGAGCGTAGACCAACCTCCCGCAAAGGATCCGTTTACGAGGAAGCTGTTGGGATGCTTCGAGGAGCCAGCCGGTAGGGACGATTTTCTCTGGTCCAACCGATCAGTAACGCCGGAGATGCTACCCGACGAACCATCCCATCATCTCAATAAAAGTCAAGCCCAAAACTCTTCTCCCTCGCTCGGTGAGCTCGCACAGAAAACATCGTTTTCATCTGCAAGTCGCTGACGCGAACAGGGACAATCCTTCGCAAGACCCTGGGGGACAGAACGGGACGATCGAGGATTTTGGGGGCGGCGGTCGAATATCCTCACGGAGCGTCTGTCCTGGCGTTTTAGGGTCGTGTCGGAGCGGGGAGTGACTGGATTACGTGCTGCTGGAATCGATTCAACCGCCCGCGGTGGAGACCACGCTCATGTTGCCGTAAGAGCATAGCCAGGTGCTGGTGATTTGGTATGGGAACGGAACGGAGTAGAAGACGAAAAGAAAAGATCTGAAGTCTCGGAGAATGGAAGTGGGGGTTGGAGCTTCGAAACGAAAGCTGCGTACGCCTACTAAATGAACAACATGGATTGGTACGGCTACCTCGACTGCCCGGCCCTGGAGTACTAAAAAAGGAGAAACACTGGACCGATCACTATCTTCCAGGATGCAAACGAGTCAGTCGTCCCGACGGATGTAGCACCGAAGACCCGGAGTGAGGTTCACGACCTTCCCTTTCTGCACTACGGCTGTCCCAAAAGCTCGGTTATGGCACTGACCCGGCGCAGCTTATCTCTTTGTTATTGGAAGCATTCTTCAAAACAAGAATTATCCGCGAATAGCGGTGTGGCTCGCCCGCGTATTCGCTGCTTCTTGACCCGAAACGTGGCGCTGCCAAGGTCCGGGGTTACCAACTCTGTGGGGAAGGTTGGATGGCAATATTGCGGGGAAACAGCTCCTCATTCACCGGCCCTGCTGCAGGTACAAAAAGATTTGAAACGCCGGGGAGAAGATGGCTTGCAGGCACCCCTCGACCTTTTTCGTCCCTCCATACTGTTCCGTGAAGAGAAGGAAAGCAGTTGCCGACAATGTTGCGAAGCGTACTCATTGCTGGTGTGCTGTTTGCACAGGCGTGCGTTGCAAAAGGCCCGTTTCTGAAGCAGCTCAACGGCACCAGCTGGGTGATTGGCAACGACCACTGGAACATGACCCAGGGACGCCAGTACGGCACGAAGCTGTACTGGAAGGGCAAGGACCTGGTCGACGAGGCTGTAGGTCACTACGTCTCATACAACGGCGCCGCCAGCGACTTGAACTGGACTTCGGCGGCCATCTCCCACCGGACCGCCGATTACATCGATGTGCAGTTCGACGCGCTCGAGGGCGAGATGCACTGGGTCATCTACACCGATCTCGTCGGCGCGTACCAGTACTTTGTCAACCACGCCCTACCCAATCTTGGCGAATTCAGAACTCTCTGGCGCCTCGACAACGAGTCTTTCCCGAACGGCAGGACGACTGAGCGGGACGGTGCGCTGCCAGCCTACGAAGAGTACCTGACGGCTACCAAAGTGCAGGACGAGACGTGGCAGAAGGCCGATGGCACCTACCTGACCAAGTATGACTGGAGCGCCTTCATCCGGGAGCAGGACTACTACGGCGTGTACGGCGATGAGTTTGGGAGCTGGTACATTGTAAGCAAGCAGCCTGTACGACCCATCATGCACCGCTCACTGACGAGTATCAGAACCCCGGGAAAGACTACATCAATGGAAATCACTTGAAGCAAGAGCTCATGGTCAGTTCTCTCGGAAAACCTCCTCGGTTTCAATGCTAAACCACTTACCAGGTGCACCGCGAGTCCCTGACCGGCGACGCCGTTCAGCTCAACATGATCCACGGCACCCACTTCCAGGCCTCATCCTCCGACGCCTTCGCCGACGGCAAGCTCTGGGGCCCATGGCTCTGGTACCTGGTAAGCCTCCGACGCCGCAACCCCAGGCTCTCTCGCCCACTGACGTGCCTCTCCGCAGAACGACGGCTCCAAAGAAGACGCAGCCGCACGCGCCGAGCAGGAGTTCGCAGCCTGGCCGTACGCCTGGTTCGAAAACGCACGGTACCAGTCGCGCGTCGCCAAAGTAACGGGCCGCATCACCCTCTCCGACGGCCGCCCCGCCTCGGGCGCCGCCGTCTTCCTCGGCGACAACCACGCCAACAAGACGGCCCTCGACCAAGGCAGCTCCGCCTACTACACCGCCTACGCCGACGCCGCCGGCGCCTTCGCCTTCTCCCACGTCCTCACCGGCACCTACGGCCTGCAAGCCTGGTCCGCCGGCGGCGCCCTCGCCGACGTCTCCACCACCCTCGTCCACAACGACATCGTCATCAGCAGCAGCATCCCCTCATCCCGCAAGCGCGCCGCCGCCGACATCCCCCTCGACCTCGGCGCCCTCACCTGGCCCCTGCACGCCCACCGCACCCCCATCTTCCGCGTCGGCGCCTTCGACCGCAAAGCCACAGGCTTCCGCCTCGCCGACTCGGGCCACCACCACGGCCTCGCCGCCGCCTGCCCCGCCAACCTCACCTACACCGTCGGCAGCAGCAACAGCAGCAACAGCAGCTCTTCCGACACCAACACCAACACCAGCGACGACCACGACCACGACGCCGACTGGTGCTTCGCGCAGACGGCCCTCGGCAGCTGGGACATCCGGTTCCACCTCGACGACGACGACGTGCGAAACGCGTCGGCGGTGCTGACCGTGTCGCTGGCGGGCTACTCGCAGGGCACGAGCGCCGAGGTGCTGGTCAACGGCGCGGCGAACCGCGTCGGCAACCTGACGAGCGGGGCCATCGCGAGCGATCAGAGCGTGTACCGGTCGGCGACGGTGGCGGGGGAGTGGCATCTGTTTGAGTTTGGCTTCGAGGGCGCGGGGGTGCTGCGGCGCGGGTGGAATACCGTGAGCTTTGTGGTGACGGAGAGGGCGCTGTGGAGGGGGTTTTTGTGGGATAGTGTTGTTTTGGAGTGGGCTTAGGGGTGGGGGGTGGATGGTTGTTTTGGATGGAGGCTTGGCTTAGCTTGGTGAACATGTTTTTTCTTCTCCTTTGCTTTGATGGTGCCCGTGTGCTCGTTGTCTCTGGGGTTTGACGGTTATACTCGAGGGTCTGGGAGGTGTGTCTTTCAGTCCCTTGATGTGCAGAGGGAGTTGCCAAGTACTGTCCTCCGTGCAAAGCCAAGCATGTCGTAGACTAATGCATAGTCTTAGGCGCATTCTCCTCCCTTTCTCGAGCGTAGCAGGTCTTTTTGCGAACGAACCGGGTACGGTGGCTCCTCTTGCACGTCTCACCGCAGTCAGTCCATCCGGAGGGAATTGCACGGTGGTAGCATAATGACGGGGTAGACGCCGGACCCTGCCAACAAACAGCGGGCCCCATCCCCAGCCTTCGAAAAGCAGCTGGACAGGCCCACTCTCTCAACGCAAGCGCTCTTGGCCGCAGCGAAGGAACTGCATCCTTCCACACCTTGTTGCGTGTACCACGACGTACGCCGCACGCGAGCCCTCTCTTTCTCATACGAGGCAGAATGAAACCAGTTGGCCCATAACGCTTGCTGCGCCTGATCGGTGCAGGTAGAGCAGCAGACCGGGGGGCCGCTGTCGTCGAATCTTCATGTCCACCCACGCTCATCCCTGGTCATAGTGGGCGATTAGGCCGGAGCTTAGGTGGGCGCAGGATCCGAGCCTAAGAGGTTGGAGTGATGGACTAGTGAGAAGCACGTTCGTCTTGGGGGTTACCCATTCCAACCCTCGGCGCTTGGTGATGGGCGAAGGGTTCCGGCCGAGAGTGGATGTGGCGCAGTAGCACGCCAAGGAGCCAAGTTGACCTTTTTCTTCTGGACTTGGAGTTTGTGCGTTGTTTATTCAGTCGAGGGTGGGTGCGGCGCAGTGGTACGGTACGCCAAGGCCGCGGTTTTTGACTTGCTGCGTGATGTGCGATTGAGACGGTGGGTTGCGTGGGCGAAGGATCGAGAGGGTGGAATGCGTGTGGGGTTGCTCGTATTGACCAGTCCGTGCTTGATGAGATGGTGAGTCCCTTACGAATTCACGGCAAGTTAATGGGACGATTTGTAGACTCCAGCTGTCATCTGTAGGAGTCGTCGTCTGACAGACCGGCCTGGAAATGGACATGGCTGGTGAGGGTCATCTCTATGGAGGTGACGGGTTTCCTTCGAGTGACTTGTTGATGAGCTCAGTAAGCAGATGTGAAGGAAGGGGCGTATACGACGGGACACCAATAGGCATGCTGCAATGGTACAGGGAGGAAGAGACATTGACTTAAGCATCCACATGATTATGGTTGATGCTACCTGTTTTGAGAAGGTTGACGTAGAAAGTGGGTTCGCGGGTGGCGTGGCGGTAGAAAGGCACGAAGGATTGTGCACAGCGTTGTTGCAGTACGAATGCTTCTGTTTCAAGGCAGCTGCTGGCGAAGCATTTGCGGCATGAGCAACGCTGATTGGCTGGTCGGCACTTGAACCACGACGACACAACTGCTGATGGAGGCCTGGAGGCTGATCGGAGAAGGAATTTCGGCAAAGACAAGCGAGGTGAGATTTGAATGGCCGGTGCTCACCGCAAAGTGACGAGGAAGATGGAAGAGGAGAAGACGGGCGTTGATCGGGCCATGGCAAAGCTCAGCCTAGGCTGATTGCGGCCATTCTTCACGACCCCGAAAAATTATCCCGCACCCATCTGCTCGATTCGCTGCAAACTCGGGCCTTGATTGGTATCCTGCGCCCCGCCCTGCTGCCACCCTGCTGCCACCCGCCAGCCCCAAAGCTTATTAACCTCGGTCATCCATGGCCCCCACGGCCCGAAGTTTCTGGCCCGCAAAAACCACAGGGGGACATGCGGCCCGTTTTCGGTGATGTGGACGTCAAATTAAGAACACCCAAGTAACGTGTCGCACCACCGTGGCTCGCCTAGTCAGGCTGGCTAATAACATCGACCGGTTCAACGCCGTTGCACACGTAGAATCCTCTCTCTAAGCGTGACATTGCGTGCGTGCAAGTGTGCGTACCCAGCATGCGCAACCCTTGTTAGTTGTGACAGTCACCGCGACAAGGCTGACGTGCTGCGCCCCCAAGGTGCAGTAGGAAGTCATCTACCTACCTTTTAAACATGAGCCAAGGAAAGAGCTCCCGGGTCCAACTGCCAACTGCCACCCACCTCTTCAATTGGCTTCTATAGACGATCTGCAGCCAACCCTGACGCACCGAGCTCCGGCCGGCATTGCCTTTGCAGGCTTGGACCACCTGCTCAGCCCTGCTTCTGACACGACCAGGGATGTTTGAATTGCGGAGTCCCAAGTGACGGATGCCATGCCCCTTGATATGTGGGTCGGCCGTTGAGTGTCTTCGGGTGTGCCGATACTCCACACTCCCAAAGATTCTCTGCATCCCATCATGGCTCTCCTCCTCAACCACCTGGCCTCCTTCCTGTCAAGAGACGAGATGTACCACCGGGGGAATGCCGACTTCACCAACCCCTCGCACGGCGTCATGGCAGTCAGGTGCGTGCCCATTGCCCATGACTTCTCTCGCAACCGACGCTGACAGGACCAGCTTGTGGACTCTGGCCGCCTCAGTCTCTGTCCTCACCAGCAGATACCTCCTGGTGGAGATCAACTACCGTACGTCCTTCTCTGCCATGCCCGGACCACCACACAGCTAACCGTCTCCAGACTTCCGTAAGGCATTCCAGCCACTGGCACCTTCGCACAGCTAACACATGCAGCCCTCCACCTTCTTCTCGTCAATCTCTTCGTCGTGTCGGCCTTTCTTGTCAGCAACCGATTCGCCTCTGCTCTCAGAGTTCGTCTTCAAAACCCGAGATGGGTCCATGCCACGGTAGAGTACACGGGCGAATCGAACTCGAACTCGGACCCCGATGAAAAATGGTACCACGGCCTCCCCACCGCTCTCTGCCTCGCTGCAGCTCTTCCCTTGTCCATGCAGGCCATCCTCCACTGGACAAACCTGTCGACGTTGGTGCTCATGCCGGTAAGTGCCAGGACCTCCCTGGTGGTCTGTAAAGCTGATCGTAGCAGGCATTCGCATACCTTTTCTGCGACATCTGGAGCCTGCTTACGTTACGCCATCGCTCCGTGTGGATCAAGCTTCTCGAAGTGGTCCTCCACGCTTCGTGTTGCGCCGTGATCCTCTACGATGAGTACCGGTTAACTGCCAGAGGCATCATCTGCACGCTGCTGGCAGTGCTCTTTACCGGCTTAGCAATGGGCTTTGGCCAAGCCTCCCGCCCGTCTCTCATTGATGTCTGCACAGGCCGCCAACGACGTCCATCTCTTCTCGCAACAGCAACCATCTCGTTCTTCATTACGCTCGTGTGTTGCACCCAGAAAGAGGACACTTTGAAGGCTGCAGAGCATCTTCTCGACGTGGATCCCATGCTTCTCGGGCTCAATGTCGCATCCACCCTGGCCGCCCTTCTTCTAGGCCATTCTTTCATGGTGCCCATCAGCATCCGGGACCACTTCTCGCCCGAAGCCACCAAGGAACGCGTGCTGATGGCCCAGATATCCGCCACCTTTGGATTCACGGCAATAGTCGGTTTCGCCTCGTCGTACCTTCCCATGCGATCGTATGCCACGGTGTTCCAGGCGGGAGCCTTCTGCCTGGCGGTTGTGTGCATTCTCAACGGCCCTCAACAGACCGAGGACAAGGGCCGGTCTTGGTTTCGAAGCACGCTGTTCGACCTCGAGCGCCTGCGTCCCACCTCCACGCCCGTCTCTCTCGACTCGGTTCCCCTGGACGACGATGACAATGCCTCCACGCAGGGCCTGCTGGACAGCGAGGGAGCCATCAACCCGCTCGACGACGAACCATGGACGACGCGCCTGGGCACCCCCTCAGTCGTCACCATCGCCGCCTACTCAGTCGTCCTCCTCACCTGGATCGGCTTCCTCGCGTGCAACTTCGCCGAAAAATCCGTGGCCGAAATCACCTCGACCCCACCCCCCAACCTCGACCTCGCCTACTCCCCGCCCCACGGCTTCGACGTCGTCATCAGCATGTACAAGGAACCCATCACCTCAATCCAAACCATCATGTCCGAACTCACCGCCATCCCCGCCATCGCCGCCCAATCCCCCCGCCTCTTCCTCTACACCAAGGACGAAGCCATGCAATCCGACCCCGCCGCCCTCGCCGCCCTCGCCAACTCCACCGCCGCCTACGAAGTCATCCACCTCCCCAACGCCGGCCGCGAGGGCGCCACCTACCTCTCGCACATGCTGCGCCGCTGGGACGCGCTGGCGCACCACACGCTCTTCGTCCAGGCCGACGTGCACAACCCGCGCGAGTTCTTCGACCGCGTGCGCGCCTACTACCTGCCCCGCGCCACGGGCATGCTCAACCTCGGCTTCAGCGGCCAGGCCTGCGCCACGGCCGCGTGCGGCGACCGCTGGGGCTGGAGCGAGGAGCCGTCGCTGCTGACCGACGTGTGCGCGCGCGCCAACGGCGGCGATGCGGCCGCGTGCGAGAAGATGCTGCTGTCGTACAAGGGGCAGTTCGTCGCGTCGGCGCGGCGGATTCGGGCGGTGGAGCGGGGCTTGTATGAGGAGTTGAGCGCGGCCATGACGGATGCGGGGAGCTGGGCGCACCGGGAGCCGTACCTCAAGGGGCGGGTGGACTCGGTCAATGCGCCGAGGTTTGGGTACACGGTGGAGAGGCTGTGGGGCGTGGTGATGCAGTGCTCGAATGAGGAGGTGGCGTGGAGGTGTCCGACGCTGTTGAGTCGGACGAGGAGGGGTGGGGGGCCGACGGATTGCCAGTGCGTGGATCCGGGTGAGGGGTTTGGTGGTGGTGGCGGCAACGAGACGGTTGTTGGGTGAGGGGAGAGGGGGGAGGGATGATTGGGAAACGACTGGGAGGGGGGGTTTTTCCCCCTCCCACAGCTCACGCCATCCGGTGGTGCAGCTTTCCGACGCCGCGGAATTCGCACCCGTTTTTGGAATGTTTGATGCGGCGGGGGTGGATCTCGAGGCTGCCGCCACTGGTGCGTTCGATGCCATTGCACTGTACGAGGGTATCGTGGCTTTGCCTCCCGGTCCGGATACATTTTTCTGCCTCGGCTGGACGAGGGGGACTGGCATTAACCGCACCTGCGGGTTCTGGTTCCTACACAAGTCTGGTCTGCCACTGGCTCCGCCAAAGAGGACCTGAGCAGCAGGTGCACCTGCGCACGCGACGCAGGCCAGCTCCAACCATTCTTCCTCGGCGGGTGGGCAAGTAACGGGGTCATTATTTCGACGCACTACTTTAGCAGATGCCGTCCCCCGTGAGGATGGCTTTCTTGGAGCTTTTGGAGGCCTGAGCGGAGATCGAGCGTGGGATACGAGGCGTTTTCTCTGCATTGCGGAATAGAAAAAGGAAAGGGAGCTCGTACGCGAGACTAGAGCAGGCGTTTATATACCCTATTGCTTAATAGCAGCACATTGACACATTTCCCATCTTGTTCCGTACAAGTGTCGATATTCGCGAGCCAGGTTTTGTATCATAGTGTTCCTCATGCTGGATATACTCTTCCTCAAACATACCGAGTCTGTCGTGAGTGCTTTGGACCTCCCGGTGCAAGTTGAATAGAACGTCTGGATTCTGCGCTTTTGTGTTGAGACAGACTTGCCGGATTCCTGTCATAAATCTTGCTTCTGAATCACGAGTTTCCCTGCCATGTTCCTTCACCTTATTCCTCACTTTGCCCAACTTGCGGCGCTCGGTCAAGGTGTGCCCCCGGAAGTTGTGGTTTTTGGCTTGCACTCCCTGTGCGTGCTGCAGCCTGTCCAACAGCTCTCCAAGGTGAGCTCTGAAAGCTCCGAGCTCGCTGCCAATCGATATTGTTGGTCAAGGTGGTGATGATATGTCCAACTGGTACGGCGGTGGCGGAGGGGGGGTGGGAGAGGGCGAGGTTGCTGAGCGTTCTTACGGGGCTGAGGAAGACGCTGAGGAGGTGGTGGCGGTAGCAGAGTTGGCGCTCTTGGGAAGAGTGTAGATCCTGGTTTGCTGAAGCGAAGAGGTGGAGGTGGAAGTGGAGGTGGAGATACGGGTGGAGACTGAGACTTCTTTTGTACGCCGCTTTCATTTGGATGCTCTTCTGGAACCTTCTGAGTTAGAGTTAAACCGAACTGAGGTTGGTTCTTCGATGGATCAGCTGGACATTTCGTAAAGTTGTAGTCTCCGTCCCCTTCTGGCTCCGCTCCGTACGCCCTCCTTGATTGAGTATACCAAACCCTTCCGTATAAGTTGGAGTTGCCTTTGTGATCGTGTTTAGCGCTTGCACTTCTGCTTTCAACCCCCAAGGCCTTGTCTTGAGACATCGTTATACATTGTCAGCCCTGGAAAGTATGCACATGCCCTGGCTACACTTGCCAAAGCCCCGCTCACTATGCTCTCAGTAAAGTGTATTTGCCAAGGTACAATTGCCCCCTGATGTACTTTTCCTTTCCGATGCTATACCTCGGCCTATACATGGTTGCCAAAGAATGCAGCTGGCATTAGAGGTAGGTGTGATGGAACGAAAGTAAGGGTCATCGCAAATACTCATATGCGGTCCGATACGACCAAGGGCGTAAGCGGGCTGGGCATTTATAAAATATAGTAATACGTAGTGCCCCTGTCTATGCCTTGATTCCTCCCATGTCCAACGCAAGTCGCTGAGCTGGCTCCAGGGTTGGGAAGATCGACGCACCACCCTCAGCCTGACGACACCTTTGGGCTGGAACGCCGGCAGGCTCACAGCCTAGAGATTATATATCACCCGGACGTCTCCTTCCTCCTCTATTTGGAAGAGATTAGAAAAGCCGTGAAGCCGCAATGGCTGCCATCACTGACTTAACCTGTGGCTGGGTGTGGAGTGAGGAACATCAAGACCACTACATGTACAATTGGGACGGCAGTAGCTCCCCCACCATGTATTTACACCCAGGTATAACACTACTTCTGGTAGGAACGTGGAATGCGATTTGGGCTAGAAGGTCAGCCTCTTGCAATTCACCCCAGTATTGTCAAGCAAAAGTGTTGAACGTAGGCTTTACAAACAGTCCGGCGGCAGAGCCCTCAGTTACTCAAAATTTCAGTCGGTTTGATTATCTGGCTGTAGGTGGGAGGGGTTAGTAGACCGTCTTCGTATGGAGTAGGATTCTTAGTGATTTGTTGCAGATCTCCCAGAATAATGTGGGATTACTATCTCGCGAGCAGACACTTCTGGAAACAGCTAGACCACAAAACTGTTTTGGCAATCAAACCCTGAGGTAGCCACCCAGCATCAATACTTTAGAGACCATGTGATGGATGCCATATTTGGGCGTCTACCAGCAAGTCTACTCGTAGACCCAGACGCATGTGTGCAAGCAAGACTCTGGGTTACAAGAAATGCGCCAAGTGCTGTCAATTCTACCTATTGTGGGCTTCAGCTGACCTATACAAGATACCGTGAAGGTCTCAGTAGAGCCAATGCGTTCCCTTACTTCGTCCAGCAATGCATTCCAAACAATAACGCGGTGGAGGGAAGAGTGTCTATCAACGCACCGAGGTTGCCAGAGCGCAGCGTTCCCCGTACGGAGGCTTCCTACTCGTCTGCTATTTGTCAAGGGCGCAGACATCACAGATACTGTCCTTATAAAGAGCAGCCATGACCTTATAGATAGGCCTAACCTTTACGAGATGTTCGGGATGCTTTCCACCGAGGCATTCGGGTTGACGGTGAATCTGGACTCGGACACAGTAACAGTGGTTCGGCACGGTACATCGCGGTACTACAGGATGATTCGTTTCCTTGTTGTAAAGGAGGAGGAGGGGCGGTGTTTTGCGTGGAGAGGAATATTTAATTCTGACCGAAAAGACCAGCCAACATTAAATCCAGTCCAATTGTGACTTACGGCGGCCGGTCCACTGCAAATGAAGGTCTCAAGCCATCGACGCATGCCATTGTCTACATGGCGAGCACTGAGCTCACAGATGTGGCGGGTGAACTGGGAAACGGCATGAATAAGCAACCAATAGCGATAGACCGCGTGGATCACTCGATCCAGTTGAAGCCAACATCACGCATCAATGTCAGTGTTCGACATCCCATTCACCATAGGACGTCGAGAGCCAAGAATTTGGGAAAAGGTCGGGTGGAGCATATGCCGAATCTGATTGGCAAGTGAGACTTTGCAAGAGACGTAGCCGTTGATGACGGACGAATTCGGTGTAATTTGGCGTTTTGAACGATGAAAACATGGGTGCGGTGGTGATGGTTCCACATTCGTATTGATGAAGTGAGAAGGTGAGTTGGATGAAGAGCGATGGTTGATGGTAAGAAAGATTGTGGTATGTGCGAGGGCGGTGAAGGCTGCCAAGGCGCTAGAGTCTGGGGGTCCCAAAAAATGTCGGCGCAAAGCAGTGAAGCGCAACACCAACACCCGCCTACACATCGATTCCAACTGCATCATGGGTAAACGCAAGCTTAACGAACACGACATTCCCGAGGACGCCGAGGCCGTCGCTGCTTCGGCGCAAGCCACACAGTCAACCCAGCCCTCGTTTGACACGCTGGGTCTGGACGCCCGCCTGCTGCAAGGAATCGTGCGCCAAAAGTTCTCGACGCCTACGCCCGTCCAAGCAAAAGCCATTCCGCTGGCTTTGGAAGGAAAGGATATTCTTGGTACGTGTCGCCTGCTTCGCTTCACTCACTCAGGCTAATTTTTGAAAAGCTCGCTCAAAGACCGGCTCCGGCAAAACCGCCGCCTACCTACTCCCCATCCTCCACTCCATCCTCAAGCGCAAGGCCGACTCCTCCTTCACAAAATGCACCTCTGCTCTGATACTCGTCCCGACCCGAGAGCTGGCTGGTCAGGTCTCAAAGGCGGCTGAAACAATGGCGACCTTCTGCGGACAAGACGTACGCGTCGCCAACATCACTATGCGCGAAGACGACGCCGTACAGCGCGCCCGTCTGGCCGACTTTCCGGATATTGTCGTGGCTACTCCCGGCCGCGCCATTGTCAACCTGAACGCTGCTGCCCTGTCGCTGGACCGTTTGGCTCACCTGGTCGTCGACGAAGCCGATCTTGTTCTCTCCTACGGCTACGACGACGATCTCGAGAGCATCTCCAAGTCCATCCCCAAGGGCACTCAGGCGTTCTTGATGAGCGCTACTCTGAGCAGCGATCTCGATGACCTGAAGGGCCTGTTCTGCCGCGACCCCGTTCTGCTGGAGCTGGATGAGGAGGATAAGGATGACGGCAAGGCCAGCCAGTACATTGTGAAGTGTGCTGAGGATGAGAAGTTCCTACTCATGTACGCCATCTTCATGCTGAAGCTGGTCAAGGGTAAGGTTATCGTCTTCGTCCAGGACATTGACCGATGCTACCGCCTGAAGCTCTTCCTTGAACAGTTTGGCATCAAGAGCTGCGTTCTCAATTCGGAGCTGCCCGTCAACTCGCGAATTCACGTCGTGGAGGAGTTCAACCGGAACGTCTACGACATCATCATTGCGTCAGACGAGCATGAAGTGTTGGGTGACGAAGAGAAGAAGAAGAAGGGCAAGAAAGTCGATGAGGAAGACGAAGAGCCGGAGAATGATGACAGTAAGAAGGAGAACGCCGAGGAGGGTGCCGAGGGCGATGCCACAGATTCAAAGATAAAAACGGGCGAATCCTCGACCGAGCCACCCAAGAAAAAGAGGAAAGGCAGGAAGAAGGACAAGGAGTACGGCATTGCCCGCGGTATCGACTTCCAAAACGTCTCTCTCGTCCTCAACTTCGATCTCCCCACCTCCTCCAAATCCTACACCCACCGCATCGGCCGCACTGCCCGCGCCGGCAAGAACGGCATGGCCATCTCCTTCGTCATTCCCAAAGACCAGTACCACAAGCACAAACCCACCACCATCGAGTCGTGCCAGCACGACGAAGAAGTCCTCGCCAAGATCACCAAAAGCCAGGAGAAAAAGGGCAACACAGTGCAGCCCTACCACTTCGACATGAAGCGCCTCGAGGGCTTCCGCTACCGTCTCGCCGACGCCCTGCGCGCCGTGACGCGCATCGCCGTGCGCGAAGCCCGCGCGCGCGAACTGCGCCAGGAGCTGCTCAAGTCGGAGAAGCTCAAGCGCCATTTCGAAGAGAACCCGCAGGACCTGGCGCATTTGCGCCATGATGGCGAGGCACGCACCGCGCGCCAGCAGGCGCATCTGCGCCACGTGCCTGAGTACCTGCTCCCTGCTGGAGGGAAGAAGGACGTTGAGAAGTCGATTGGCTTTGTCGGGTTCAAGAAGGATGATGGTAGGGAGAATCGCATCAGGAAGGCGAGGATGCAGAACAGGGCAAAGGGGAAGGGCAGGATTGCGAAGACGAGGAAGGCGGATCCGCTGAAGACGTTTAATGCGAAGGGGAGGGGAAAGAAATGAGCGCCTGGATAGATGTGGAAGTGGTTTGTTGAGTTGTTTTGTATCATGGTTTGCGAGACGGCATAAAAAAGGATAGTGAGGTGAAGTGTCTGCTTGGAAGCATTTGCAGGCGTTTCCGCGCATCCGGGTTCTTGCAGATACATATCATCAATGGAGTGTTGTGGTTTGAAGCTGCCTGTGCTTTGGTTGTGATACATACTTGCTCTGACGCTTTCTGGATTGGTCAATGCATGTAGTTGTCGCTCATTGTGAGCCGCTAGTTTCTACGCATAGCTATACTCCGATGGGGTCGTGTGAGTGGGAGGTAGGTAGCGCCCTGCGGCGAACCTGGGGTTCTAGTGCAAGGTGCAAGTTGGCGGAGCGCGTGAGGGAGAGCATGCATATTACCACCATTTGGTCAAAAGCCGCTGGATGACCTGGACGGAGGACTTGTATAGATCCTAACGCCAAACAGTGTCTTAGCCAGTTGAATTGAACTGTCTCGATCATGGAGGGACATACATACAATTCAAGAGAAGTTCATAGGTGCATCTCAGGATTTTTCCTACCAGTGACCATCTAAAACCGACTATTGCATACAACCGGGTAGACTCCTGGTAAACAGAACGTACTGTAGACGATACCCAGCGACGAGTCCGTATAGCTGCAGGAAGTGTAGTGTTAAGAGCGTCCAGTTGCCGTCCAATAGTTTTCCCACACATTTTTGACCGGACCTGACCAGCTATGTGAAGGATAGCGATGAATAAGATGAAGAACTAAGCTAAGAGGCGCTGGGCGGCATATATATACCCTGGAAGGTGACCTAGAAGGATCGAGCATCTACCTAAGGCAAACACACCAGCGCCTACTAGTTGAATCCATAACAAGCTAACAAAAAAAAGTAGAAATCTTTGTTTCAACCATCTAAAGGATCACAAAGCCTTGGAGCGAGCTGCAACGCCTCGAGAAAAAGCTGTGAGAAATGAGCCCATGGAAAAGGCAGAAGGGGTAGTTTAGACGGTTCGCTCATTGTATGTACAAGAGACCTGAGGCTGCCAATGGGGTGGATGGGAATCTATTCAGTTGTGTACTACTGGTCTTCAAACCCCACACATAGTGGGGTTTGTTTAGTGGCTACGGTGGTGTTTCCAACGTCGAAAGATGAACAGCGAACTGCGGGACGCTTATGGGTTGAATGATCCTGCTGGATAACTCTCTGGATTCAAGGTGGTGGTGGACGTGGGCACTGAGGCAGGTCTGTATGGTGGGTAACCAATTCACTATCTAGGAAAGCGGGTAGATAAAGTATGTTGGCCGGTAGTGTTCCGGCGCACCGATCTTGAGGGGAAGCGGTGTATGACGTTCAACATAATACGTGGTGTAGGAAAAGAAAAGTTCATATAGTGTAGGAGAATCTTCAGTGAGGATGGTGGATGTATAAAATTCAAGTCAGCCAGACGTCAGAAAATTCATCATGGATCGTACACTGAGAGCGATTAGCCAGGGCTATCATCGAGTGAAAAAGGTGGGCTTCATCATCGGCGTACCGAAGCTCGATCTTCCAAGGGTATGCACGCATCGGACGCTCTCACGCGAGTCCAAATGAGCTCGTGCCCTAATCAACTGCTTGCGTTTAATTGTTCTGCATCTCGATCGGATGCATACACGAGCTGAGGCTTGCGGGACTAAAATTTTACGCGAGATTTGTTGAAGCGAGAACAGTGGGGGGGATGGAACACTTCGTCGTTACTCTGGACTCGAGATCGATGATAATGAGCGATCCTGATTAGCGTGAAAGCCGTTGCGGATAGATTGTATACCGGCAAGCTTGGATCCCCCACACGCTTCTCTCGCCTTGTCGCTTGAACAAGCTACATTGTGATCTGGACGTTTGGGATGCCACGTATATGACAAGATAAAGATGGAGTTCGAGAAAGACTGAACGCATGTTAAGAATGGAACTGGACCTACCGTTCCGTTGTGATCAGTGGTCTTCTGGGCCTCCAGAGGTATCCAGTTTGATGGACCACGGTGTTTCTGGTTCACACACTCCCTCGATAAACGTTCAGGCCTTCCAACCAGCTCCCAGTTCGGGTTTCCTTCCACCTGGGATAATCGATAATGGCAGCACAAGGCCTTGGTGGACGTAGTGGTAAAACCGTTTGCTTTTTTTCGTAACCGCAGAATGTCGTCCCCACCACTCCACACCTGAAGACCCGTACAAAATTTCCGCGTAAAGGGAGATTCAAAGCGAAAACTCGGTGGTCAAAGGGTGGTGTTTCGACGAATAAGACTATCCTGGAAGCCGGAGATGGTTCCTATCGTGTTCTTCATGTGGACTCACTGACTCTCCACGGTCCTGATGATGCTGAAGCTAATATCGAACAGGTTGTTTCCAGGGTGATTCTGGTTTTGATGGAGCCAAACAAAACAGCAGCCAGCTGGGACAACGCAGTGAAGGGCTCCACTTCAGGCACGCAGGTGAATTGAGGCGGAGTAGTCCCGTCTGCACGCGTGGAGTCGAGAGAAAGCCTGACTGGCAGGAACAAAGGAAGTTTGAAGACATCACATGTTTTCCGAGTTAGCCGAGAGGCTGCTGCATCCTGTCACTCCATCCAAGCTCCTAGGTGGGATAAGGGAGATGTGGAGAGGTCCCACATTGTTAAATATCCGGGGTTTAGGATAAATCAAGACCGAGATGGGCGTCGGCAGTGGTGCATTCTGCAGAGCGGCGCAGCAAAAGGGGAGGCGGGAGGTGTACAGCGGTCTCCCCTGAAGGCTGCAGAAGTATATGTAGGGGCGGGGGAATTGAGTGGAGCGAAGGGGGCCGTACCGGAGCGTGGTCCGCCGTCCGCAGGAGTAGAGTTGCAGAAAGAGAGTAGGTACAGGCCTGGGGTAGAAACAGTGGAACCTACTCCACACTTTCTGCGGGCGAGACTCGCCCAGGAAGGGGCAAATCAGACGACGGGGAATCCAGAAGTGTGGGAGTTGCGCAATTTTGATCGTCACGGCAGACGGATGGTGTTTTGGGAGTGAGAGTCTCTCACCAGCCAGTGCCATGTGCGATCGCCGTGATCGTCTGGCATGGTCGAGCGTGGATCCTGGATAGCGGGAACTCAGAAGAGACGACAGATGTTGTTTCTCTGAAGACGCAGAGCTCTGGAGGTATCCGTGCAGAGCGCCGGACAGGGCGAATATGCTTACTCTCTAGCTCTCAGCCTGACTCGGCCGACAGACTATACCTGAGGGCGCACGCGCGTCGCTTGTGCGCTGAGTGCCCGCTGAAGATTACCTATATTGCCCTCGCATCACCCACCCCACCTCTGCGATCGCCTTGCTGCCCAGCTGTCCAGGCCACGGCGCAATGCCCCAAATGCAACCGTGAGTCCGCGCGCCAGTCGAAGGGAAAAAAAATTTCTGACTGAGCACAATCACTGCTCGTACCCGTCCGTACTCAACTACCCACGTGCACACCGCTCTAGCGACTGCCGACCAACCACAAGGCCAAAAACACCAGCTTCGTCCTCCAAGCACTGCCCGAAGCGCCTGCTCAAACCCTCTCACCGTTCGTCTTGCCTGACAACCGCCCGACCGATCGCCCGTGGCCCGAGAGCAGAAACATGGCAGCCGGCCGCCAGTCGTCGCCAATTGATGAGCAGCGAGAAGAGCAGCATTTAGTCAACCGCTCGACGACCCTTGGGCGCAGCACTTACTTAGCGTCGACGTGGCCACGATAATCGCGCGGACCGCAAAACCGTTGCGGACAAAGGCGCCGCCCGGCCGCCCTCTAGTTCTCAGCGCAACCACGTGGTGCTGTTCTTTTCCAATATTATGATTTTTGACTCCTCTTTGTCTCCGGTAAAGCCGCTGCGCCGTTGGGAGAAGCGCCGAGGATGGAGGGTCCACGTGACCAGCTCGAAAGGTTAACCACCACACAAAAGAGCCGCCGAGAAACCCCCCGCCTCTTTTTGTGCCTGGGCCGTTCTGTTTTGCTATTTTTCCCCCGCTTTCCACTGGCTAGCGGGTGGGGTTTCTATCCCATTCCCAATCACGCCCGCCTGCATGTGGAAGCCACCTACGCAAAAGGCGTCGTCTTTTTTCTGCGCGGCCCTCTTTTTGCGTGTCGTCGTTCGTCGCTGGCTGGCTGTGGTGGATAATACCTAAAATGACGATCTTTGACGATGGCTGGCGGCACTTGTCCAGTTCCTGGTTTCGCGTCCTCCGCCGCTCCCGTTCCTTCGTCGCCGCCACCACACACGACCAACGGGAAAAAGAGAGTGGAGAAAAGAAAACGCAAGGTGCTAACAATAGCCCCCCTGCCCCCCTCCTCCGATCTACCAGCCAAACGTACGATCGATACGCCTGCATCGGCGTACCCTCTACATCCTGCTCGGCGTTGGCCGCTGTCGTGCATGTGCGCGTCTTCATCAAGGTGATGAGCCGGACGAAGAGGGGGCGGCCGGGGTGGAAAGGCGAGGGGGTGGGATTATTTGGCGTGTGCCCTCGTGCCTCTTGCGTGTGCCTGCCTGTGCCTTGGTCTGTGTGCATGTACGATGATGGGGAGAGGGAGGGGGCGCCGGAAAGGGCGTCATCCGGTCATCAGCAGTGCAGCTTCACTCTGCTGGCCGACGAGGGGAACAACAAACTTGGCCGGAATAATAATACTGGCTCTTCTGATGCTTGTCGTCAGGCAGTTGTGCAGGATACAGGCACCAAAGTAAAGTTCAGGCCCGTTTCTCCGCCAACTTGCTCACTTGCGGAGTGCAGTTCAGCTCCGCTCTCCGGGGCGGCTTTGTCGTCATCGAGCAGGCGCTGCAAAACATGGCTTTGTGGAGTAATAGCACGCGGCCACTAAGCACGTACGTGGCGGCTATACACGCCGAGACTCGTCCGCAATCCTTCTTTGGTGTTTGACGTCGTCGCGATGTTCGCGAGTCATTACTCACTCGGCCGCAGGACGTAACCTGACGGTCGTGGTCGTCTTGGTAACCTGATGGGGAGAACGCCTCCTCACCTGAAGGCTCTCAGCTCGGCTCTATCGCCATGTCGATCGCCCGTGGCCACCCCCTTAACGGCAGCGCCGAGTTCGCAGATAACGCAAAACACTCGGAAACCAGCATCGCTACTCTGCTGCACATGCCGCATGTCAGGTAAGATCAGCTGCTGTTTCTTTCTTGTTGTTGTTGTTGTTGTTGTTGTTGTTGTTGTTGTTCTACCGCATCGTCTCCAATCTTCCACCAGATGCAACCATGCCAACTGAACTTTGCAGCAGCAGCAGCAGCAGCAGCAGCAAAGATCCCCCGGCCAGCTGCAGACCATCAGGTGATTGGCCGTTGCCCATGCCTCACCCAATGTAAAGGACAGGGTGGGTAGCAGCCAATTGTCCTCGAGAAGCAGGCCACGTCCTCAGCTTCTATGTCGCCGCCTCGCATTTTTGCGCAAATTGGTGAATGCCCGTGAGCTGAGCAAGGGACGCCAGAGCCGCATTGAAGCCCAAGTGAGATTTCGCAGGGTGTGTGCGCCATGGCCAGGCCTGCAGGAAAAAAAGAAAATCAACGATGTGCAAGGCGAAAAAAAAGCCCAAGCTTCAAGATGTCGCCACTGCATGTTGCGTGCGCGTTGCTCAGGGTCTTTTGGGGAGCACGGAGGGACGCGCTCTGCACAGCAGGGGGAAAAAACAAAAAAGAACACAACTCCACTGCGCACTGAAAGCAGGTATGAGCGCACCTTCCGTGTTCTGCCGAGGCGGCGCACACGCTGCCCAGAGAAAGCGGTGCGAAAGTAGGATGGCGCAATCCAACTGTCTGCATGGACGCCCTTTTGGTGGAGAAGCGGAGTCATGGCTGCATGGCCAAAACGCTGGCCTGCCACCCTGCCCGTTGGACCCCTCGCCGGGTTGAGAGTCCGCGCGTCTCTGCCGCGGGTCTGGACGTTTGGCCTCGGCTGTCTGTTTTTTCCTGCTTTTTTTTCCCTCTTCTCTTGCCTGTGTTTGCTACTCTTTTGCGAGCGAGTTCCGAGTTCAATGCTGGCGATATGGACAAAAGGCCTGGGCTCAGGCTCGTGAACTCCATGCTGCTGCTGCGGTCATCTGCTCGTCGGGCACGGGTGCAGTGAGCACTGCATAGGTCCGCATGTGAGACGAAACGAACCTGCCGGCAAAATGTTTCGGCGCCATTCTGTCCGCTTCGATGTGATCTGTAACATTTTCCCTTCCCTGTGCTGTCGATACTGGCCGGGATGGTGGGCTTATTCACACTGCATAAGATGTAAGCGGAGCTTGTGCGTTGATGATTGACAGATTGATAGTGTTCAACTCTAAATAGGTACCAAAGTAGAAGTAAAAAAAAAAAATAATGGTGTATCAGAAAAAGGGATATCAGTTGTAGAAGAAGAAGAAAAAAGAAGAAGATGACCGCCTGGGCGCCTGCGCTACAAAACTGATCATGGAAGGGGCGCTACAAGAGCGTTGTAGAAGGGTAAAAATATGCGCCTATCCCGTGTTCCGTGGGCCTCAATTGCCTGTTCCCTCGCTGTAAAACCCCTGGTAATGCTTCGTTTCTCGTCGTGAAAACCTCGTGATGCCTCTGACGCCTTGATCCGTTTCCCTTGGTGGTGACCGACGGCCCATCCGTTGCGTAAGACTCGATAAAGAGATCGTGCTAGGGTGTGACTGGTTTCTCCAGGCGCGACGCGGCGCGGGAGTTGTTTGGACCCGGGACCGGGCAGTGTGGTGAGTTGAGTGTCCAGAATTGTGGTAGTGGTGAGTTGCTCGTCATGGCTGCGCCGTGTGCAGTGTGCAGCGCAGAAGTTGCGTGGCTGCTCATCTGCTCTTGGCAGAGGCGGCGGCGAGAGAGGCGAAGGAGGCCGTCATTGCCGAGTAAGGGTTGATTGCTGGGGCGCCGGGAGAGCGGACGGGAGCCTGGAGGTTGAGGGTGATGCATGAGGAGCAGCGGCCGTTGGGAGAGTTGCAGCGGCCACGGCAGCCCCGCTCGTAGTTGGCGCAAGAGAACATTGTGGTGATTGGTGGCTGTGGTTGTGGTTGTGGTGGTGGTGGTGGTGGTAGTGGTGGACAGTGGTACCAGGTGAGAGGAATTGGTTGGTGCGTGTGTGTCTCGAGTCAAAGGTGGTTTTCTGGAAGGCGATGATGGGCAGAGAGGTGTCGGGGCGTGGAGATATATTTATCGTATGGGCTGGCTTGGGCCACAACGCAGTGGTAATTAATGCGCAACCCGAGCAGGGAGCAGGGCCGATGATGTAGCTGTTGCAATGGCCAGGTGGGAAATTCAGGCGCTTGGCCGGTGGGGGGCTAGGGCGAGTGGGCGCTTGTTAGCTGACGCTACGGAAAAGCAGGCTCCAGGGCAGCCCAGTGCTTGGCCTGTGATATTGCAGGGCAGCCTAGCGGGAGGCCGCATCCTTATTGCGTGTGACTCGCTCTGGCCAGACCTCCATCGCTCTCCAAAACCTGCAAGTCGATTGCCCATGCTTTCCCCAGATCTCGACCCAACTATGATTCGCGCACACTGCTCTGACCTTCACACCACATCCACCAGTCAACCGCGCATCCGCACCCACCAACCCTGCCGCTTGCCGCTGACAGTCCACGACACCTGCAACATGCTGCTGCGCCTGCCTGCGGCCGGCCTGCTGCGGGATGCAGCATGTGTCTTTTACCGACTCAATAATGACTGCGCCTGCAATTGTCCAGGCAGCATCCGCAGTAGTGACCGGATCCTTGCTGACGCAGCTTGCGTCTGGCCTTCATTGTCACCCAATTCGCCCTTCTCGCCCCCGGCCTCACCTGACGGATATCGCATCGCGCGTCTTTCAGTGCCCGGCCCTCGCGGCTCGGTTCCTGCATAACCCGCTGGTTGTACCACCTCGCCCGCGCCGTCTCACTCCGCCATATCCATTAGATGCGAGATATCGCCTTGCCGCTGACGCCGTATTCACGCAGTGCTCAGCCTTGTCGACTGCCTCTGCTGATGATTGTACTGACTCGAGCTCCGGCCTAGCCTGACAACTGGTAAACAAAATACCGAGGCGTACCGTCTGAGATAGAAAGCCACTCCCGCAATGTTTGACTAAGGTCCGCTCTGATCAAATTGGTTGCGAATCTCACGCCCATCCCGAGAACCAGTTTTCTGAAACTGGCGTCGGGCAGCTTCACTCAATGGCCGGTCCGAGAAAGCTTGTCCCAAAGAGTGGGACCCGATCGTGCTGTTCTAGAACGACTCCCCCAGCCTCCTGCGCCGGATGCTTCAGCTGCTCCAGCCTACGAGGCGTCCAAACGTGCACGGTGGATCCCCATCGCGAGATCTAGAAGTGGGCCATTCGATTAATGGCAGTATCTATGGTGCCGTCGATGGACGCGTAACCCACTTCCTGTTTGTTTCGCATCTGGGTTGGTTCCATGGAACAAACCTTGGATTCTCTCACAGCTCCATTGCGTGGGCGAGTCGTCACAATGCCGCAATCTCCCTCGTTTTGCTTTCTTCCGTGTGTTTCCTTCACTTCCGCGTCCTTGTCTAAGAGCCAGCGTGGCATTGAAGTCTCAGAATCACCGTGCGGGATTCACTTCTGACCTTCCAGCCCTCCAGCACAGCCTCTATGCATCTCTGTCTCCGCCACCAACAAGCAGGCCGGGCAGTTGAAACGTGAGCGGCGGGCGTCGCGCCACACCGTTCGGTCCGCACCCGATTAGCCTCTCGCCTCGCCTCGTGTCGCTCCGTTCGGGAAGAATTGTTAAACCCGTTGCCTGTGATTTGCCACAACACAACAGCTTGAAGAGACGCTTCGTCCCGTGTTGATCAGACATACTCACCAGATCATCTTGCCAATTGATCTTCATGGAAATCCACATCTCAATCCACGCCCAAGGGTCCAGCCCGCTAGCGAAAGGCGTCGCCGTCAGTGCAAACGATCCTTAGTCCGCCTCATCACAGACGCCTTGCGCCGCATCCGACCAGGCAGCCCGGCTCTCTTCCTCTTCAGCCTTCGTCTCAGAGTCAGCTGTCACACAACGGCGACACGCCAAAAGACCCTTTATGACTAAAAATAGCTGTGCCCCCCCGCAATTACCACAATTATCTGGCCATTCTGAAGCGCTAACAATCCTCAGTAGCCCAAAATCATCCAGCTAACCCGGCCAAGACCTCTTCCCAACAGACGATTCAGTTTAATAGCTTTCTGATATCCACATCTCGTGTCTATACTGCTTGAGTCTTCCAGGGAGGAAGTCCGCCTACCCTCATTCGACTATCACGGCCAAATTTCAGACCGCAGCGTATGTCGCTTGTGCAAGCGCCTTTCCTGACGCCACCGAACGACTTAGCCTTGTCACGGCCCAACTCTCTCTGGGCACCAGTAACTCGCCCATGAAGGCCACGATACTCAGTCTCAACCGTTTTCTGCGAGCATTTGATTAACAGCAGGCCGTCACCCTTAAGAAAGACCGCATATCCAAATTCCACACCCACTAGATGAAGTGGGACACTTCCCAGTGGAGATGGATGTGCATCCACGAACACCTAGCCGTAAGGCATGATCAAAACTATACTTACAGCACCAGAGACACATAGGTTTGAGACTTCTGGTCTGCAAGAGTCATTAGCGTAAGGTACCATAATCGCTACCATTCTCCTATTATACTACACCATTTCTCACCGTACAGCGAGAATGGTGCACCGGCAGAGTTCGTTCTATCTGGTGCTACATATGTGTTTCTTCTGATGGATTTGAAATGGACTATTGACTCAAGTTCCTCACTGTGAGAAATGTAAGCAGTTCAGATTGATCGCGCTTGGCAGGCAACACTTTGGTTACACAGATACCACGATTATCTCCCGGATGCATCGCCAATTGTTTCTCTTTCTTTTTTTCAGCTTGTGAGCACTTGCAATTGGCGCAACGTGGCTTTCAGGGCTTCCTTTCATTTTTTCTTCTTCTGATTTTAATTTGGCATTGCTGACGCCATCCAGCAACACGTATCTGCCAAGCTCAAGGCAGAAATGGGAGAGAGTATGTTACGCAGCCAAGCTCCAGCTGCATGGAGAGATTCTTCAACTGCACGATTCTGCAGAAATCCTGACGCATTCCCTCGGTCTGGTAGTGCAAAGTGTCCCTCGATGGCTGAGATTGCTATTTAGGTATGCCAAAACATTCAGCGGTGATGTGCTGCTCTACTGTCCACCATGACGCAACTCTCCGCCAAAGTGGGATGCAAAAGATGATGACCCACCATCTCCGCCGAAACTGGACACTGGCATCTTTCTCCATCTGTGGATCTCATGGTTGGTCTCTTTGAGCACCACGAGCTGGATGTTCGATCATGCCTTGAGGAGGGCATCATGGTTCGATGGACACTTCCGAAAGGAGCTCGATTTCTCAAAAGACATAGGTGCTCGCCTCGAGCAGCTGATGAAGAACCCGGGGTCTCAGAACCTCAGTGGAGATGAGAAAAAACAGTACAAGGACCTCATACAAGAGTACAGTGCGTTCAAACCCCTCCCACAGTTGTCAAATTCCCGAGCGCTCCCTCTGACTAATTGCCTGCAGTCAAGGCATTTCTCCAGCCTCAACGCCTCAACGAAAAGGCCGTCGTCCGGGGCATCTGCAACGACTTTTACGAACGGAGACCAGCAACCAATTCGAAGCAGATGTCGTCTCTGCACCATAGATCGAAGGGCCTTGCGGCCTGGGTTTTGGTCATCTGCATACCTCACTGGTGGAAATACAGAAGGGCCTTGATAGTCTGTTTGTTGTTCTACCTGGCCTTTAACGCGACTTTATCCACCCTTAGGGTCCATATTGGCCATGACGATTCTGTTTGGCGACGGTTCAACTCCCTTCCCTGTGACGGTCTTCACTGGGGTTCCCGAAAATACGGACAGATCTGCGAATACAAGAGTAGGATCAGAGCATGTTGGTTTGTGAAAGCCTCCACTTGTGCCAAAGTGGTCTTTACCGTCCATGTCCTATTTTCCGTTCTCTACGCGCTCTTCCTTACCTAGTGTGGCTTTGTCGCCTTTTTCCTCCCGAATCTCCCGCTTCCAGACGGGTTTGAGCTGAAGACGAACTGCACAGATTATGTGCAGTGTGCGGTGTCCCCCACGGTCAGCCATTTTGTCCTAAATCTCGCCCTTGCCGTGGTGGTGGCGTTCGAGGCATCGGACTTCTCGCGCATGCCTAATGTTCGGCGTCTTACGGACAGAGCCGTTGTCAAGGACGTTGCCCGAGGTTCTCTAAAAGGACCTGGCCCGGCCTTTTGGAAGGCATTCGTGTTTCGATTTATGGCCGCCTTTGTCGGTATCTGGATGCACGGCTATAGTTGGTGGAGTGGAAAATATCCAATGCGATCCATCGGGCTGCCGTCTCTTGAAGGATATGATAGATGCGATAAACAACGGACCTTATACCCTGAACAACGTCTGCGTCTGCGAATTCTTTTGTTTTATTATAACTGTCGGCACAATGTTGAAGAAAAGAGCACGCAAGAAGATTCAGAGCTCTGTCGAGCCGATGACCACGAGCCAATCCCTGAGAGCAAAGCAACGGACGACCCCAACACCGAGACCGAGGCGGACAAGAGGGAGCCGTGGTGCACCATCTACACTCCTTCCGCCTCAACCGACGACCTGGAGCTCGACCGCGCCAACGAGCACATGGCTTCCCTCTCCTCTTTCACCTCCGATACCGAATACGATAGTGACCCGGTGACAGAAGGTAGGCAATACCACCACACCACCAACCATCCAAGGACCTCAACGATTAACCACAAAAGAAAAGCCCCTCGACCCTCTGAGCCCGATTCCCGCAGCTCTGCTGCACAACTTCGCAGAGCCCCGGCAGCAACCACGTCTTCCAGCACCAGCAACGCCACCATCACCCCACCCCCAACTCCCAAGATCAAAGCCATCAGAACCCTCCTCGCGCTCCTCTTCCTCTATGTCGCCATCTGGATAGCCCTCTTCAAAGACCCCACGCCTTCGATCAACCAAGCACGACCGCGAAACAGCTGGCATGTCCGTTGCGACGACAACAACAACAAGTGCTGCTACAAACTCTACGTTGACGGGAAGGTGGCTGAGCTCTACTGCGGGTAAACCTCAGTATGTTATCGGAAGAAGTAGTGCGGACTCTGGACTCTGGTGGCAAACAAGAAGGACGAAATAGAAAGAAGGCCTTTGTAAATGCGCGGTAGAACACATAAAACCTCCACTCTTCCAACCACTTCCCTGAATGCACGAGTGAGTAACCAAAAATGGTTTGATTCTTTCTTTTTTTCACAGAGAATTCCCATATCCACTCCTCTTTTACTTCTGATAGAGAAGGAGTAAAGCCCACGAAGCCGACTCCAGCACCAACAGGATGCAGGAGCCGCTTGTCAAGTCATTCCTCCGCATACACCCCCGACCATAGTCTTCTTCCTCTGCCAATCCATCCTTCCTCCCCCCCAAGCTAAACATAACAGATGTGGATATCCGCTATCAGAAAACTAAAACAAAGAAATCATCATCATGCCCCCCACACCCCAAGAGCCGCGAACAAAAAAGCAGGTTATAACTTTTTTCTTGTTTCTAACAAATTCCGACAGCTAATTTTTCACGGGCATAAAAAAGCGAACAAAAAAACAAGGCCCATCAAAAATTCCACAATATGCCTCCTCCTACAATCTAAAAATAATCACAGCGCCTTCTTCTGCCCCGCCGCCTGCCTTCCCGCCGGCGCCGAGTACAGCCACAGCGCCACGAAAACCAGCCACCCCGCAACCGTGACCCAGATGCCCGCGATCCAGGTCCAGGCGCCGCTGATGCGCCACGAGCGAGGCCACTCGTCGTGCGCAAAGTGGCGGACCGTGACCTCGCGCTTCTCGTCGAGCGACGTCAAAAAGGCGCGCTTGTAGTTGACGCGGAAGTTGAAGATGCCGTGCTGGTCGGGCAGGCGGAAGTCGGCCGAGAAGATCGTCGAGTTGGGGTGCGTTGGCGACGGGGGCAGCGGCGTCAGGGTGAGGCGGTGGAAGGGCGAGAGCATGGAGAATTCGAGCTGGATGGCGTCGTTGGCCGGGGGGAGGAAGGGCTCGAGGTGGTCCTCGGTGTATTCGGAGATCTCGATTTGGAACGTCTGCGGTTGTTTTTGTTAGTGGGTGGTGAGGAGGGTGCGGGGGAGTGTACGCACCACGTCGTTCTTGATGCGGTAGATCTTGGGGTTGTGCTCAGGCACGTTGAGGTCGGATCCGTTGATGCCGGCCGGAGCAGTGCCCTCGTTCAGGAAGTGCTGCAGGCGGCCGACCTTGAGCACGCCAACCTCCTTGAAGGTCCAGGCAGTGAGCTGCTTGGCGAAGTCCTTGTTGGCCGTCTTCACGTCCTTGCCGTCGCGGCTGACCTTGGCGTCAAACCAGGTGTCCTGCAGCATCTCGGCTGATCCGAGAA
This sequence comes from Dothiorella sarmentorum, assembly GCA_023082095.1. NCBI lineage: Eukaryota > Fungi > Ascomycota > Dothideomycetes > Botryosphaeriales > Botryosphaeriaceae > Dothiorella > Dothiorella sarmentorum. Next base: position 145,363 of record JAJMVL010000072.1, on the reverse strand, counting down.
CCGTCAGGCGAGCCGAGTTGCGGCCCTGGAAGACCGAGACGAGCGACAGCTGCTGGCCGACGGCGAAGGGGTCCTCGACAGAATCAGTGTCCTCCTTGGGGTTGTAGACATAAGCAGTGCTCGGAGCACGCAGGATGGGAGCGAGGTGGGGGCTGTCGTTGCCCAGGACGTGGCCAACGGCGCGGGGCACGGCCACGACGCCATCTCCAGCGAAGAAGTTCTTGATGCCAGCCTTCTGCTTCTGGGTGCGCTCGACGATGAGCACATCGTGCTTCTCAGCGGCCGAGGTGGAATCGTAGTTGAAGTGGTCGATGGTCAGAGAGTTGCGGTCGGCGGGAAGGTGGATGTCGAACTCGAGCAGCATGCTGGAAACCTGGCTCGGGACGGACGATTCGCCGGACAGAGCCAGCAGGATGTTTCCGTCCTGGTTGACAAAGTCGACAAGCAGCTGGGGGGCGAGCTTAGGGCCGAGACCCTTGGCCTTGGTGGGGAGAAGCACGACATGGTCGTAGGCGCGCTCGCCGAGCTTGAACAGGGCCAGCGACTCGTCCTTGGGCGATTGGAAGTCCAGGGAGAAACCGCGGGCTGTTGGAGCTAGGGGTTAGCTGTGGATGGCCTCGGCGATTGGGGGATGAAGGTTGCTGGAGCATACCGGTGAGGTCGTGCCAGAATTGCGAATACTTGTCCTTGTCAGCTTCGTCCTCAATGACGACCAGCGTGCGCGGGCCGTGGGCGCTGAGGGCGCGGGCAATGCCCAGCAGGGCAAACAGCAGGAACGAGGTCAACCACTTCATTGTGCTGGCAATGAGGTGATTCTGGGAGGAATTGGCTGGCGCAAGATAGATGGAGCTGTGAAGGCAACGTATGCGTACGCAGCGCCAAGACCGGGAGCTCTGATGCGGCGGAGAATCCCACGCTCCGCCCAAACCTCCAATCACCGCATGAGTAGTCAGCACAACCCAGGCACCTCCGACCTCACCACCACCGAAGCTCGCCCATCCCACCCGCATTGCGCCCCGCAGACCCTCTGCCACCGACTTTCCGCTCCCGCAACCCGTCTCCACCCACCATCATGTCGTCGCCCCGCTTCTGGTCCTCGCCCATCCGCTACTTGCGCTGGGCTTCCCACGAGAAGCCCGCCATCTTCTACTCCATCCTCATCGGCCTCGCCGGCCCTGCCACCATTGTCGCCGTCCCGCCCTTCCGCAGGTTGATTGGCGACCAGGTTGGCCGTCCGCCCATTCCCTTGACCTACCCGAGTAAGTGCTCGCGTCCCATGGCTTTTGGATCCATCCGCGAAGGGAGGCTCAACTGGGCTCAACGGCATTGGAACGATCAATTTGGGGGGAAATGCTAATGCGAATGGCTTCTGGCAGTCCCCAAGGGCCCCAGGCAAAGTCCCGAGGGTTACGACGATTAGACATAGCGGGAAACGGATGGAGTAATTGAGGGGAACATGGCCCAAAAATGAAGGGAACCTGAAGTGAAACCCTTGTCACGGTTGCGAATGTGAATAGCGGTGGAATTATGCGCCAAACGTCTGGCGAAAACGGATCGCGCCTACTTCCTGCGAGAGAGACCTGCCGAGGAACATCGCTGATTGCCGTCTGTATGTTTTCTTGTACACCAATACCAAATTCAAAGTACAAGCCCCTGGGATCCAATTTCCTACGTATTTACACTTCCTTTCTACAGCACGGAGACTTAGATGTGTTTGGTTTCCATTCATTGTTCGACTGGAGCCGCCTGCAATACTCAAACCATCCCGGAATGTGTCGTGAGCTGGTCGCATATCGAAAGAAACCAGCAACTGAAAGAGAGTTAAAGCAGGGAACGGAAAGTAATAAGAGAAAAAGGAATGTGGACCAGTGTTTCCTGATGCACCGCTCGGAAAGCTGGCATCCTTCTTGCCACAATCAAGGTATGAAGTCCTCAAGGTCGTCCTCTTCGTCCGCAACCTTCTGCAGACACGCACGCTCACGTGTTCGATGAGCTTTGTGGCCGGCACCTCGTTCGTCCCCATCCCCATTGCTCCAGGGGCAATGCCGAAGCTCGATGGTGAAAGGTGTGAGCCTATTCGTCGGCGTCTTGCTCTGGTCCAGCCGCAGGTTCGAAATCAGCACGGGCTCCACCATCTTCCGCAAATCCTCCTTCATCTCCTTCATATGTTCCGCAACCACCTTCCTCCCCGTATGCGTCAGCGCCGACACCATCGCCTGGTCCGCCCTCGAGCAATAGGCATCGCCACCCTCCCCCAGCATCTTGTACAGCTCGAACCCGCCATCCGGCGCCTTATGCCCCATGCCCTCCCAGAAGCACCTTGCAAGCCAATTGCACAGGAAAAACTGCGCCTGCCAGATGAGCACATCCGGCTCATGCAGCTTTTTCCCCCTCGGGTCGTCCGCCTTCTGATCATACTGCAACTTCGCGTGCCTGTACGCCAGTATCTCCTCCTCCAACCCCTTCTTGAACCCCTCAAACTTCCGCGCCTTCGCCTCGCACATCCCCCGCACCCTCGGCCCCAACCCCTCCTTCTCCTTCGCCGTCCATTCATTCCACCCCCCAATCACATGCAGCGCCGCCTCGCGGAACACGGGCACCGAGCGCAGCCGCGTCGCCAGCCCGACCCACTCGAGCGGCGCGCCCGCGACGCTTCGCCACAGCATTTGCTCGGCCGCCAGCAGCGCCAGCTCGAGCGGCGCGAGCACGGTGCCGACGGCGGCGGGGCGGAGGGCGAGGTAGTCGACGATGTCGAGGATGGTGGCGGCACTGCCGATGATGGTGACGAGGGACGAGTCGCTGGCCGCGACGCGCACCTCGCCGCCGTACATGGCGCCGAAGACGCTCATCCAGTCGCTGAGCACGTGGTTGGCTGGGTCGGCGGACGGGCTGTCGAGCTGCATTGTGGCACGGGGTGTGCCGGGGGTGGAGATGGGCTTGCCGTTGGGGTCGAGCTTCTGTTGCGCGTGCATGTGTGTATTAGCTAGCGTTTTCTATGCGCAGAGGGCACTATGGGGTGAGGGGGGTTACTGACGATGAGGATGAGCCTGCCTGGGTTGCTGGTGTTGGGCGTAGCAGGCACGCCGACGAGCTCGAGGCGGTAGCGTATTTTTGACCCGTCGGCGAGAGCTCTCTTAGACAGTATTGCCGCCTGATCGGTGGTGAGGAACTCCGCGAGTCGGGCTGAGACTCCGCGTAGGACGTCCGAGTGAAGTTTGAGGCGGCGGACTGGAGTGAGGACGATTTCTACGTCGCCGTTGGCAAAATGGGGGAATGCATCGTTGGATGCCATGGTTGTTGTTTCGTATAGTGAGGGTATCAGGGTGAGCTGGTGGTGTTTCGGAAAGGTGTGTAGGGAAATTCTGCGTTGGAGGTGGATTTTGACAGCTGACCAAACTGACACCTGCCTAATCAACGTGCTCTGAATATTCCGAGGGCAGTAGAAGCATTCGTCCGGACGCAGTCAGTCGTATGTACAAATGGACAGATGTGTAGCTTTCCAGGGGGATGATTTCTTCAACTCCGGACCACGTTGATCAGTCCAGAATAGATATCTTTAGACCAACTTGCAAATCATGACTTCATCTCACTTTCTCAATATCTCTCAGTATTCTTTCTTGGGTAGGTTTTTGTAGGGAAGAATGTTACTTGGCTAAAGCAGAGACTTCTCGAAGCAGATGGTATATCTCAACCCAAGACGTTCACTTAACTTACGTTTCGTACAGTACCATCACCGAACCTTGTCAGTCCACATATGCCACTCAAAGAACCTCAGACATTTCCAAATGAATAAGCAAGAAGGTAGAATTAAACTCATAGAAAAGCCACGGAACCACACCCACTCACTCGCCTAGTGGGGAATCTCAAGAAAACGACGAAGGAAACAAACCACCTCAACCAATCGTACAAAAGGAAAAACAGAAATGAACACCAGTCCAGCTGCCCCGTCAAAGAAACGCCATGGATCGAATAACGACCCTAACAGTGCTCTTCCGCCCAAGAGCAGTTGTCTCCGATCCTCCGACGCCCTCCTCGTGTTGTTGTTCCGTAGCCCAATCCTCATCACCATTTCCGTCGTCAACGTGGTCGTCGTCATCCTCCCCGACATCATCCTCCACAAACGCATTATAACCACCCCCACCACCACCATAATTGTTCCCATGCAATCGCCCGCCCTTAGCGCCGCCCGAAAAAACCTCGCCGTCGTTGCTCATCTGGATGGACCCCTTGTTCCTTCGCCCGCCATCACCACTGCTACTACCAGCGACGACAACGCTCCCGCTCATCATCTCCCTGCTAAGGGCGGACTCACCTACAAAAAACTGTTGTTGGTGCCATTGCTCGTCTTGCGCAGCTTATTCCGCATGCTGGCCGGCCCCCCGCCGCCCAGCGCGCGCGGCGGCTGCAACTCGCTCAGCATCTCGACGTAGCTGCCCCTCCTGCTGCCGCCCGCCTCGCTGCCATAGCCGCCGTTGGGCACGCCGAGCGCGCTGCGGCGCTCCATGCGCAGGCCCTTCCAGCCCTCGAGCTCGCGCTCGACGCGCAGCCGCGTCTCGTGCTCCTCGCGGAACTTGTGCTCGGCGCGGCGCGCTGCGAGTTGGTTGGCTGAGTCGGACGACTGCAGCTCGTCGATGGCCTCGAGCAGCCCCGAAATCTTGTCGCGTGCTTTGCCGAGGTCTTCCGCTATCACCGTGTTGGCCTTTTCGCGGCGCTCAATCTGCTGCTGCAGGTCCTTGACCGTGCGGTCGATGGCGCGGTTGGCGCGCGATTCCGTGTTACGGGTGGTGTGTGCTTCTTCGAGTGACTTCTCGAGCTGCGGTTCAGTTAGCATGATATGGGGCATGTTTTGCTCAACTGAGAAATAACTTACATCCTGGATGCGGCCGTGGAGGTACTTGACGTCCTGGCTGGCAGATGAGAAGCCCTTGGTTTCGAGGTCAAGAAGTCTTAGCTGCAGATCCTTTGCCTTCTTCTCGAGGACACCCTTGTCCTTGTGCAGTTGCACATTGGCCTCGCGCTCAGCCACAAGGTCTTTCTGGAGTTCATGGCCCAAAGCTTCGGCGCGCCTCATCTTACCAACGGCAGCTGACGCGATGTCTTCCTGCTGGGCAAGACCAGACTTGAGCTCGAGCAACTCACGGTCCATCTCAGCAGCGTTCCTGAGACTCGGGTTCCCACTCTGAGCGAGATCGTCCAGACGACCAGCGGCTTCAGCAAGACGAGACTCAAGACCCTTCTTTTCCTTGAGTAAGGCATCTCGTTCGCCGGAAACGTCATCGACAGAGGTGCGAAGGCTCCTAACTTGCGAGAGCAAGTTCACGATCTTGCTTTGCGCTTCGTTGTGCGCGTTCACGGCCTCGTCACGAGAGTTGTTCAGATCCTGGAGTGTCATCTCTAGGCGGCCCTTCTCCTTGGCCCAAGTCGAGCTGTTTAGGACCTCATCGTCCCATTTGGCGCGCAGCTCTTCAATCTCTTCGTGAAGATGGCCGTTCTCTTCACGAATGCGGATGATGTTGTGGCGCTCCTGCTCAAGTTCCTGAGAAATGGTCGACAGTTCACCCTGGTACTTCATGCGCGTCTGCTCCATCGATGCCTCGGTATCTTCAATGTCAATGGCACGCTGGCTGCGGTAGTCTTCTAGCTCGTTATGCAGGCGCTTCTTGCCCTGGAGAGCAGACTCAAGGTCAGCTGAGAGGTCTTCAATGCGCTCCTCGTACTGTTGAGTCTGGCGCTGGAGGTCTTCGATCATGTTGTCCATTTGCTGGCGCTCCGACATGATACTGGCACACTGCTCCTCCGCTTCGCGAGCCTGTGTTTTAGCGAATTGCTCGGCACGAGAAGCCTTCAGCACAGCAATTTCAGCCTGCTCAAGCTTGCTGAAGTACTCATCCGCCCTGCTCTTGTACAAGTTCAGGCTGGAGGTGACGTCAAGAAGCTTCGACTGCTCGTTGTCGAGCCTGATTTGGAGGTCAGAAAACTCTTGGAGGAGCTGTGTATGGTTGGCCTCCTCCTGCTCGCGCTCGTAGTTGACCTCAGTGAGTTCGGATCGCGCGTCACGAAGCTCTACCTCCATCTCCCGCCTGGTCTGCTTGACCTCCTCAAAGGCCGTCTTTGCGTTCGCCAGCTCACCGACCAGAGAGTTGTGGGCGTTCAAGATCGACTTTCTGGCCTGCTCTTGAGAGTTGAGGAGTTCGTACAGTTCCTCGTGAGATTTCGTCTCGACCTCGTTGAGGGAGAGCTGGCCGGTGCGAAGACTGTTTTCCAAAGTTGAAACCTTGCTTGCCGAGTCATCGAGCATATCGTGGAGACGAAGGTTCTCAAGCTCAAGCCTCTGCATCCTGTGGAGACTCGGGCTTTGCTCATCCTGCAAGTGCTTCGCGGGAGAGCGGTCGAGCTGAGTCTGCAGGTGACGAGCCCGCATCTCCGACATCTGGAGCTGGTTCTGGACCAGTTCGAGCTCTGAAGCGAGATCCATCTTGTTGCTTAACGTGACAGTGTCAACGCTCTTCTCCGAGCGGGCCGAATCGTAGGTAGTATTGCTAAGCTGTCGCGAGGCCATAGGAGTGCCATTCGGAGGCGTGAAGGGTCTCTTGTTCTCCGAATCCCTACGCCAGGCGCGGGATGGGGTTTGGTTGAGTTGGTTTTGGTTCATTTCTTCCAGTAGAGCGCGCTTTGAGTTCGAGTGGCGCGTATCCATATCATTCATCTCCCCATCATAGCGGTCACGAAGCTCCTCAACCAGGATCTCCGCATTGATGGCTCTCTCGTTTGCTTGTCGTAGAGCTATCTGGGCGGTCTCAAGCTTCATCGCAAGATCCACAGCCTTCTTGATATTGGTCTTGGCAGATTCGGAAGTGGCGGGCTCGTCCTCGGCATCATCAGTCTCGAAGACCTTGCGGAAAAGCACCAGTTGGTTGCGACACTCAGCCAGCTCAGTATTAGCGGTATCCAAAGCCGACTGAACCGTTCTGACATTTGTCTGAGCTTGAGTCTTCAGCTGCCTCTCGGTCTCGAGCTTGCGGTTTGAATCAGCCAATTGGAGGTTAGCGGTCGAGGCAGATTTCTCTGCGTTGCGGCTAGTCATCTGCTCACGAGTGACCTCGTGGTTGAGGTCCTCCAAGCCAAGAGACAATTTTTCCTTTTGCTTCTCGAGAGACGTGATTGTAAGCTGCGAATCCTCAACCAGGCGCTGCAGCTTCTTGTTGTCCTCTTCCAGCTTGCTCTTCTCGTTAGTGAGCTGTGAAATTCTGGTTCGCTGACTGTCGCCGGCTCTTGAGTTCGACCTTGCAATGTCAAGGTTCTTCTGTTGGATCTTGTTGAGTAGAGCGCGGTTGTCGTTTTCAGAAGCGGCGAGACGTCCCTTGATCGTGACAACTTCGCGCTCGAGACGCTCCTTATGCTGATCGTTGTAGGCTCGGTAAGTATCCGACTCGGCAATCATCTGTGTAAGACCTTGCACCTCGTTGTTGAGGCGGCTGCGCTCAGTTTCGAGTTCTTCCAGCTGAGAATCCTTGGCCTCGAGTTGCTGTCGCAAGGCAGCTTGGCGTTCGTTGGCCTGTTTGACCAACTTGTGCTCGGCGGTGGCTTCGATTTCGATCTTAGCCTCCTGGAGCTCAAGGAACTGTTGACGAATCTTCCGAAGTTCGTCTTGGTAGTCTTTCCGTTCCTTCTCGGCAGTCGCTTTGCCCTCGTTGGCACGTCGGAGAACATCCTGCTGCACGTACATCTCCTTCTCGATGGTGACCTTAGCTTCCTTCAGTTCATCGAAGTTGCGCTTAAGCTCGGTGTACTTGTGCTCACTGAGCAATTCCACGTCGTCCCTGGACTGTCTCTCTCGGCTGAGCTCAGTCTGGATCTGGAAGAGCTCGGCCTTAAGGTCGTCGAGCTGTCTCTCAAGAATCCTGCGATCTTCAATCGCTTCAGCGTCTTCAGATAGTTTTGCATCCAGGAGTGATTTTGCATCCGCAGCTTCCCGCTCAAGTTGAGCTTTGGCGGATTGAATTGCCTCCATCTCGGCCTTAACGTCCCGAAGCTGGCTTTGGATATTGTCATGGCGAGTGGTCAAGGATTTCTTTTCGGTGTCGAACGTCTGGCGGTCGGCCTCGTACTGTTTGTTCTCCGACTTCAAGATGGCTAGCTCGCTGTCTTTTCGACGGACAAGGTCCTCGTAGCTGGTAGCACTGTTCGACAGATCGGCCATTTGCTTCCTAATCTCGCGGTTCTCGTCGATAAGCTCTTTGACTTGGTTTTTGGACGAGGTAAGGTCCTTCGTCGCGGTAGCCAGTTTGATGTCAAGCTCTTGGTCGTTCTTGAGCATTTTCGCCTCCAGGTCTTGCAGCCTTTGGTCCTTGAGCGTGATATGGCTGTTGAGCATGTTGACCTCCTGCTGAAGCTTTTCCTCGGCTTCGGTCCTCTGGTTTCGGGCATTTTCAAGATCAGAGACCTGGAGTTCGAGCTCCGTGATCCGATTGACGAGGTCCTGCTTCTCTGCCTCGAGAGCACTGATTATCTCTCCGGCTTGCTCCAGCTCTTTCCGCCACTCGTCAGCCTGCTCTTCTGTTCTCTTTTTAGCGATCATTAGCTCGCTCAGCTGTTCCTCGAGATTGTCTGAGTCAGCTTCTGCCTCGGCGAGCTTCGCACCAAGTTCAGCTTCGCGCGCTTGAAGACGCTTGAAAATTTCCTCCTTGTCGAGAGCAAGTGCACGTTCGCTTTCGAGAGTTTCCTGGATCCGCTGGATTTCGCCCTCCGCACGACGACGCTCCTCCTCAACCCGTTCGCGCTCGGCTAATTCCGCTGTTCGTTGTTCCTCAAGCTGCTGAATCATCTCATCTCGCTTCTTGACCTCTTGGGCTTGCCTTGAAGCACCAAGGAGGGGGCGCATACGCACGAAGAGTTGCCACCAAGGGTTCGCTTGAAGATCCAGATATACTTGGAAGTTTCGCTGGATTACGCGCGTAGCTTCGGCTCTATAAAGACGTTTGTGAGCAATACGTCTCTGAATGTAGCCACGCGCAACAGACTGGAATCGTGCCATGATTTTGCTGATGACGGCATCACGCTGCTCCTCCAGCTCGGCCAATACGCCGGACCTGAAGAAAACCTTGGTGAGACCGACACGGTAGAAGGACGCGTCCAAGTTCAGTCGCTCCAGAATCATCCTTGCCGCCACTTGTCCTTCCAGGTAATCCTTCGGCATGTCGTTGCAGAGGATCTCGTATCGCTGGCGAAACTCTGCAAAAGGCTGTCGGTTAGGGAAGCCCGTCCGGGCAATGCGAATTCCTTCGAGGACACCGTTGCAGCGCAGCTGATCGAGAACAAGCGGGGCACTGAACTGCTTCGGTCGTTTCTTGTGGTTGGGAATGATGCAGCGGACGAAATGAGGATGGGTTGAGTGCAATTGACCCATGAGCTTTGAGAGGTTCTCTTTATGTCTCTGAGCAACGGTCCGGAAGAGACCCTTCTTGACTCTACTGCGCGCTGTGCCGCCTTCGTCCTCCACCTCGGCACAATCCGCGAACAGGCTAGCGATATGCTTCTCGCTCGATGCCGCGAGCAAGCGGGTGACGTTGTCGTTGAGCGGATCCTTGTTCTTCTCTAACCATCCTTCGGTCGAGTATTCTACCTCGGCGGCGTAGTGGGTGAGCATGAAGCCTTGTCTAAGCATTGAGCGCCTATACTTGGTTGTCTTGCGGTCCCAGAGATGATTCAATTTGTCGGTAAAGGACTTGTCGGTAGCTTTAGGCATGACAGAATCCTCGTCAAGACAGGAAAAGATACCGATGGGGTTCGATAGCTCAATGAGGTCAATGGTCGGCTGGAGATCCCGTCCGAAATCAATGAACTTCCACTCGATTTGTTCCCTTGCATACTCCTCCTGCTCCAGAACGAACATGTGGTGGTTGAAGAACTGCTGCAACTTCTCGTTGGTGTAGTTGATGCACAGCTGCTCGAAGCTGTTTTCCTCGAAGATCTCAAACCCGGCAATATCAAGCACGCCAATGAAGTGAGAATCGTCTGAAGCGACTCCAGTTCGATCCAGTTGCCGATTGATCCGATCAACAAGGTCGCCGAAGCCACGCTCGTAGATACCTTTGGACAATGCGTCAATCGATAGGCGGACTTGCTCCGGAGTCTGAACTTTTTCGACCCATTCCCGGCCTGCCTTGACTCTTGGGTGAAGCAGAGCTTTGACGAAGGGTTCCGCAGGTATTCCTAGCAGGCGAGAAACTTTGTGAGCCTGAGCTTCAGCATCGGGACTCAATGCTGCCTGATCGCCTCGGAGACTCTCCTTGATCACGCTGATGTTTCCCAAGTGAAGGACAGCGGCAATGGTTTTCAGGATCGCATGCTGCTCCTTCTCTGAGAATCGCATAACGACGAAGGCTTCGATCAGAGAATTAAACTCATCAAGGTCGGAGACGCCGGTGATGGTATCGTTGCCGTTCTTGGTGTACTCGAAATCCTCCAGGTCCAAGCCAGTCAGAAGGAAATCCTGCTTCATCTGCGCGTCTGCGCCCTGGAGCAATTGGTAGAAGACGTGGTAACTGCGCTCGTTTGAATTCAGTCGCACAACTCTTGACTTCTCCAAAAGATACCAATCAATGTAAGCACCAGCGATCTGACCAGCTCGGGTGAACTCAATCCTGATGAATTTTCCGAATCTTGACGAGTTGTTATTCCGGAGGGTTTGCGCGTTACCAAAAGCTTCGAGAATTGGATTGGCTCGGAGGATTTGCTCCGACAGGTTTGATACTTGCCGAGGACCAGATACTTGCCGAAGACCAGATACTGACCGATAACCAGATACTTGACGACCACTAGACTTCCTCCGCGCTGGAGTATCACTGGTGGCCACGGCTGCAAGGTACTGGATGACCTTCTTCGTGTTCTCAGTCTTACCAGCACCAGATTCACCCGTGACCAGGATGCTTTGGTTTTCGCCCTCGTCGACAAGACTTCTGAAAGCCTCGTCGGCAACCGCAAAGATATGCGGCTTGGTGTCTTCCCGGTTTCGTCCCTTGTACATGTTGATGTATTCCCTGGAGTAGATGGGCAGTGGACAGTACGGATTTACGGTGACCAAGAAGAGGCCCGAGTAGGTCTGTTCTGGAGTTAGGAGTAGCTGCGCGCTTGCTTAGTGATATGACTTACATATATCAAGTCCGCTTGGTATCTCATGTGGAGATTATGCACGACGGACGCTTCGTTCAGATGCGTGAGTTCTGCCATATCATCGGCTTTGTCGAACTTGGCCGGGTTGACCTTGTCGACACTGTCGGCATCGACAGTTTGTTGCTGCAGCCCAAGTCAGCCACCGCTCATGGTCGGCCAGGTGGGCCACCTACGTCTCCATCATCGCATTGCACCAGCAACTTGTTTCCCTCTAGCTCCTCAACAACCCAGCCGCGCACGAAAGCCTTTTCCGGGTCACGCAGCCAGACGTAGCGCTTCCCTGAGAAGTCGTTCTCTCCATCGATACCTCGCACCATCTGGGGCGCGTTCTGCACCTCGTCTGAGTTGATGAACTTGGGAGCGAATGTACCGCCGGCGAGCATGCTTTGGCGTGACGAATTTGAGCGGAAGCGGCCGGTATCGCCCCGGGCGGGTATCAAGGCATTGGTCGACTGTGTGCGGGCGTGGAGTTTTGACTGGAGTGGCGGCAGCGAAGACGAGAGGTCCATCGACTGGGGGCGGCTGCTCGTTGCCGCAGGCGTCGTCGAGGAAGATGAAGAGCCTCTGTGAAAGGGACTGGGCCTCTGCCACCGGGGGCCGTTCTGTGCGGGCGAGCTCATGGTGGCGCTACGAAGGGACGAAAGGGCGGTTTTAGCGGAAAAGGGTATCAAGGCGAAGGGGCATGCCGAAAACAACGACGAGGCAGCACACGATTAGAGCCGGTATGTACAAGGCTGCATGGTGGTGTTCTGCGAAAATGCGTCAGTGTCTGGGGAGCGATGCGCAGGTGGAGAGCCTGACGATCAGCCGCTGTGCTTTGTGTGTTTACACGGTGCACGGTGCTTGGGGCAACAACGCGTTGGTTGTTGGCATTGCGCTACAGATTAGAGCCCAAGGCGGTGAGACCCATGCCCATGGCCCATCGGCGATCCGGCGCAAACACGCCGAACTTTACAACTCCTCGTTTTCGACTCTCCCGCCAGCACATCACCGTGCCGCCCATCTGCCATCTCGTTTCGTCCATCCTCCACACACATCGTCCCCTCCTGCGCGCATCGCCCCGGTGCCTTTGTCTTTGCCGTTGACTCGCTGCCTGCTGGATAACTCCATCGGCTGCCCGTCTGCGCTGACTCTGCGCGCGCCGCCCGCCTCAAGAGCCGTCTCGACGCGCCGCCTTCCACTGCCCATTTTTGCTGGCTTGGCGGTTCATGCGGTTCTGGTAGTGCCACCCATGCATCGGTGTCACCTCGCCTCCTCACCACTCGTAGACATTTGCATACGTGACCTTTGTTATTGCTAACGCCCAGGGCCGCCTCACCGCGAACCTACCATGGCGAAATATCCGCCATCCGCGCCTTTCTTCGGCATGCCTTATGCCGCTGGCTTTCCTCCACAGAGCGCGCCGCCGCCGCCCGGACCTGGTCACGCTTACCAAAACGTTCCGCAAATGCCGCCGCCGCCGCCGCATCAACAGCAGGTGCAGAACGTGTCTGGCTTCCAGCAGAACGCGTCCCTTCCTCCGGTAGATTTCCAGGCCCTTGGCCTGAGTCCCGGCCAGCTTGCGGCGCTTTGGCAGCAGGTGCAGAACGGCGCTGCCCCACCTCTGCCTTTTCCACCTCCCTTCACGCCGCAGTCCGGCTTTGCTCCTCCACCGCCGCCGCCGCCGCCGCCAATTCCCTTTCCAGCCGGTTTCCAGCCGCCGGGCACGCCATCATTCCCTATTCCACCTCCGCAATCCTTACCGGGCATTTCCTCGGTACTTCACCCTCCTGTTGTGGCGGCGGCGGCGGCGGCAGCGAACACCCTTGCTCAGAACAACAGAGTGATGGACATAGTCAACGGGGACAAAGAGGAGGGCGAATTGAGCGATGAGCCTGGGTCGCAGGATGACCCCAGCCTTTCATGGATCCGCGATGACAGTGGAAGAGGTGATCCCTACCGCCCTAGGATGCCCGTAGCTGCACCACGTGGCCCAGCATTGCACACGAGAAGCAGCGACAGGTCTAATGAGCTCAACCGCACTGACTTTGAAGCGATCTCAGGCAACGACAGACACGACTACGGGAAGAAACCGAGATCCCCCCAGTGGCCAACTCAGCGGGACAGACGCTCACCTGTCCGTTCTCCGAGGGACCGCGCGCATCGTGAGAACAGAGCCGAAACATCGCAGCGTCCTGTGCGCCAAGACAAGCTTGAGTTGAAGGGTTCTACATCGTTTCCCAAGTTCGGCCAGCCTCCAGAGAAGCATGGCGGTTCTGACAGGGCTGTGTTCGAGGAGCAGAAGCGACAGGCCGAGACTTTCCTTACGATCTTGCACAGCTGTGGTTACAGCTATTCGGATCTGCAGAAATGCGGCTTCGATCCCAAGCTAGTCAAGGAGGTCTGGGCTTCGCTTGGATTCTCCCTTGAACCAAAAGCGCATGACGTCGAAATGCGTAGCTTCGCGATGCCCTCCCCGGTCAAAGCGTCAGTCCCATCCTCAGAGGACAAGCTGCCAGCAGCGGCTCCAATTTCGTCCGCCATTCCAGCCGCGGCTTCCACACAGCCTCCAGTGCCTAAGCCACAACCTACAGTAGGTATAACCGGCACTAACAAACAAAATGCCGGTGCAAGTGTATCATCGCCGACTGATCGGGCTGCGTACATTGCACGTCTCATGGCAGCCAAAAACAGCAAGGCCACCGTGAAGACAGCGACAACGGCAACGAGCCCGGCAACCCCATCTCCAGCGCCGATGGCATCTGCCGTAGCCTCTGCTCCATGCCAGCCAGACCCTGGCCCATCAGTAAGCGTACAAGAGATTCCGAAACAGGAAGCTTTGCCCTCTGCAGACCCTGCTGCTCTTGCGGCGCAGAAAAAGGAAGCGCAAAACGAGCTGCTACGGAAAAAAATAGAGGCACTCAAAATCCCGAAAAGGAAGGCGGAGGAAGAAGCCCGCGCCAAAGCTCAAGCAGTCGCAGCCTCATTGAGTGCTAGCAGAACATCTTCCAGCTCCGGTGCAAGCGCAGCTGCTCCCACCAAGACTGAGATGCCGGTCAGGCCAGCGCATCAAGAAAATGCACAGGCAGTATCAACTTCCTCAAAAGACGTCCAGACCTCGCCGATGCCTGCACAGTCTCCTGGAGGCATTCCCGGCTTGTTCATGACCGCACCAGTCCCTCAAGCCATCTTGAAACCTTTCCAAGATTCCTCTGCTGCACCGGCCAACCGGGGTCGGAAACGGCCTGTAGCAGCAGATTTTGACGATCTGCAACAGTCTCGGACACCGACTGCTTTCAAACGTCCCTTTGGTCAGAGTCATAACGATCATGAGCAGATGATCATCGAAGTTAGTGACGACGAGACAGCGGGCAGCGTCAATGACATGGACGAAGCTGACGAACTGCAGCCCTCTGTTCAGCGGTCTACCCAGTCTCAGCCTAAACCAGGCGCTATTCGCAACATGCCCCCTCTCACAAACTTTCCTGCTCGGCCAAACTTCAGCAGGCAAGGATCGGCGCAGTCAACTCCTCCAGCCGTTCAAACTCCCATTTCAGCTGCTAAGATTGAGAATCTCAGGCGCAAGGAGGAGGAGATTGCTGCTCTGAAGAAAAAGCTGGCGGAAAAGGAGAGACAACGTCGAGCCAAAGCGCAGTCAAGCCGCGCTCCTACGCCAGCAACGCCCATACACTACCAATCCCAAACCCCACAGCGAATCCCCAGTCCCTCTGCCCCTGCTCCTAAGGAACTTCCACAGGTGCAACAGTCGGTGCCTTCTGAGGTGGCGCCTGGCGTGAGCACGCCCGCTAGTGCGGCCTTGACCAGTGCCCCACAGTCTCCCGCTGAACCTGATTGGAAGCGCCGAAGAAGGGCGGAGATTCAATCCGGGATTTCTGCTTTTGACGCCGATCTGTACAGCAACATGAGTCGATTGGAGCAGCTACGCCGAGAGATGGAGAAACTTGAGGCCGAGAATAAACGTCGTCAGCAGGAGAAGGAGACTCTCATCAATGAGCTCGAAAACCTCGGGATCGATACCGAGGGCATGCCACACGAGGAGCTTCAGGCTAAGAGGGACGAGATCATGCAGCAACAGCAGGAAGCACAGGCAGCTGCCATAGCTGGAGGTAAGGCTCTGATGTCCCTTTTCTCGCTGTGATTAGACAAACTGACGAGAATTATAGCATCAGCAGAGGCAGCCGAGACCTCATCTTTGGTTGAACCATCAGCACCTGAGACTCGCAAGATCGAGGAAAAGGTCCCTTCCGATAGTTCTGGCGAACAGATGTCTATGTCTGATGGTGAGGTTGAGGACGAGTCAGACACCACCGAGGCTGAGATGGATATGTCGGACAGCGATGCTGAAAAGGATGAACCGGTCCCGATACAGATTGCAGCAGAAACTGTGGAGAAAGCAGACTCCGACTCCATCAAACATCCGCAAGCTGTGCCCAGGGAAGAAGTTCAATCGAAGTCCGCATCTGAGCAGGAAGATACGGAAGACTTTTACTCGCCTGAGCCGGTAGCGGAGGCTCCTAGGGATATCGCAGAATCGGACGGTCGGAATGCGGAAAAGTCCTCTGCAGAGAGCTCGCAGCAGAATCTCGAGGCCAACGGAGATGATGCTGCAGATGATGAGGATGACTACGCACCGCCGGAGTCTGTTAAGTCGGACGCACAAGTATTCAGCAACGCATCCAGTTTGGAAGAACCCGTTGAGCAGGAGCTCATGAACGATGCGGACGTTCCAATGGAATTGTCCGAGCCTGAGACGGAATCTTCTCAGCCCTATCCCATCAACGCAGATACCGCCGAACTCGAATCAGGGGACGCTTCGTCCGAGGCTATGGATGAGGGTGAGGATGACTACGATCCCTCAGACATGCTTCCCGATCCGTCGCCATCGGCCGATCACATGCCTTACACGGCATCCACCGATGGCATTACAGGGCTGAGTGCGCCCCAATCCGTTGCTGAAAGCCAAGTTGCAGTGGACTCGACGTCTGGATCTGCAAACTCAGCATCACAGACACCTCAGATCACCATCATAGCTGATGATGTTGGGCCCGAGCCAGAAGGACGGGAGTCGGAGGGAGACAACAATGGCCAAAGTGTATGTCTATATTTCTAACGAGTTCCGCCACTGATACGAAGCCAGGCTCCGGAACTTAGTGAAGTGAAGCAGCAGGGGTTCTACACGCCCTACGAAAGCCCTCTAACGCGGTTCAAAGCATACCGCTATCACCCGCAGTACTCACACAGCGTTTCAGGTGGATTCAAGTCACTTACTTACAGCCACGAGATCGATCCCACGAAGCCGGTCTGTCCGTTCGAGACGGCTGGAGGCATATGCAACGACAGCGCATGTGAGGGACAGCACTTCCGCGCCATGGGCATCAGTGGTGCGTTACAAGGCCAATCGACACCTCTCCCCAATCCTTCTCCTCTTAACGCCAGCCAAGCCCCCAGGCTAACGCAGGATCACGAACTGGGCAGAGGACAAGATTCTCGTCCAATTGGGAATCGTGAACCCGGGACGAACAGCAGAGGAGCAGGAGCGGTGGCGGGTGGGCCTGAAGCAAGTGTTGAAAGGCCTACGTGAACAGAACGTCAGGGACGCCGAGTCCGTGGCCGCTGCCATTACGACCCACCGGCGCGAATTCCTCAAGGACCCCAGTAGAGTGCTCAACATCTGAGCTTCTGCTTACGGGCTGTAGGATCTCCCAAGTCAGCGGCGGGATGACTTGGGCATCTGACTGCTAGACCTGGACCTGCATATTCCCAGATATTGCTACCAGATCTGCTGTGATACTGCCAAGCCCGGATTTCTTTCCTCTCTCCCCAGTCCAGCTCTATTCCCTTCACTTCCCCTCACAACCGATGTTTTCAGCCATGCTTCCCCAGGAAAAGAGAAAAAGAAAGACGAGACGAAAGAGAGCAAGGATGAGAACGAAGCTCGACGAAGAGCATCGAAGTAATGCGGCATCGACTGGCGTAACTGCAGAGATACCCTTTTGCATGCAAAGGCGTTTGGCATCCATTCGCAATCCCAGCATTCTGGGAGTAGTGGTGGACACAAGAATGCGCAACAGCGCAGACCGTTGGTTTGACGGGCAAAAAGGAGGTTATCCGTATAATGACCGGGCGGATTCTTTGCAGCAAATTTTTTTGGAATGGGGCATAAAATAGGTAGCATCATCTTAGCCCTGCAGGTAGAACTGATCAGGGCAATAGATATAATTTTGGAGTTCATGTTGCGCATCGCCTGCCCTGGCAAACGTGCAGTATGGTTGATGGCCTCCTATGCCCGGTGGGTGATGGCTTTTTGCCCCATTCCTTCCGCTAATATTCGCGATAGGTGATGGTTTTCCGTGTCGCCTTCCTCCGGCGATTCCAAGTGGTAATACTCGGTTTTTGTTCCCTTACTTTGGCTAACAGGCGATAGCTGTATCACCTTCCTTCCATCAGATAGGTAACACGTGGTCGAAAGATCATCCTAAACAGCACGCAGGCGGTCAGTGCTACATACTGCACCGGGTCGGTGGAAGCTTTTCCGAGAACGATTGGCATTGATGGCGCTGGACCAGAAGGTTTCCCGAACCCCAGAATTCTCCCCGCACTCCCCACCTACTGCGCAGAGCTCGCGTCAGTTACGCCGTGCAGCCCTCCGCAACCGGTAGCATAAGTAATGTTGAGACACGCTGGCAGAGAAGAAGACGGGGTATAAGAACACAGCCAACTCGCCTTTTTCCTTTCAACACCAATCTTCCATTTTCTAACACCTCTCGACGGGACATCCGTACTATATCCTCACACTATCGAACATGACGTCGCCGCCATCATCAGCACCCATTCCCTTCTCCGTCTCCGGCAAGACCGCCATCGTTACTGGTGCCGGTTCCGGTACGTTTACACAGCCAATTGCACAGGCCAAAACCAAACCTAACCAAAGCCAGGCATCAACCTCGCCTTTGCCCGCCTCCTGCTCTCCCGCAACTGCAATGTCGTCTTCGCCGACCTCGCCCTGCGTCCCGAAGCCCAAGAGCTCGTCTCCCAGCACAGCGACAGCGCCCCACGCGCCCTCTTCGTCGAGACGGACGTGACATCGTGGCCCGCGCTGTCAGCCATGTTCGCCGCCACGCTCGCCGCCTTCGGCGACTTCGACCTCGTCTGCCCCGGCGCCGGCGTCTACGAGCCCACGTGGTCCAACTTCTGGCACCCGCCGGGCTGCTCGCCATCCAGCCGCGACGACGCCGCGGGCGGCCGCTACGCGCTGCTCGACATCAACCTCACGCACCCGCTCCGCGCCACGCAGCTGGCCCTCTCGCTCTGGCTGCACCCGCAGCAAGTCTCAAGCAACGATGGCAAACCCCCCACCAAAGCCTCGCCCCTCAACCCCAAGCGCGTCGTCCACATCTCCAGCGTCGCCGGCCAGGTCCCAAACTTCAACGCGCCCCTCTACGCCGCCAGCAAGCACGCCATCTCCGGCTTCGTGCGCAGCCTGGCGCCCCTCGACGCCGCCGCCGGCATCCGCGTCAACGCCGTCGCGCCCGGCATCATCCGCACGCCGCTTTGGACGGAGCACCCGGATAAGCTGGTGTATGTGGACGAGGCGCGAGACGGGTGGGCGTCGGCCGAGGAGGTGGCGGTCGCCATGGTGAGGTGCGTCGAGGAGGATGGGTTGGTGGGGGGCTCGGTGGTGGAGGTGGGCAAGGGGAACACGCGGGTGGTGGAGGCGGTAAGGGATGGGGGCCCGGATCCGGATCCAAGGAAGGGGCTTGTGGCGAGTAATGGGGCGAAGGGGACGGCAGAAATTTGGGGGTGGTTGGGGGATGAGGGGGTTTGGGGGTTGAAGGAGAAGTTGTAGGTTTGAGGAGGTTGAAGGGTGGTGGGTTTTTTCGGGTAGAAGGTTGTACTTTGTTTAGTGGATAGAGTTGATTATAGAGGTTTTTGATCAGACTTGCATTGCTTGCCTTGAGTTCTCTGCCTCTAGTCTTGACCTGTTGGCAATGAGGTCCAGTTGAGCGACCAAAAAAAAAAAAAAAAAAAGCACTTGCAAATATTAGAGGCACCTTGTCAGCACTCGCCATGATACACATCGTTGAAAAATCATTGAGAAGCCACTCGTGTGCACCAGTGATTGTTACAAAGACAACCATCATACCGGTTCGAAGATTTGCACACAATAGGAACATAGGTTCATATAAGCATATATGCAGGTGAACTGGGGTACATAGAGTAGCTTTAGTCTTTTCGCAAGAACCCCAAAATTCGGATAAACCGCCTATAAACCCGTACCTTCTTCTGCACTCATTCCTTCAAGTTTTGTGCAGACGCCAAATTATCAAGCAAATTGATTTCGACCATCCCACAAAACCGACTCACACCATTCCCTACCTGTACTAGTCGCCCCCGACCACTTACATGATCGAAAAGTTCCAAATAGTTTTTGAACACTCTAGTTCGTTCTTGAACCGCCGTTGATGAGACGGAAGCTTTGGTGGTTATGCAACGAGGTACACTACGGAAGTAAGCGCTAATTGATCTGCAGGCTTTCAGTAGCTACAAGTTCAGCACACACGGCAACACCCGTACGATCCGGTGGCGTAACGCCGTCAGCGCTAACGACTATAAGGCAGGTGGTGATGGTTGATAGGAAGCGAACCCAGCAAGGAAGGCTCCGGATGCACGGGCGGCCAGTCACCGAAGACGGCAAGAAAGAAACGATGTAGCTACCACTACATCGTTTCCATCGGCATCGTTTCATCATGGATCTGCCGCCCGTATCCTGACCGATAAGTTGTGCTGCCTAGTTCTGATTTGCTACCTCATCTTCTAAAGACCACGCGCCCATAGCTCACTTCCAGAATGCGCAGTGATATACCAGTCTTGCATACAGTGCTCATCTTTCGCCCAGATCACGCAAAACAACACCGCAAGCAAGAGATTCGAGTGAATAGATATCATGGTATATAGCCTGAATGCCCAGACCGCTCTTCCTTCCCTCGATCCGACTGGGGTATTCGATGTAATCCTTGTTTAGTCGTCCTTTCTTCGCTCCCCATCAACCGAGTTCAAAATAATCCCGCAACGAGTTCCAAATGTCATTCGCTCCTTCCAACCGCATGCAATAATCCCGCACCCGTTCCCAATAATCATGATAACGCCCCAGACATTTTCCCTTGCCTGTCAAAACACACAGCGCCTCGCTTGAAGGACAGATACGATACAGTGAAACATGGCCGTTGGCCTAAAAATATACAAGAAATGTCAAGAGTGTTAAGCTGCGCCAGCCGCCTCTGCTGCTGGTGATTGGCTGCCATCACCTTCACCTGCAACCGCGCCAGCCGCCGCGCCGGGCTCCCCAGCTTCTCTCGACGGGCCAATGGTAGTCACACCGTGCTCGCCGCCGCAGCCAAAGCTCATGATGCGGACCTCGCAGTCCTCGCCCGCAGACACGAGCTTGGAGTCGCTCAAACCAATGCAAGTCACGGGACCCGCGTGGCCGGTGAAGGTACGCTCGTGGCGGCCTGTTCGGGGATCCCACACCTTGACCATGCGGTCCTCGGCGCCAGAGACGAGGCGCAGCGTGTCGGCGGCAATTGCCCAGATGCCTTCAACATGGCCGAAGAAGGTGCGGAGACACCGGCCTGTCGCGACGCTCCAGAGGCGGATCGTGCCGTCAAGCGCACCGGTGAGCATATAGCGCGGGGGTTGTGGACGCTGCGGCTGGTCGGGATAGAAAGACTTCAAGTCCTCTGAGGAATATGGAGGGGTGATGGGGCCATTGAAGTATCGCAACATGTTACCGTCACCATCAGCCTCTGGGGTCTCTGGTTCATGGTCATGGTCGGAGTGAGGGTCGGACTCCTCATCATCCAGCTCAAACTCAAGCGGCATGGGCAACACTTGTTGGACCTGTCCGACATGGCCGTGGAAGACCTTGAGGCAGCGCTTTGTGTCAAGGTCCCACAGGCGGACGGTACAGTCATCAGAGGCCGAGAAAATGGTGCGTGAGGCCCCGTCGATCTTCACCGCATTGACCCAGTCGGTGTGGCCTTTGAGGTTGAAGGTGGACTTATCGGGAAAATTCCATACCCGAATAGTGTGGTCCATGGATCCCGTTGCGAGAATGTTATTGGCGAAGTGGAGCGAGACGATGCCCCCAGTATGACCGGGGAATGTTCGGAGCAGCTCGCCCGTTTTCCAGTTCCACAGGCGAATGGTGCGATCGAGGCCACCACTGAAGAGACGGTTGTCCTCAAACTGCAGACACCGGACCCCCGCGGTATGTCCGGTGAGGGTGCGGATTTCTTCGCCGCTGTTGACGTCCCAAATCTTGATTGTGGCGTCATAGGACCCAGTCGCAAGGATGTTGTCGTCGAATTGCAAGCACATGATGCCGTTGGTATGGCCGCGCAGAATTTTGGTGCTGCAACGTCCATACTTCCAGTTTGTGCCGACCTTGAAGCGGTCCTTGTAGACATCTTTCCATGGCCTCTTCGTGCGTGGTTGGAATGCAGCATCAGGGGCACCCGAGCTGGGCCCTGCAGTGCACGGCCGCTTGGCGGCGCTGTCAGAAGAATATTCTTCGGAGATGCGTCGCTTCAGGCTGTTAGGCCCAGGACTGGGGCTGGCGACCTCGGCCGTATGCGAATCGCTCGACCCGGCGAGTTCGTTCACCCTCCCAGTTGCTCGCAGCTGCATTTGCCGCTTCTCGGTTCGTAATCTCTTAGCTTCCAAAAGAGGCAGGCCCCAGCCGCACTTTGTGCATTTCCGGTCGATGTGCTGCTCGCACATTTTGTGCCAAACCACGTCGTCGTCGGCAAGTTGGCGCCATCTTTGGCTCACTTGGGCGGCCTTGCATAGCGAGGTGGTGTCGAGGTAGCACAGGATCTTGAAGCCGAGCTCCGGAGGAAGGGCAGCGAGAAAGTCGATCTTGATCAAATCGCGAACGGCGGCAGATACAGACGAGAGTTGGGGGAAGCAGCACTGGGCGAGAATACCCTGAAGCATAAGGTTGCGGTGCTTCGCAGGGGCGGCGGAGAAGAGAGACCAGACGTGCGCGATGCCCTGCTGGTCAGATTGTGATAGTGTTGCGAGTTCCTAGAATCCTGTTAGTTTTGTATGCAGCAACCCACCCAAGTAGCGCGTACCTTTTGGAGCTGCTCCATGGAAGGCTCGTTGACCTGTCTCCTGC
Source organism: Dothiorella sarmentorum (assembly GCA_023082095.1). NCBI lineage: Eukaryota > Fungi > Ascomycota > Dothideomycetes > Botryosphaeriales > Botryosphaeriaceae > Dothiorella > Dothiorella sarmentorum. Next base: position 123,012 of record JAJMVL010000072.1, on the reverse strand, counting down.
ACTTGACGTCGGGGCGATGTCGGTAGCAGTATTTCGTACTTGATTGAGTCATGGCTGGCGGGTTGTATTGGTTGGGAATGTGTTGGGCCAGGAAAGGCTGAACGGTCTTCGCAGCCTGCTTGCTGGTGGAAGATATGGATATCGAGTCGTCCTTGTCCTCGGCCTCCTTGTCTGCCTCGTCGCTACCAAGATGATGCCGGCTGCGCGGGCGGTCGTGGTGGTTGTGGTCCCAGTTCTTGGCGTCGTGCGGCTGGTCGTGTGTGTCTTCTGGCAGGTCCTTTTGAGGCGGATGGCGCAGTGAGAGCCTCCTGGCTGGTGGAGCGTGCGGGTCGTGGAAGAGCGACGGCGATGCCGCGTGCTGTTGCGAGCTTGACGCCATTGCTGAGTATTGGAACGGCGCACAGTCGGGAACGACGGCGCAAGGGGGTATTAGAGTTTGAGACGTGGTTCAGGCCATGCGCGTTGGGTGTCGAGATTGGTGGAGGAGATGGCGTGCGAGATGCGGAGTTTTGGATGCGACTGCGAGCGGGCGAGGGGAGATGGAGCGGTGCCCAGGCGGTCAGGGCAGAGGAGGATTGTGTGCTCCCTGGGGATGTGTCACGACAGCTGCAGGCGGGAGGCGGCTTTATTGGGCCAGTACACGCTGTATAGGCGGAATCGGTGGCGTGCTTGGAGGTTACGCGGTCTGAGCGGCTCAAGCACGCAATCGCCGCGACGATGGTGAACAGTCACGTGCAATTACCTGATTGCGTGCGGTTTCGGCCAGCATGGTGCAAACTGAGCACAGAATCTTTCACGACGCTGGTGGCTAATGAGGTGACAATCTTGTGCGATGTGTGCTCAGCTGAAGTGTCTCGGACGTCGTTTTCGTTGCACTAGGCCCTCGTCAGCGGAGGCTCTTTCCTGAGGTCCCAGCCACCCAGCACGCCAGAACCAGGCTGCCGATCCGGCTAGCGTGCTTTCCCCAGACTGTCCCGGCGCGCCAGGGTCTCCGCTGCTCGACGCCTATGCGCTGCCGCGCCATCATCAACACCACGCAGCTCACCACACATCAGCTCTCTTCTCACCGCCGCGCTGCCTGCCAGCACATCCAACCGACCCCCATGTCCTGACACCACCCGCACCGTCCCGTCTGTTTTGCATGACATCATAGCATCCTCTCCGTGCTGCTGCCTCGATGGCCTCCCCGCTGTCCCCAGCTGCGTCTACCGCCAGTCTCGACAACGGCCCGCCTTCCCTCGAACAGCTAGTCTCTCATTTCGTCAACGCCAAGCGCTCGCTTGCCTCCATCCACCATGTCTGGCGCGCCAACGAGGTCGTCACCCAGGCCCGCCAGCTGCTGGAAGTGGATGCCGTCCTGACTAGCAAGATCGCCTTCCTGAGGCGCGGCATTGACGAGCAGACCAAGACACTGAGAACTTTGCGGTATGGGGTAGACTTAGTCGGTATTGAGGGTCATGACGAGTTCAAGGTGTGCTTTATCTAGCATTTGCAGCACCATTTGATGGTAACACTCTGGTACTTAGGAGCTCCTCACCAGCCTTGACGACTCCTCGCAGCACCTGCACAATACCCTGCAGTTGCTGAAGAACACCCCCATCCACGGTACTCTGCAGCCTCCCGGCACGCCTCAGAAATACCTGTTCGACTTCATCGACTCGTCCAGTGTCGACGACCTCGAAGCTTCCTTGCGCGCCTGCATCGACCGCACCAACGAGGCAGACTCCGCACTTGCAGAGACCATCGAAGGCTTTGGCGCATCGCTGGCCCGTCTCGACGATGCCCTAGATTCCTGTCCCCCAGCGCCAGATTCCTCACCCTCGCCCCTCCCCTCCTTGTTCCACCAACTTGAAGGTCACGCCACTGAGACCGCAGGCCTTCTCCAATCCCTCGTCCGACACTACGATGTTTGCGTTACCGCGCTGAAACACACCGAGGGAGGAAATGAAGCTGCCACACGAGCCACGTTTGAAGAGTCTCCACTCCCCAGCGCGACCGATCTGCCCCACGACCTAGACCCAAACTTGCATGTCAATCTGGACCAGCTCGACATCGATGTTGCTAGCTTGCGGCCTGACGCCCCACCTCCACCACCAATGACAGAGGCAGAACGCGCGGATATGCTGGCGGTGCTGGCCAATGATGCTGCAGAGGTGGATGACGTGGTCGCAGAGATCCGGGATCGCGTGTCTGACATGGAAGGATTGGCTGGCGATATGGCCGGTCACATCGAAGCTCTTCAAACATCGTACTCTGGGCATCTGAACGCGTTTCGTGTCATGGTGGACGTTGGAAAGGAGGTTCCCGAGCACCTGGCGTCGTGCCGCACGTTCCAAGCTCGATGGGGCGATGAGAAGACCAAAATAGAGGAAGGCATGCTCGCCTTGGAGGGTCTCCGGGAGTTCTATGATGGATTCCTAGATGCGTATGACGGGCTGCTTGTGGAGGTGGGTAGGAGGAGGCAGGTGAGAATCAAAATGGAAGTCATTGCTCGAGAAGCGTTGAGGAAGATTGAGAGGCTGTACGATGGTATGTTTCCCGCACACCGGGGATCCCAATCACGTCAACACCACCAGCCTGCACGGCATCCCGAACAGGGGGACCGGCAAAAAGAAAACAACAGCGGACTGACTTGTAACAAACAGACGACCTCTCATCACGTAATACCTTCCACGTTACTCAGGGCGAGCATCTGCCGTCGGACATCTGGCCCGGCCTTGTCGACCCACCGCCTCGGTATGAGATCGTGGTGTCATCCAACCGCGATTTGGCGCCATCTGCCACCGAGACCGGTGAGCAGCGGAGCAGGCGGGACGACGGCATCGAAGAGATCGAGCGGCGCATCAAGGACATCAGCATCCCGGCGCTTCCGGACGACATAGTCGAGGGGGCAGCCCGCCGCATGGAGGAGAGGCGGTTCTAAATCACACAATATACACTAGAATGACTTACTCTACAGATCGGGAACACTCATCGGCGAATTAAATTTGGCATCAAATTACATAGAGCATGGCGCATGGATACACTGGATACGATGGGATGGAACGGCGCATTCTTCAGGGGGAACCAGTCACATTCAGAAAGATTTAAGGTAGATAGATATATGGGACACGACACAAACCGGCCCAGCGGCTGCAGCTTTTGTTTCAAAAGCGATTCGAACATAGACCGAAAACAAGTCAGCATACTGTACGCAAATGCGCGCTATATACCTCTCCTCCTACTTGACAAATCACAACTATGCAAGAGAGAGAACAAAAACATTCCAGGTGTCTCGTGTAATATGCGTGAATCTCCAAATAAACGCCCATGTGATCTCTCCAGATGCCATTCATATAACCCTTTTTCCATACGACCGACAACAATGCAGCTTTCTTTTCAATGTCTCCACTTGAGGGGGGGAATCTAAGAAGAACAAAAAATAGTAGCGAAAGGGGAAAAAAAAACTGAAACGAGTGATTCCTCACTTCTTGTTTCCCTTCCCACTGCCCTTCACTAAGCTCTTCTTTACGTGCTTCGGCATCTTCACCTTCCGCTTCTCGCGCTTCTCCTCCTTGATCGCCAGCTTGTGCGCCTTCTTCTCCTCCTTGTCCTCGAAGCGCCTGCCGCGCGGCGGTCGGTCGGCCCTATCCTTCCACTCCCTGTCCTCACCCTCCTCATCCTCATCGTCGTCATCACTGCCTTCTGACCCGCTGGCGTCGCTGTTATCCCCTTCCTCCGCCTTGCCGGTACGGGCGGCGAGCAGGTTCTGGTAGACGAGCGAGTCGCCCTCGCCGCGGCCGACGAGCTCGGCGTCGCGCTCGATGTCGTAGACCTGCTCGAGCGTCTGGGGGATGTACTGCTTGCGGAAAACCTCATTGTCGACCTCATCATCACGGATGGCGCCGTCATCCGCGTCCTCCTGCTCCGAGCGTTTCGTATACAGCGCCTCCAGGTCCGCGCGCATGGCGTCCATGTCGGAGCTCTCGCCGTCGGCATTGGTGATGAAGGCGAAGACGGTGCGGTCGGGCAGCGTGTCGACGCCGCGCGTCTTGTGGAAGAAGTCGGTGACGTTCTTGATGTCCATGCGCAGGAACTCGAGGGCGCGGGGGTGGTCGTGCTCGACGCTCTGGCTGACGTCGATGACGCAGAGGCGGCGCGCGTGGTAGAGCAGGTTGTACTCGCTCAGGTCGGCGTGCACCAGCCGGCACACCTGGTACATGGTGCGCATGTAGCTGAGTAGCTCGAGGTAGTGGTCGCGCCAGCGCCGCTCGACTTCCTCTCCATCGCTGAGTCCAAAGTCGGCCGCCACGTCGCGCAACCGCGGCGCCGGCCACCCCTTGCGGTCCCCGATGAAGCCCATGACAAGTACGTGTAGGCGTAGGTGTAGTGGCTCCGGACACGGGATGCCGGCCGCGTGCAGGCGCTTGAGGTTGCGCATCTCCTTCTCGGCCCACACCTTGACCATGGCGCGGTTGTTGCTCTTGTTGAAGCCGCTACGGAAGCGGTACTCGCCCGTCACGTACTTGTCGCGGTCCTTGAAGACGAGGATGCTGGTCTTGTACACCTTGATGGCGCGGTGCACCGGCGCGGCATCCTCTTCACTGTCGTCGGTTGTCAACGCATGGTACACGTTGGCCTCCTTGCCCGTCGACACGCAACCGTGGATCTCGCTCACGATGCCGCGGTTGATCATCTGCAGCAGCAGCATGCGTGTGCGCGGGTCCAGCACCTGCTCCGACGTCGCCCGGTCCGCGCGGTCCTTGCCGCTCGTGTCGTCCTTGCTGCCCTTGCCGCCGAAGCGCGGGTCGTCCACCTTGATCTTGCTCGCGTGCACGCTCAGCGACCGGATCTGGTCGTCGATCGACGACTTAGTGTTGGCTGACGGCTTCGCCTGCTGCTGCGGGTTCGTCTTGGGCTTGTATGCCACCGGGATGGTCTGGTCGTTCATCTTGCGCTGCCGGTTGTACGATTTCGTGAAGTCGTTCGGATTGGCGGCGCTGAGCGCGTCGGCGGCGAAGTCGTCGTCGACTTCCTCTTCGTCGGCGAAAATATCGTCGTAGTCGCTGCCTTCCGAGAACTCATTGTCGCCTTCTGCGGGCTCTTGCTGCGTTTGCGGTGCAGCAGTAAGAGACACGCCGCCGTCGGACTCAGGCTCGTAGCCCCGGTTGGCGACATAGTCGTGTGTGGGTTCGTGGGCCGCGGCCGGCGAGGCGTCTTGTGACGCCATGTTTGCAAAGTCCCTTGCGGTTCGAAGCGATGTGTGCGTCGTAAACTCGAGCTCTATATCTAGAGTAGCGGTGCCCTGATTATCGGAAAAACTGGCCTCCAAATGCGAAGCTGTCGTAGTGTGGCGGCGCGGACAGCGGGCGGCGATCCTCAGAAAATTCACGGCTTCGGCGTCATACCTGTGCCCCGCGCTAGCCAATCACGGAAGGCGGTGTTGGCCAGGGTGCCATACCGTGCTTTATTTGACCTGTACCTAATGAGTGACTTTGATAACACGACCCCGATTGTCTGAATTGGATACTTCATTTCCGGATGATTTATAGTAAAGTGAGTCTCAAAGTCGAGGTCTTCATTTATCTTGACTATATGGACGAATAACGCCATCAAGCAGTCAAAATGTTTCGAAGCTCGAAGTAAGATAAAATACTCATACAGCACCGAGGAACTTGACTCTGACAAATTAAAAGCTTTTTTGTTCCCATTCTGTTCGAGACAACCCTTCAAGCCTCCCATGCATGCCATGCAAATGAAAATACATTTCTCCGCCACCCATTTCGGCCTCAGATTATTTTCTCCCAACAAAGAGATGATGGAGGCTTGATGCTCATACAGGCATGCCCAAATGAGTTTTCCCTACAAAGAACACTTTCCCACCAAGAATGGAGTTTCGACAAAACTACCCTAAGTACCACGTCGGAATTTGTCGTCGACTATTACACTTTCCTATACCCTTGCTTCGACATCTTTTCTACTAACACTATGGGCATTTAGTCCTCGGTGAGGTCACCATACTCCCACATACCCCGCCTCTCAGCCTTAGCCTCGTCCTCCTTCGTCTTCAAGGCGCTGAGGACATCGGATGCCGAGCGCTCCCAAGCCTTCAGCTTCCTCGGCACCATGGCGTAACCGCCAGCAACGACATCCGCGTTCAAGCTCTCGGTCGAGCTGCTGCTCTCCGGGTCGAACAAGGTGACGTACATGGTGCCATCCTGGACGTGATCGACGTTGGCGACCATCTGGCGACCATCGGTCTCCTGGCCGATGAAGTCGACCGCATCGCGGAGGTAGTCAGTGGTGGTAGGGAATTGCAGGAAGGAGAGGACAGCCTCGGAGGCTTGCGACTTGAGGGACTGGGTGCTGAACTTGGGGTCCAGAGGGCGGAGGCGCGAGTAGGGGATGGTCTCGGAGTTTCCGTAGTCGACGTAGAGAACCTCGACCTTCTTGGCCTCGCGGTCGTTGCGGCGGATCTTAGCACGGTACCATTCGTCGTCCAGGGTGAACTTCGCAGAGACAAAGTCACCAGCCTTGATCTGCTCCAGGGGCCTGTCGTTGGACCTGTTCAGGTGGAAGTTGCGGAAAGAGTTCATGAGCTCCGTCAGGGCGGTAGTTCCGGCTCCAATCTCCTGCAGCTTCAAACGGCCGGTCTCCTGGTCGACGTGGGTGACCATGACGTCGCGGTAATCCTTGCGGCGCTCAGCAGGCTCGCCGTTGCCGTTCGTGCCGTTCGAGGCCTCCGCTAGGGAGACCTCCTCGCCTTCCTCGTCCTGGGATGGGTCCCAGCTGTGCCACATACCCTTACGGGCCTCCTTGGCTCTCTGCTCCGCAGCGAAGAGTTCCGCGGCGTTGCCAGACTTCTCCGCCGAGTAGGCGTGGACCGAGGCAAAGCCCTCCTCCACCAAGAGCTTAGCGAAGCTCTCGCGGTTGATGTAGAGCGTTCCAATGAAGCCACCGACCTTGTCGCAGTCGTCGACATCGATCTCAACATCACGCTGCTGGCAGCGCTTGTTGGCAAAGTCGTGGGCTTCCTGACCAAAAGGCTCGCTCTTCTCGTTAGGGTTCCTGGCAGACCTGGGTGCGCGAATACCGGAGAGGACGAAGGTAAGCTTTGCGTTCTCGCGGGGGACGAGGACAGTGAAGCGCGAGCCGGACTTGACGAAATCAACAATTGCGGGAACCTTCTTCTGCCTCGACAGCAGCGTAAGCTGCCTCTTCGCCTTCTCCAGGCTCTCAGAGTAGTCCACGTATTGCTTGGTGGCCGGAGGCTTGGCCGCCCACATACCCCTGCCCTCCTGCTGAGCCTCCTGCTCCGTCAAGAGTAGGTCGTCATAGATGGGGCTGCGATCCGAATCGTCTGCACGGTGCCTGATCACAGAAGCGTAACCGTTCTCAACCAGAAGGAGGGCAATGTTCTTGTCGTTGAAGTTGACTGTGGCCATCTCACGCTCTTCATAGCCGTCCGAAGGCGGGCGCTTGCCGTCAATCCTGACCTTGACGTGCTTGCCAATTAGACGCTTGCGCAGGAACTCCTTGGCCTCGGCTTGGAAGGGAGACTGCTTGGGATCCGACGGCTTGGGCTGCCTCACGCTGCTCAAGTTGACACGCTTTTCAGCACCAGACTTGCTGCGAAGGAAAAGCGTATCCGCGCTCTGAATCCTGCTAACCGTTGCCTCGACCTCGCCTGCGGAACTCTGCTTGGTGGCAACCAGGCCTTGGAAGACGCCTGCCCTCTTCTCCTTTGCAGCCCTTTCAGCCTGTCGCAGCGATCCCATCTCGGCGCCCAAGAGTGTAGTGTGCTGGTCCATGCACCGCGCAAGGCCGGCTTCGAGCAGGAAAGGCGCAACGCTACCACGCTGTGGGTGCTTTACAGTGCCAATGAGCTGGTTCTGCGGGCTCACGCCAAGGGGAGCGAACTTGATGGTGCGCTGCAGCAGGCGGGTCTCGATGAACAGCTGTGCTTCGTCGCCGAAGGGTTCCGCAGGTTGTTCCTTGCCGTCCGAGGGGTTTACTCGCTTTGTCGAAGGGGCGCGGATACCAGCGATGAGAGCCATGGTCTGGACGTGCTTAGTTGGTGATAGCAGCAGGCGCGCAATGAGACGGTCGCCGCTAAGGACCTTCTCAACAATGGCTGTTCCGAGTCAACAAATCCGTCAATTGTATTTTAGATGCCAGGTGAACTTACCATCCAGATCCTTGCCCTTGTTCGTTTCGGCGAAGCCCTTGGCGTCAGGCAACTCGTATGCTACGTCGAGATGGCTGCTGGTCTCAGACCAGACGCCCTTGGAGTCGGCCCTGGCGCGCGCTTCGAGGACCTGGAGCTTTTCTACTATCGCTTGCGATGCGTCGGATTCGTCCTTGCGGTTGGCATCGTCGCGGAGCTTGACCCAACCCTCGGCGACGGCAGCGTCAGGCAACGTCAGACCACCAGGTAAGCTGATGATGCCGTAGTCGCGCTTAGCTCCGGTTGGGATGGTGTACAGGACCTTGAATTGCACAACCTTACCGACCAGGATGCGGCGCAGGAATTCGCGGGATTCAAAGGCGAAGGGCTGTTGGACAAATTGCGTCAGCGTATTCTTCCATGCAAGCTCGTACGCCATGGAGAGCAATAGCAACAGCAACTGCTGTGATTGCAGCAGTGGGCGCCCCTAGCGAGTAGGGGTATGGTGAAGCTTTGTGAGGGTGTGACCAACCTCATCGCCCTCCCTCCTTATCCGCGGAGCGGAGACGAAGGCGAGACTCAGAATGCGCTCCTGTTTCGGGTTGTTCACGTTGTGCAGGACGACCGTGTCACCGGAGAGAACGGACTTGACCATAGCCTGGAAGAGAGCCATGATGAAGACGGGAGAGTGCAGCTGCAAGCGCAATTGGTGTCAGCTCCGCCACTGAACAAGCTATAGCTCCAGGAACAAAGTTGGCGTGACTTACTCGAACTGAAACTTTTGGAGACGAGGGGCGAGCCGGGCAGCAATGCCAATGGACGGTGATAGGGCTGAAAGAGCGAGGTTGTGTGTGCAGCTTTTTAGGTGAATAGAATTGAGGTAAGTTGCCGCGCGGAGGATGTGTGTAGGTAGGTTGTGGAGAGCCAGAATCGTGGGGTTTGAATCTGGTGTGTCTGGCCTCTTCGGCGCGGGAGATTACCGGGATGGCGACCCCCCACTCACCGAGGGTCATGTCCTCTGCACCCACCCGAAAAATGGAAACACCAAACCGCCCGTCCCCCAATTCTAGTCGTGGGCCGTTGTCTACTCATCTTCACTCGAAGCACACTACCGTCACCGATGTTGAGACATTTACAGTAAACATCACCCTGCTGGAGGATTAGCGGGACTACTGGCTAACGGCGCCCCTTGCACAAGCTCTCTTTTTAGGACATCATCTCATATTTTACTGCCTATTCACTACTATTATCGTCAAGCGCATACTGTAGTAGCATGAGGCGAGCCGTGACTCGCTCAAGCTCGTGAAGCTTGCATGGCAAAAAAAATCGCTTAAGCGGAAATACCAATGACACCTGTTTGATAATCGTCAGCAACGAGCTCGATCATCCATGCAACAAGCGTATGAACTTACCGCAGGCCGGGCGGGGGCCAGCGTTGCCAGTCTTCTTGGACTCCTCGTGACCACCCTTGCCGAGGTCGTCGGTGCCAGCGTGGGTGACAACGGTGCGGCCAATGACGCTCTCAGCACCGATCAGCTTGATCAGCTTGTCGGTGACGGAGCCAGACGAGTTGCCCTGGCCATCGGTCTTGATGTTGCCAAGGTCGCCCACGTGGCGGTCCTCGTCGCTGGGAGCACCGTGACCCTTGTTGTGGGGGTTGACTGCACGCTGCCGTCAGTATCTGCTGCCACCCGGCTCGCGTATCTCGGGGGATCTTACAGTGAGGGCCGGCGGAGGTGCAGCCGTTGGTGTTGTCACCGTAGGCGTGAATGTGCAGACCACGCTCAGCGTTGGCGTCGTGGCCGCTGATGTTCCACGAGACGGTGGTAGGGGCGGACTCGGACTCCTGCTCGAAGGTGATGGTGCCCTTGACGTTGGAGTCACCACGGATAACTGCGACTATATTTCCAAGGCTCGTTAGCCACTGATGCTTCTGCCAAGCACACCTTGATGGGCGGAACGGCGCGAGCGACGGCTGTCAATCCCGTCAATCCATCGCAGGGAGTCCCTAGCTCGTACTGTAATCATCGTTTTCGGCACCTGAAGCCATCAAGGTGTCGCTCGACATTACCAGACGGGCCAATTGGACTCCTGGATGGGCGACGCAAGCACCGTTCTGGCGAAGAACATGCTCAAACCGCCTCACATCGCAGCTGCAGCTGCCCCACTTCGGGGCAAAAGCGAGTACAAAGTACAGGAAAGATGCAGGACTTACCGGCCTTGACCATTTTGACGGCTTTGATGGTTGAGTTGGTGTTTGATGTACAGGATTAGAGCTTTGGGAAGTGGATGAAGAGGAGAGAAAGTCAGCGACCCGCTGCGACAGTCTTCTTGTGCGGGGCTCTGAGGAGCTCCCACTTCGCTTTCGTCATCCGCAAGTCCCTAAGTCCGAAAGCAGCCGGCCAATCAGAGAATCCGATGGCCGCAGGGCCCACATTCCCGCAATTCCACCTGTTTGGCCAGACGCATCTCCTCTCATAAGCTGCCACGGTGCCACGGGGCTCAGTCATCGCATCAAAGATCATCTATTTTGTTTGCAAGCGAAAATCATGTGCTAGCTAAGGGTTTATTTCATCAAACGCCCTGTCCTCGTCGCAATGACTGTCCCAACTTCCATTATCCATAAAAACGCATTCTGGTGCCCCATTACCGATATCGGACCAATTTACGCCTTCTCAATCTTCTCCTTGAGGATGTCCTTGAGCGTAACGGCGTCAGCCGCGAACTTGGAGATACCCTCGCGCAGCTTCTCGACGGCCATCTGCTGCTCGTTGAAGTCGAAGCGGAAGGTGGCCTCGTCGTTGATGTAGGTCTTCTTCTCAATGCTGAGGTTCGAGGCGTCAGAAGCGTCAAGCTTCTGGGGGACGGCCTCCTGAGAGTTGTAGAGATCCTCAAGAAGGTTGGGCTGTGATTCATTAGCACATGCGTCTGTCTTCGGCCCTCGACTCGGGGAGAACGTACGGAGATGGTGAGGTAGTCGCAGCCAGCGAGCTCGGTGATCTCGCCGACGTTGCGGAAAGAGGCACCCATGACGATGGTCTTGTAGCCGAACTTCTTGTAGTAGTTGAAGATCTCCTGCACAGACTTGACACCGGGGTCCTCGTGGGAGGAGTACTCCTTCTTGGTGGCGGCCTTGTACCAGTCAAGGATGCGGCCGACGAAGGGAGAAATGAGGAAGGCACCGGCCTCAGCAGCAGCGATGGCCTGGACCTGAGAGAACATGAGGGTCAGGTTGGTGTTGATGCCATGCTTGCTCTGCAGAATCTCGGCGGCCTTGATGCCCTCCCAGGTGGCGGCGATCTTGATCAAGATGCGCTCCTTGCCAATACCCTGCTCCTTGTACAGCTGCAAAGACGGTCAGCCCACGCAAAACTAGCATTTCGGACGGAATCACGTACGTCAATGATGCGCAGCGCCTTGGTGACGGAGGCCTCGGTGTCGAAGGAGAAGCGGGCGTCGACCTCAGTGGAGACCTTGCCGGGGATGAGCTTGAGGATCTCCTTGCCGAACTGGACAAGGAGGTTGTCGAGGGTGGCATCGACCTGGTCGTCGACGTTGCCACCCTTCGACTTGCCGTAGGCAACGGCGGCGTCGATGAGCTTGGCGTACTCGGCCTTCTTGGAGGCGGCGAGGATCAGGGAGGGGTTGGTGGTGGCATCCTGCGGGTTGTACTTGGAGATGGTGGCGAAGTCACCGGAGTCGCAGACAACGGTCTGTCGGGCCCGTGGCATTAGCGGAGCTCATTGCAGATTCTGCGCGAAATGTGTTGGGTGATGGCGGGCGCGGCGTGTAGACCGGCAGTAGCGGGGTAGATGGCGGGGTGGGGGAGACTCACGGTGCCGGCGGCCTTCAATTGTTCGAGAGAGCTAGGCATGGTGGTGAATGGGTTGGTTGTGTAGTTGGAGAAGGGGTATCTGGAAAAGGGTGTAGAGATGACGATGGAGTGTTGAGAGGGAGGCAGGATTAATAGGGCGGACTGGTGGGGTTTTGTGAGCGCCCGGCGATGTCACAGGTGGCGCAAGGATCACCGGCGGGTGGAAGAACGGCGCACCGTTGCAGGGAAATGGCCGCGCCGATGCATCGCTGTCAAGCCGACTCTTCTCCGCCCGCCCTGCGGTACCGCTCGTTGAGTTCTTTGTCCCGCCACCCTGCGTCGGCTCCCTTCCGCTCAGTGCCCGTTGGCTCGTCTCTAATGGCAGGCTAACAGCTAGGCTGCTGGAAACCCTTTCGCGACACCTGCCAAAGCCACAACCCACGGCCGTTCTCTGGCAAGCGGCGCGCGGATAAAGCATCCGTAAAGGCCAATTAGGAAATCAACCGGCGATTCCGCGGCCATTCGTTACGATGGTTTTAGCCTGTCCGATCTTTTTGGGCACCGCCGTCACCGCCTGCAGCCGTCACCTCTGATTAGTCAAACGACGCAGCAATCCGAGCTTCTTGTGACGTATCGCGCCTCTTTCATCCCAACCCACCCGCTATTCATAAGCTGCGAGGCCGCCCGCAAAGGTCTCGCCGACAGATTGGTAATGGCCTCTTGCCTCGAACAACGAGCACACCATGGCCTCCTCAAGTACCTGTCCCAAGGAGTCATTCCTCCTCCGGCCCGTTCGCCGTTCTGCATCTCTGTCTGGCGCAGAAATTTTCACGTCTGGTGACCGAAGCCACAGCGATGTCTTGGATACGCGCTCCCAGGTATCGTGACAACGCCAGCATTCACAGCCGGCTTTCGGTTCTTCCGCGAGATATTCCCCCCTCAACATTAGGTTATTCCTATCCAGCCTACTCGGAGTGCACGCTTCCAGCTCTCGTTCATCTGGCATCTCTACAACTTCGCGCATAACGATGGCTTCGTTGGTGGAATTGACTCGTCTCACAAGCAGTCCATTTCGTCCTGGTGGTCGACGAATTTGACTGAGCGCGCTCAATCATGGTAGCGGCTCCTCTCCGCCACACTGCACGGTTTCCAGTTGCTTCTTGGTCCAGCCTGTTCGCCTCCAGAGTCTAGGAAACCCCAAGAACACTATTGCTACTGGCTTGAATGTCTTTTATTTTCTGGATGCCCCCAAAGCAGCAGGACCAGTTTTCCGACCATATTCTGGAGTGGCAATGGTGGTCCTCCTGGCCTTCCCTACATCATATGGCCATTGATACCGGAGTGATTGTGATCACAGCGCGCAAGCCGGTGTATATACTTGCGAAGGAAGGACTCGTGATCCATTTCAAGAGCCGAACATGGCAGGCCTATGCGATGTGGGTGCTTTCTTGTCTTGAAGTGCAAAGGGCATTTTTCCTGGATAACAAGCCATCCAATGATCGATCATTTCTACGCTCGCCAAAGTCTTAAAAGGGACACCAAAGTACGGCTGGAATAGCTTTGGTTGCTCCAAATCCTTGCCCATGATGGGTTGTCTCTCAGCCACACGGCACGCATGAACGGCGTTTTCCGATGGCTTCATTCTATCATTGGTCCTCAAGAAGATGACACGACCCGACTGATTCCTAACCACACGAAACTCACCTTACCTACTTCACATAAATTTTGCCATTCTCATGTGGTTATACACAGTAACTATAAGCAGTGGAGCGCTCCTTCACCTCGAGGTCTCTTCAGAGGTTCCATTCCATGCCTTAAGCATGTAAATTCCGAAGGAATTGAGGCGCTCGGTAGTGATACCGTTCCAGGAGGGTTCAGTCGGAAGGTTAATCCTGTTCTTTTTCTGTGTAACATTCCCTTCAACCTATCACATCACCAGAACAGCAAACCCCCCTGTTTGGAAGGATTCAGAATCTTCACTTCAGCCTTCCGACGCTGCGCCTACCTGTATGCGGGACTTGCCACAAATGACTCAAACGCCTATGCCCTGCTTCAATGCCAGAAAAGAAACTGCCGCCAGCCACCAATGGTGCTATGGCGGCGACGAACAAGGATTCATTCCTGTCACCCTCAGTGACCCAGGCGGGAGCTTGAGTTCGATGGAGATGTTTAGGAATATGCTGATAACCCTCACAGATAGCTAACGTATAGTTACTGAAGCTAGGGCAACTCGTACATTTTGAACGTCTGCTCAATCACGCTGTCCCTGCATCGCTCCGAGCAAGATATACTCGGTTGGTAAGGGTGCAGATAAATTCACGTGTAGTCATGGCGGGGTTCCGCCACGTTTGCAGCTAAAGGGTCTCAGCCTTAATTGAACATAGCTTTAAGCTCCTGAAACCACGACCAAAGTGGCACAGCGGATGTCCCAGGGAACGTAAAACGTCGATGATCATCAACGGGATCTTCGCTCGAGGCCCGGACCGATTATCTCTCGTTCGGGCTTCGACATGGTCCCGCGCGGATAAGGATAACTCGGAGACCGGGTTTGTGGCAAAGCGTCTATCTCCGGAAGAGCTAATCCCGGGCGAGCAAGCAACCAGTAGCCATTGACAGCGTCCGAAGCAATGCACCAAGCCCCAACCGAGGGGCCTAAGACCTGACCTTCCCGTCCGCCTTAGCCGCATCAGGCAACGCTTGCGACGTATCTCGTATATGGTTCGACATTAGAGAACGATGTCTCATCCACCAACACCGCCTTCCGGCCCCCGAAGCCGAGAGCGAGGGGCGTATGTTGGTGCCTTGCTTACTTATTTGCTCCACGAAGAGCTGAAGGAACGGGCTTGCGTGTCTCCATTGTTGGTGTAGTATATGTAAGAGCCTTCCCCTTGACTTCTTTATCTTGCTTGTTGCGTCTTTCGCCCGAGACCTAGATTTCTTATTCATAATATCTCTCTTTCCGGCGCAGCCTCTTTGTTCCCAATCCCCAACGCACTCCCTCGCGTACGTGCTTCAATCGGGCTGTTGATTTCTCCAGCCTCGCCATGTCGGCAGGGTCCCATCTTCCAGCGCAACTGGTGGCGCGCGCTGCGGCAAACATATCCGCCAATGCTACTTATGATGAGTGGAGAGATTACCGCGACCACTGCACACTCGACACCTGCCCTCTAGACCTGTCCTTCTGGGCATACCGGCCTTCACTCGCTGCCAACAGCACATTCTTGGCCATCTTCGCACTCTCCCTTCTGCTCTTCTTGGTCCAAGGCATCATGAGCAGGCGTTTCCTAGGTTTCACCATCGCCATGGTTTCGGGCAACATCCTTGAGGTCTTGGGATATGTGGGACGAGTGACGAGCTACTACAACCCATTCACAGAGGTGTTTTAACCCTTGATACACAACACTATGATTTTGTTCATGAATTGTTGACTCTGGCCAACAGGACGGCTTCCTCATGCAAATTGTCTGCCTGACCATTGCCCCGGCATTCCTGGCCGCGGGCATCTACTTCTGCCTCAGCCGCATCGTCTCGACATTCGGCGCCCAGAATTCGCGCATCGCACCACTCTCATATCCGCGCATCTTCATCCCCTGCGACGTCATCTCGCTGCTCCTGCAAGCCGCGGGTGGCGGCCTTGCGTCGGCGCAGTCGCACGCGAACAAGGACCCCACCGTCGGCAACAACATCATGATTGCGGGCCTGGCGTTCCAGGTCGCGACGCTGTTCGTCTTCATCGTCCTGGCGACCGACTTTGGCGTACGGACGTGGACGCGGGTGCGTCGCCTGGGCAAGGAGGAGGCGCTGGACCAGACGCACGCGCAGCTGCGCAACAGCTGGCCGTTCAAGGCGTTTCTGGTGGCGCTGGCATTCGCGACGCTGTGCATCTTCACGCGCAGCGTGTACCGTGTGGCGGAACTGAGTGAGGGGTGGACGGGCCATCTGATTGAGACGCAGCGGTACTTTATTGGGCTGGAGGGTGCGATTGTGGGCGCGGCGGTGCTGAGCTTGAATGCATTTCACCCGGGTCTGTGCTTCAGGGAAGGGTATGAGGAGAGGAAGGGATGGGGGTTCGGGAGGAGGAAGTAGGTGGTGAAGGGTAGGTGAGCTTTCCGAGCTTTCCGAAGACGTACACGCTCCCCATTTGTAATGTTTCTCTAGACACAATGAGATCTCCATAACAGATATCTCTCTTGTATCCTTACGATCTCTGCATGCATTATATTATCCCGCAATATTATGATCTCATCCAACATGTACCTGATCTCCCCGCATCTATAAAGATCTCACGGGCCACTTGCAGATATCACACCAATGCTAACAGTTCTCTCAGTAGAATGCTCCGTTCTCAGATAGACTCAGTACCTCTACAAATCACTCAAGCCATCTGCGTTGTCTAACCCTAAGAGGTTAACAATATCTTACCTTCACACTTCTTAGACATAGACTTGCGCTTATTAGGGCGTGGCAACAAACCCAGCCACGTTTTAAAGGCCTTTGAGATATCAATTGTAGGTGAGGCAGCTGTTCGGGCGATGTTGTTAGGCCCTTACAGAGGTAGCAAACCCAGTACTTGTTGCGGCTCCCTCTACAACTATCATCGTACTCATCGACGGAAGCGACAATGAACAAACCATGTTACGCAACTTATTAATACGCTTTATTCCTTCCAGTCTTCTAGGCCCGTGTCTTTGCTGGTTGTTGGTCTTTATCTCCTCTTCCCAGTTGAGGCTTCAGTTCTAAATTTAGAACTGAAACAAGCCAGTCCACTTGTTTCAAACAGGGTCGCGAGACCTTCTCCTGTGGTATCATGCAGAAGTGTTGACACAGTACTTCTGCATGATATGGCCGTGTTTAAACATTGCCTGGAGTTGAAGTGTTCCTTGCAATGAACTCGAAACAAAGCTCTCCGAGGGCTCGAATTCGGATCTGTTTCAATGCTTAAGTGTGAATCCTTGTAGTTTAATACTGCATCTTCCCTATTTCAATCGCCCTACCAAGAAGTTTGCGTGGAGAAATGCGGACATCCACCGGAAGCCAAACGCACCTTCCTATACCAGCTCGCGTCCCGTCGTATTCCAACCCGAACCAGCCACTGTCGTCCAGTAACCCCGCGTCACTCCTGAACCCCGGTGGATACCCCTGCGCAAATTAATATGTGGGGTGCATAGGACCGAGTGCCCACCGCATAAGTACCATAAGCGCCATAGCCAGAAGCAGAGCCCACATAAGCCACGAGGACAAGCACCGAAATAGTGAGACCGGAGAAATATTGCTCACCGGCACCGCCGCTTCAACGAGCCTACGGCACGCCGATTCGCGGAAAACTCAGCCGCCCAGACGTACCATGGCATGCTAAGACCTCCAACAGAAGCCTCCCGGTGACCGATTCGCGGAAAGCAAAGCAGTGCCAACATGTTTCCCCACATGCCCCGGACCTCGCAACCATAAGAAGGACTGCATATCGTCGCCATGTTGAGGAAACAGCGCGCGCAGTCTTCCTTCCCGATTGTAAATAACCATGAAGCCGTTCGCCTCGCTGATTTGCTGGCTCCTCTGGGCCCATGCCCACCTTGTCGGAGCCGCATCTTATTCGAACCCGCTCAAGAACCCCAATGGCTCTGACCCGCATATCGTCTGGACCGGCGGCTACTATTATCTTATGACCACTACCTGGACCGACCTCCAGATCACCCGCGCCACGACTTTGGAAGGACTGAAGACGGGCGAGGTGAAGACTGTCTGGACAGACACGGAGTCAACACGGTGCTGCAACGTATGGGCTCCCGAGCTTCACTACTTTGATGGACTGTAAGTACTTCTGATATATGCATTCTTTGGAAATCACAAATACTTACCTGGACTGCAGCTGGTACATCTACTACACCGCGGGAAACAGCGCGGACTTGGCAGGTCAGCGGCCGCACGTGCTCAAGGGTAAGCTCACCTCCACC
Source organism: Dothiorella sarmentorum (assembly GCA_023082095.1). Classification (NCBI taxonomy): domain Eukaryota; kingdom Fungi; phylum Ascomycota; class Dothideomycetes; order Botryosphaeriales; family Botryosphaeriaceae; genus Dothiorella; species Dothiorella sarmentorum. The sequence goes on along the minus strand of JAJMVL010000072.1, from coordinate 105,101 downwards.
AAACAGACAAAAAACACACGCTAACTGGACCATTGCCAGGCGGCGCCACTCCCTGGGACAGCTGGAGCTACCACGCCCAGCTCATCGACACCTGGGGCATCGACGGCACCGTTGTCCGCTTCACCAGCGGCAACTACTTCGTCTACTCGTGCATGTCCGACGACCTGCAGTCGCTCTGCATTGCGCCGCTCACGGCGCCCGGCACGGCCGGCACCATCAAGGTGCTGTCGCAGCCGACGGAATCGTGGGAGACGGTGGGCGCGCCCGTCCAGGAGGGCGCCGCGGCCATGTACCACGGCGGCAAGACGTACATCACCTACTCGGCCAGCTACTGCTGGACCTCCAGCTACCAGCTCGGCCTGCTGACCTGGGACGGTTCGGGCGACCCCACCGAGGAGAGCAGCTGGACCAAGACCGGCCCGGTGTTCAGCTCGGCGAACGAGAATTATGGAACCGGTCACAACGGGTATGAACTGCCTCCCCCCTTTTCCCCCACCCAAATCCTCTCGGTCTGTTACATCTTGTGAAGTGATACTGATGATTGCGGACCGCAGCTTCTTCACGAGCCCTGATGGAACGGAAATTTGGAATGTGTACCACGCGACGGCGAACAGTGAGGGCGCGTGCGATGGTAACCGGTACACGATGGCTCAGATTGTCAACTGGAATTCGGACGGATCGCCCAACTTTGGCACTGCTGCTGCCTTGGGCACGACCCTCACCGGACCGTCTGGCGAATAGTTGGATTCATCTACTTGATGCACGAGTGCGTCGCGAGCTAGGAAAGAGGGGAGGACGTCACTTCAGCCTCAGACTCCGAAATCAGAACCGTAATCAATCAACAATGTTCCATCAGTTTGTTCCTTCCTAGAGCTCCTGCTCTAGGCTTGTGTTGTCGAGTTCGTAGACATGGTCTGTAGGTGCGCTCTCATTTTGGGTCATCAGCCCTGGTGGCCCGGCCTGAGAACTGTTGGCCTAGTTGAAGACCCGAATTCGCAGTGGCGTCTGTGGTTATTCCGGAATGGAGAGTTGGCGGCTCAAGCACTTACAAAGGTCCACTGGCATTCAAGGCGTTCTCTGTAATTGTCGCAACGCAAGTGCAGATTGCGAAGCAGCTGTGCTTGGAACCGTAGGCGCTGCCTTGCCTGCCGAAATGATGCTCTGCCTTGGTCATCGACCCTGCGGCCGATGTGTTCGAAGAGTTGATCATGTTCGCGCAACATGGTTTGCACGGTATCGCATGCCGTCTTGAGGTGGAGCATAGTCCGGGTCAACGGCTGCACGGTTTGGTACACGGCCGGTGCGGCTGAGAGTTTATTACGCTGAGTCTGAGTATTTGTATTAGACTAGAGAATGAAGGTTGCGTGGGGATGAAAGGCTTACCGCCTCAATGAATTGCACCTGTTCACCCAGGGAATCTACAGACTGTTGATAAAATGAGAGAACCTCCCCACCCAAGACAAGATGTATGACATGAGGATTGAGGGCGAGCGATTGTGGGTCTGTGGAGCACAGAACTTCCAGTATGTTTGACTTCGTGATGGCTGGTAAGTTCGAGCACATGACGAGCTGGCGATTAGGGGGTTTCCAGCTCGTGAAGATGCGAATCTTGTCGTCAGGTGTTCCATGAGTAGACCCAACAAGGCGAAACAGCAGCCATGATGCTACTTCTCATTAGCAGACTTTCCAGGGCAAATCAAGTGTGGCGGTGTACCGTATGACGAAAATCCCCAATGCTCATCGTACTCGTCCTCACTTCCGTAGAACCCAGAAGAATTCTGGCAGACTCTGCTGAGATATACCTCGGAGACACCAAAGGTAGTGATCAGCTCATCAGCTACTGACTCGTGCCCTTTCTCGGACTCGGTGAAGCTGAAGCCGTGTCAATGGAGATTGAAAAAGGCCACCAAACATCAAACATACATGATCAGTAGTTCTGCCGTCTTGCGTATCTGCCAGGACATCAGCCAGCCTTCAAAACCTCAACGATTCTAGTAACTAACCTGCATCAGCTCTTCCATGTTGCAGCTCTTGGAGTAAAGAATCCCGTTTCCTGTCTTGAAGTTACCATTTCCGTCGTTCGATGTATGATGGTAATACCTACCGGTGTAATACACTGAGAGATTGGCCATTGTGAGTGTGGAATAAGCGGTTGAGTGTTGTCCAAATGAATAGCTCAACACATTATGCCCGTTCCATCCCTCCTTATATAGGGTAAGGTTAATGTATATCACAACACGGGCTGACCCGTGAAGAAAATTCTGTGTGGGGCTAAACGTGATTTCAGCAGGTAGTGGAACTTTGTTGCCTACGCTAAGAATAACAATCGGTGAGTGGCTTGGACGTTGGAAGAGGTAGGGCTGTGTGAGCATGCAAGGGATGTCAGCCAACATAGAATCTATTTTGTTCCTTTTGTCCAAGAGATCCTTTATGTATGCGGTAGAAAACAAAGAAAGCGATTTGCAACTCCATCCCAATCCGTATGTGAATGCTGGGGATTTGGGAACGCAAAAACTCTGTTTGAAGCTCCCCCACCGGGATTGAATGCAGTGCGTTGAATTAGTCCGGGCTGCGGGGAAGTATCCATGTACTGCCACGTTCCAACGCCATTTCTGGTCACTGGACGATGCCTTGGGGTAAAGATCTGTGGGATCATTGTTTGTGTGTAACTGCTTCATGGGCAGCCATCAACCTCCAGGAAATTGCAACACCAGAAACCAAAGGCCACGTACCTTGACCAGAAGACAATGAAGAAACTCTGATCTGCTGGCCTTCGTTCTACTTGACACTCATTCTTGCAAAAAGTAAACATATTGTCAAGATATAGCTGAGCTTTCACGAACAGGGCGAGCAAGTAACGCATTATGATTTAAGCCAAACGGGCATACAGTCAATTCAACATATATGTAATTATCTCATCCGGTACGGTGTTGCACGTCCTGATAATCTTGAATTGTTCTCGAGTCTGCATCAGGGGAGACTCGACTGAGTTAAGGTGTGACGTAGCGCTGAACCCCGCCCTGCTGCATGAAGCGCCCGAAACCTCTCCAGTGGGACACGCTCGAATCCTGGAAAATTAAGGTGTTACATTGCAAACGGCTTACCGGATCTGGATGCGGGTTCATTCTGCAATGGATATGGTGATGTCAGGTACGATCAACTGAGGTCGGAGCATAAGAACTCTCGTCGCAGCTCCCCTTTCTTCTGTACACACAACCCATCTTCACTCTCAGTCCATTGGCCAACTACAAGGTTGTGAATACCCAAAATGCTGCTCCGCCATATCATCACCGCTCTCTCCTCTGCTTGTCTCTCCGTCAACGCAGCAGCTCCTCAAGATAGCCGACTCTCCGAGGGATCCATCACCGAGTCCGACTCCCCTCCCGACTCGGAGTTCCTTGAGGGCTTCCCAATCTGCGGAGCCAAAGGCTTCACCCAAGTCCCCGTACGTTGTCTTGCTTCCTTTCCTTCCCACGTGTTGACGAATTCATCTCTCTAGGGAAACTTCACCCAGCTTCAGCATCAGCTACCGGGCGCAACCTTGAAGTCATGCTTGGATGACTGTCGCAAAGACGCAGCTTGCCTGTCGGTGGGTTACGCCGACGTGTACACGGGATGCTGGTTCTACACGCAGTTCACGCAGTCGGTCCAGCTTATCGTGGACAATTCTGCCTACTTTGACCATTACGACGAGGTCTGCTTCCCGTTTGATTATTGCCCGACCAAGAAATGATTGGTGGAAGAGGAAGTCGGTTTCTGTAATTGAAGCAATCACTTCATCATTTCTCCTTCCAATGGTGCTCAATGAGAGAGTAGATGCATTTTCTTTCTCCGCAACACTGGCGTTATATTCTACTAAGGCTTTTCTCTGGATATGCCAGGGGCTCTTCAATTATCCAATCGCACACAATTTCCATCATGCAGTTTTTGAAGAGTGATATACTGGGATTCATAACGGTTCAACCTCCCGAGGTTGTATTGCCTTGCGCCTCTTTGCCTCCTCTATATAAGGTTGCTCTGACGTGCGAGAAGAGCAGAATGCTTCACCCCCCTCCAATAGATAGTTACACGCTCAATCCCAGAAAAAACCAGACACCCCTCATCCTCGCCACCTCCAATCCACCACCCACCCTCGAGAGCTGGAGGACTGGAAGGCTTTGTTAGCGCGGGCAGATGAACGGCTGGCGGTGCGGGGGGTTGTGACGCCGGTAGGGAGCATGGTGTCGGCGATAAGAAGTGGTGTTTGAGTAGTGGAGATCACGGACATAACGGATCATGACTCCGATCCCTGTCTAATCCTTCTATTGCCGACCCGTGTGCCCGACGCTCTTACCCTTTCGTGTCTCTTGCGTGCCAGTGGTCTGCTTTCTTTCTGTTCGTGTCCAATCAGCAAACTGCCGTAAATTTTGACAAGCGGGCAGCAGGGATGCGGCTTCCAGACAATCTAACCTATCCCTCTGCGGCACAGACGGCAATGCCCCTCCCTAGTATAGCAAGGGAGAGCAGAGCTAACAAATACATAATGTTGTTCCATTCTCGCGAACACTACTACTGCTAGCTGAGCCGTCATGCTGGACCTGCTCGAGCATCCCTACGCGGCCTGTGCGGCGCTGACGCTGCTGTACTGCCTGTGTGGCGCCGCCTACCGCCTCTACCTGTCACCCCTCGCAAGCTTCCCCGGACCCAGGCTGGCGGCGCTGACGCTATGGTACGAGTACTATTACGACGGCATCAAGGGCGGCCAGTACACATGGAAGATCAAGCAATTGCATGACCAGTATGGTGCGCCACTCACTCCTCCACCCTTCCTCTCCTCCCGGCTGATGGCGCCGCAAAAGGTCCCATTGTCCGCATTTCCCCCCACGAGCTCCACGTCAACGATCCCTCCTTCATCGACAAGCTCTACACGTCGGGCACCAAGAAACGCGACAAGTACAGCTTCTACACGCGCCAATTCGGCATCAGCCGGTCAGGCTTCGGCACCGTCCCCCACAACCTGCACCGCCTGCGCCGCGGCGTCTTCAACCGCTTCTTCTCGCGCCAGAGCGTTGCCAAGCTCGAGCCCTCGATCCACCGCGTCGTCAACAAGCTATGCGCCCAACTGGACAAGTACGCTGGCACCGGCCGCCCCGTGACGCTCGGCAACGCCTTTGGCTGCATGGCCACCGACGTCGTCTCCCGCTACGCCTTTGGCTACAGCTACAACTTCCTCGACTCGGACACCTTCCTGCCAAACCTGACCAAGGGCATCGACGCCGGCATGGCCATGGGCGCCACCGTGAAGCAGTTCCCCTGGCTGCTGTCCTTCCTGCACGCCCTGCCCGAGCACTGGACGAGGAAGCTGCTGCCCGACATGGCGCCCTACCTGGACTTCCAGAGAAGCATGATGGACGCCATTGACAAGGTGCACAAGGAAGAGGCCGCAGGCTTGGGCAAGAAGATGGACACCGGAACCACCATCTTCCACGAGATCCTGCGAGGCGACCTCCCGGAAGAAGAGAAGCAGACGCCCCGACTGTGGCAGGAGGGCCAAGCCGTCATCGGCGCCGGTAAGCCATGCTTTGATGCCGCCCTCCAAATCAATCCTCAACCAGCTCACACACCCCGCAGGCACCGAAACCGTCAACTGGGCTCTCTGCGTGACAACGTACTACCTGCTCTCCCAGCCGCCCACCCTCTCCAAACTCCTCTCGGAGCTCTCGCACGCCATGCCGGACCCGGCCGCGATCCCGTCGTGGCACTCGCTCGAGCAGCTCCCGTACCTGTCGGCCACGGTCGCCGAGGGCCTGCGCCTCTCGTACGGCCTGGCCACGCGCCTCGCCCGCATCTCGCCCGACGAAGCCCTGCGCTTCCGCAGCGCAGACGGTGCCGTCGACGCCGTCATCCCGCCCGGCGTCCCCGTTGGCATGTCTGCCGTCCTGGTCCACCACAACCCGGCCCTCTTCCCCGACTCGGACGCTTTCGCGCCGGAACGGTGGTTGGATGCGAGGGGTGAGCGCAGGCGGGATTTGGATGGGTATTTGCTGAGCTTCTCAAAGGGGAACAGGCAGTGCTTGGGCATGAAGTGCGTTTGAGCTCTTTCTCCTGTTTTCAGCCGCTGACCTTTTTCTGCAGTCTCGCGTATGCTGAGCTTAACATTGCGCTCGCGATGGTGCTGAGGCGTATGGGTGACCGGATGGAGCTGTTTGAGACGGACATTGATGATGTGCGCGTCCAACGCGACCTCTTCGTCCCGAAGGCGAAGGTCGGTTCCAAGGGCGTGCGGGTTCTTATCAGGAGTAAGGCATAATGGGTAGCAGCCATGTTGTACAGGAAGCGTTCACAGCAGCCCTGGAAGCAGTTTGTATTGCGTGCTATTAATAATGCAGTGGAACAAGTCTTCAATTCTGCCATCTCAGTCTATGCTCAACTTTGATGGTGCGGATTGGAAGTCAGTCCCAGGAGAGGGTGAATTGTACGAGTGCGCTAATGAAGTTATACGAAGTACGAACTGATTCCTCAAGTGTCTTGATTTGATCATTTTGGACTTCAACAACATCGTCGGGTAGCAGAGGAGCAGTGACAGTGCATTACCACCTTTAGTATACTCAAGTGGCGCTGAAGCAGTTTCAGGACGGATTGACAGTGGCACAATGGGGATTCCCTGACATTGGTTGAGAACAACTTCTAAGAGTCTAGAAGAAACAAATGGTATTATTACGGTGTACCCCTTTACCAGAACACTCCACGGCCTGTTGGATGAACAAGACCAGCAGCCAACTTCCTAGCACCAACCACCCCACGCCATACCCATTTCTAGTTCGGCAGGTTCCTCGGCCTAACGAGCACATCCACGCCCTTGATCCTGATGAACCACGAGTTCGTCACCTCCCACTCCTTCTTCGGATCCACCAACTCAAACTGCAAAACCCAAAATCAGCACCAGCACAAGTAAGGAAGAAAGGGAAAAAAAAAAAAAAAAAAAAAACTCACATCAAACCTCCCCACCACCGTCGCCACCACCTTCACCACCTCAAACAACCCCAACTCCCTCCCCAAACAAACCCTCCTCCCCGCCCCAAAGCTCAACCCCGCCTCCCTCATCCCCCTCGCCCTCTCCTCCCACGCCGCCTCCCCCTCCCCCTCAGCCCGCAGCCACCTCTCGGGCGCAAACGCCTCGGCATCGCCCCCAAAAACGCCCTTGTCGTAATTCACCACCCAAGCACTCATCCCCACCACCGTCCCCGGCGGCAAAAACTCCCCCGTCGGCAGCGCCAGCCCCGTTCCCCCTGCCGGCACCACGCGCTCCAGCAGCAACCCCACGCCCGGCGTCACGCGCAGCGCCTCCTTGACCACCGCGTCCAGGTACGGCAGCGCCGCCGCGTCCGTGTACGCCGCCACTCCGGAAGAGAGGCGCGCGCCGTCCAGCTCGGCGCGCAGGCGGCGCAGCGCGCGCGGGTGCCGCAGGAGGTGGTGCAGGCAAGCCGTCAGGGTGGTGGCGGTGGTGTCGGCGCCGGCGAGGACGTTGAGCAGCATCCAGCCGACGACGGTGGCGTCGGAGACGGGGCCGGTTGCGTCGGTCGCGGCGCTGCGCTGGACGGCGAGGAAGTGGTCGAGGTAGTCGGCGTCGTCGGTGGGGTTGGTTTCGGCGCCGGCGAGGCGGGCGCTGAGCTTGGCGATGCAGAAGTCGGCGGCGGCTTGGAAGGTGGGTGGGCCGAGGCGGTGGAGGGGGTTTTTGTCAAGGAGGTGGTCGAGGGGGGGGATTTGGCCGATCTGGATGAGGGGGTTAGTTTGGAGAGAGGGGGAGAGGGAAAAGAGGCGTACGGTGGCGAAGTAGTCGAGGGCTTGCTCGGCGGTGGAGAGGAGGTTGTCGATGTCGCCGCCTTTGTTGAGGAAGCCTTCTTTGATGGGCTGGCTGAAGGTCAGGTCTGAGATGGCGTCCCAGGCGTCTTTTTGTGGGTTAGTATGGGTTTTTGTTTGGCCGGGTGGGCAAGACTCACAGTACAGGAACCACTCGGCGATATCAACAGGCTGGCCGGTGCGCATGAACCGCTCCTCCAGCTTGGAGCAGAAGTCTTCAATGACTCTGTCGACGCGATGCTCGAGTTTCAACAGTGCTGAGATCTTGTAGTACTTCTGGACCGGGGCGCGGAGCGTCTGGTGGAAGGAGCTATCCCTCGTGCCGAAGAGGGTGCTGATGACCTGATTGCCTTGGGTCACATCGTTGACGGCGTAGAATTCACTCTGGTTGGAGCACATCAGCATGCTACTTCCCAGAGGACGGTGTTATATTACCTTGGGGAAATTTGCCTTGTTGGAGTAGATGAGCTTGATGCACTCGGGATCACTCAAGCTCACCGTGTTCGGGCCAATCCTCACGACCGGGCCGTACTTTGCATGCAGCAGGCGGTGGGTGAGCTCGGCCCGGCCGCCTGCAACGTCAAAGAAGCGCTGAAGATCGGTGAACTTGGCTAATAGTGGGCCGGGGATGCGGCGTAGAGGATGGAAATGGTAGCGCCATACCGCAAGAGTGGCGACGAGTACCAGGACCAAGGTAATGAGGGCCATGATTGAGAAGTGAAAGAAGGGTGGCACAGTGGGAGGGAGCTAGATGCAATTAATACAGCATACCATAACCGTGCCGTAAACACGGATGCTGGCACATTACTCGACCTTCATCAAATAGGGAAGTGAGTGATCGTGGCGACTCGCGAGATGCACAACCATGGGTAACCAGTCAACCGGGCGTGCAGCATATCAAAGGGCCCAACTGCCGAAGCACTGGTGAGCTGATTTTTGTGGGAGAAGTGGAGGTTATTGCGGAGATTCGTCAGTGTGGTGGATCCCACTTCCCCATGCGGGAGCTCCGACGCTCCGACCCGAGTGAGCGGTACGGCCCGCCGCCCGCGCGTTTCATTCCACCATTGTGCACTCTGAATCTCGAGCCTCCCCTACTTGCTGATCTCCTCGGAGGCTTGTCCGGACGAGTCTTGACAGTAAGAGCTTCGTATCACCTTGGCTTTGATTTAAAGTGCTGACTCGAATGCTTGTCTGCCACCTCCCTATAGCTAATCAGTCTTTCATCCCTGATGCTCTGTATATCATGGACTCTTTTTCACCGCTATCCGTGCTGGCACTGACCTCTCCGCCCCTTCCCATCCCACATCCGCCATCATGAAAACCCTCGGAGGCCTGGGACCCGCCATCATCGGCGTCATGCTTGGCCAGTCCATCCTGGCCATGCTGTTCGTCTTCCCGAGACTCTACACCAAAGCCCGCATCAACCGGTCCCTGGGATGGGACGACCACACGGCAACCTTCTCGTGGGTAAAGAGTACCCCTATGATTCTCGGCAAAAGGCGTGGTAACGAACGTGGTCCAGGTCATGTTACTCTGCTATTCCGCCGTGTGCTCCCACGCTGCGACCGAAGGTTACGGGCAGCATGCTGCAGATTTGGGCGGTAAACAAGCTGCCCTGGCTGCCAAAATCACCATAATCGGCCAGACTTTCTGTGAGTTCCAGAGCTCGGCTCGTCCACTTTCGTCCCTTACTGACACGGCAGGCATCATCGGGATTGCGACAAGCAAAGCCTGCGTGGCTTTCTTTCTGCTTCGCATCGTCGTCATTACATGGCACCAGGTCGTTCTGTGGCTGTGTGTCATCGCCACTGCCGTCATTTGCGTCTTGTGCGCCTTGTTCGATTTCATCCGGTGTGATCCAGTCAACGGAGTGTGGGATCCAAGCGTGAAAGCGTACTGCTGGATGGGCACAGAAGCATTCACAGACCTCTCTGTTGGCGTTGGAGGTCAGTCTGTAGCCTTGGATAGAGTCGAGGGGAAGGATACTGACACATCGCTTCAGTAACTTCCGTCATCTGTGACTTTGTGCTGGCCCTCTTGCCATGGGCAATCCTCTGGCATCTCAACATGAAGAAGAAGCAAAAGAGACTCATTGGTATCTCAATGAGTCTAGGTATCTTGTAAGTTTAGTCGTAAGTCCAACGCCGGCCATCGAGACTGATAACGATGAAGTGCCGGCGCGTCGGGCATCGTCCGCGCAATTGAGTTGAAACGGCTATCCGGCAGGTCCGACTACACATGTAAGCCCCATAGCCTGTATTCCAAAGGCTGGAACTGATTTCCAAACTCTCTGCATAGATGAAAGCGTCAGCCCAATCCTGTGGTCATCTACTGAGCTCTGCATTACCATTTGCACCTCCAGCATGCCCATGCTACGGCCTTTGTGGAACAAGCTTCGTGGAAAAGCCACCACCGACGACTATCAGAGCGGAGGTACTCCAGGTGCAGGCCAGGGTATCTCCCTCGAAAACGTGGGCAACAGTAGCAAGCGCAGGAAAGGCTCGGACAGAATGGGTCTCAACGAGACGTCAATTGGCGCAACTGGCATGGGAACATATTGGGACCAGACAAAACGCCAAGGCAGTGATGAGGATGTGTTGATCAACCAAGCAGGACGCATAACTGTGATAACGGAGATTGAGACACGGTCCAAGAGATCTGGGTCGTTTGGAGAAAATGCGAACGGTAGATAGAACATGCTGGATTCGAACAGCGCACTGTAAAGATACCAACGATTCAAGTGAACATCGTCCAACTCTGGCTATCCCAGTCAATGCTCTCCAGCCACGGCATGAACTCGGAGTCGTTTCCGGAGAACGGCACCGAAAAGTCGACATTCACAGCCGACAAGTCGCTACCCGTCATGTTCATGTCGGCATGGGGTTCCGGGGATAATATCTTGTCCAGGATGCGCTTGATGAACTTTCGCCCTTGTGCGCAGATTGAGGAACTTGGTTCATCCGCCGGCACCCATGCCAGTGCGTTCGCGAAGACGCTGAGGTCCTGGATCGTCTGTGACCGGTTGAGCGGAAAGGAGATGGGCTGGTGTGGATACTGTTCCTGGCGAAGCAACTCGACTGCAACCGCACATGCGGCAGGGAGACCAGGGCTCGAGAGCTTGTTTGTGTGGTCAGCGATGGGGTACGAAGTGATTGGCATCGACTTACCATCAAATGGGCATCCTGGAACTCGCGCAAGACCTCTCGCTTTCCGGCAACCATGATAATGTCGGCCAGGAGTCTTACTGCCACTTGAAGTAGTTCCCTCGTGTCTGTGCCGGCTCTTTTGATTAGCGCCCGCTGAAGTAGAAATTCGTTGTAGAGGTGCTCAATGTGAATAAACACAAGGTAGAGGCATTCAATGGGCGGCCTTTGATGGAGCCATATGTCTTCTGGATCCTGGCGAAGGTACTCTGGTAGTGTGTCCCGCGTCTGCTGCGCCTTGCGTTGGAGTTCTCTGAGATACAGCATTCAGCATGTTGAAGACGGTTCGCGGAAGTAGACAGCGACTCACCTTGCTCTTTCAGTAATGTTGCCCGTGGGAGCACCGATCGAGAGCTCCAGGATATCCTCTCTGATTGTCTACAGTTTTCAGTTAGAGGGCGTCCTCGTATGTAGCACCAGTCAACTTACGCCATACTGCACCCATGCTCTTGACCATGTCCGTCTCTGGATTCTAGTCCCCTTGGACCAGCCTTCGCTGTCGAGCGTGGCGAGCGCAGCTTCGAGATCGGGGCCGTGGGATAAGAGCTGCTTGTCAGTCAGATCGAGTGGCAAGTGGACTACGCAGTAGCGGTAGCTGAGACGGGGTGGTCGTCCGAGGAATGCCGAAAGCCATTTGTCGTGTGCAAAGGCCGAGGCGACAAGCCGTCGTCGGAGTTCGACGAGGAAAAAGGGGACGTCTTTTGATTTGACTTCCTGGTGCCACCCGAGTGCCACGATTGCATTCACTATCCGTCCTGTCTTTTGCCAACTGTCGTAACCTGATACAGTCGACATCAATATCTGGCATGGGCACACACCAAGGTCATCAAAACTTACAGGAGTCACCATGCAGGTAGTTGAACGTGGCAGTGAGTTCATACATCAGCCACATGCCGATGTCGTTTGGGATGCATAGCCCCTCGCAGAATCGCAGACAGGTGTCAGCAGCCTGGTACAAGGCAATGATCAAACTTCGCTTGTTCTTGTATCTGCGATTGAAAGCCAAGATGGGGTCCCAGTCTAGTTGGTCAGCATGTGTCAGTATCCAAGGGCAAGGTAGGGCTCACCTGGAATTGTGGTGGCAGCCATGGCGACCAACGAGAGGGTGATACCCACAACCTCCCAGCGCAGATGGTTGCCGGTTGACAGTTCGATCCACTCGCGAGCCGTCTTGGTGCTTTCGCTCCGCAGCTTATGGTCCGTGTTATGCCAGATGTGCTCGGACAATTGCTTGAGCTGATCCACGTCTTGGTTCTGGAGCACATCTGCATAAGCGGACCACAACGACGACATCCATTGCTTGATGATGGGCTCGATGGTGATGATGCCCTGGCAGGTGTTGTACCACCGCTCGATGTAGCGTTCAAAGATGGGCATATCTTTCAGGAAGGCGAGGATCTCGACACCTTTCTGGATGTGATCGGGACTGATCCTCGGGTTTGAACTATGGCAGTCGGGCTCGTCCTGACCAAGGCCCAGGCTGCCCTCATTCTCGGTCAGGACGGCGGAATAGCTGGTGGAGCCAAGAAAGCCGGCATGATGACGTATGTCGGCTGGGGTGTCATTCGAGTCGGCTTCGGTGGGCGGCGTCTGGGGAGCAGTGGGTGGAGAGGTAGCGGCGGGAGAGGCAGTTTGCGGAGGGCTGAGCACAGGCTCAGAGCCAGAGGGACGCGAGCGGGTCAAAGGGGCGGGGTGGTAGACACACTGGTCGGCCTTGTTGCGACGGGCACATCTGCCACAAGTGGGCATGATGTGGTCGCAACGGAGTTTGCCCTTGCGACATGGTTCACAGGACTGGAGCTTGCCATTGCGACGGTAAGAGGTATTCAACCTTGGCGTGTGAGGGTCTCTGGTGAGCTGCTTTGGTAGCGAGAATCTAGTCATGTTGGCTGCTGTGGTGTGATTTCAGACGGAGTTCCCAGGTGCCAGGGAAAGCGAACGACAATGAGCAACTAAACGACGGCGGACTTCATCTAACAGTGCGGTTAGTGCACGAATAGCGGGCGATGGTGTAGGGCCGTGAGAGGATGGTGCGGAGTTGGTCGGAGTTGGACACCATGAACTCCGCACGTCCACGTGAAAAAGTCATGGCCGGTGCCGTCCCCAGCCCTCGTTCGGCAGGCACCCGTCAGACTGCTTACACACCTCAGCCCTACCACCGCAAGGTCTCGATATTCTCCGCGGCACCAGCAAATCAGAGTGGCCCATTTTCCAAGGTGCCAGCGGTGTGGCATTGCTGACTGACAAGCTGACGGCCGGGGTGTGCGCCTTGTTGTCCAGAAATGGAAGACACGTCGTGCGAGTAAGGCTGTGAAAGCAACCTCTTGAATGTATAAAATCCACCGTCTTCTACTTCCTTCAGTCCAAACAAGAAAGAATCCAGACCTCTTTCATCTTCACAATGATCCCTCAAATGCCATTCCGCTTCTTCGGATCCCTCGAGGGCAGCTTCCTTACTGCCGCCGAGCCCACCTCCTTCGCTTACAGCCCGCATTCCTCCGTCTACTCGTCGTCGACTACCCTGTACGCGGAACGTGGTCCGCGCATCATCGAGCCACAGCCGCATGCCTCCATCGGTTCCGAATCGAGGCAAGGAGGAGAGACGGATGCAGCCAACACACCCTCGCAGTCATCGTCTCGGTCGTCTTCCCGATCCTCGTCGCCCAAGAGGCCAGCCAGCGTCGACCTGCTGAGCTCTGGTAGGTCGTCACACACAAGGCTGCAAGCTGTAACGTTTGAGGCTAACTCTTTTTCTCGTTGCCTGCAGCACCTCGCATGAACGCCACCCGCATGATGGGCTAGACTCTTTCTTTTTCTTTTGGGTATTGGCGTTGGGCGTGGCTTCTTGCTTCCATCTAGACTACAAATGAACGACATGCAGTACCACCGCTTACTCTGTACCACAAACTTGCTAGTGACATACGTCAGTCCACAGCTCTTCCTAAAACACATCCAAGCTAATCTTGTCACTGAAAATGCTTTTTTCGATGGCTTCAACTGCTGGTTAAGACAAAACGGGCCAAGGCCACTGATGCAAAGCTGATCATCTCGTACATCCCTTTGCCCAATACAGAGAATGGTGTCAGTCCAGAAGGCGGGGTACGGAACAAGCAAAGTTAGCTACTCCGGGTATTTAAATCCACTGCAGGATCCTCCATCTAAGTGTTTTGGGCATGCAGTGCCAATGCATCGACATCTTCAAAGCCTCTTTCAGACCCACAACTAGATTGTTCTTCATGGAAATCAGAACACCCACACATTTGAAGTCATAATAGCGTATTCCGAGCACTTCCTGGAGAAGTAAATCCAGCATGCTTACCACCAAGATAATCTTCACGGTCCTGGGCCTCCTTTTCCCACTCACCATCGCCCAAGAAATCCCACTCCCAGGCCCTCAATGCCAGGACTTCGCCTCCTCCTACACCCTCTCCGCCGAGCAAATCGCCCGCGCCAACATCAGCAACACCACCGCCCGCAACGTCGAAATCGCCATCAACTTCGAGCGCAGCAACTGGGCCACCGGCTCCGTCCTGAACGACCCCTTCTACCGCGCCCCCGCCAACTGGTCCGCCTCCCTTCCCCCCGGCACCCTCCTCTCAGTCGAACCCGTGACCAACACCTCCCTCTACACCCTCCCCGCCGCCGTCTCCCTCTCGCGCATCACCTTCCAAACCACCACCACAAACGGCACCCGCGTCCCCGCCTCCGCCTACATCCTCTGGCCCTACCTCCCCCGCACCTTCCCCCCAAACACCACCGACCGCATCCCCCTCATCGGCTGGGCCCACGGCACCTCGGGCGTCCTCCCCGCCTGCGCCCCCAGCCACATCCGCAACCTCTGGTACCAGTACACCGCCCCCTACGCCGCCGCCCTCCAAGGCTACGCCGTCGTCGCCCCCGACTACGTCGGCCTGGGCCTCCACTCCACCTCCTCCTCCTCCTCCGACCCCTCCTCCTACCCCTCCCCCAACGACCCAGTCCAAATCCCCCACCCCTACCTCTCCGCCCCCACCGCCGCCACCACCCTCCTCTCCGCCATCTCCGCCGCCCAGCACGCCTTCCCCCGCCTCTCCCCCCACTTCGTCCTCGCCGGCCACAGCCAAGGCGGCGGCGCCGCCTGGGCTGCCGCCGTCCACCTCGCCCGCGACCCCGTCCCCGGCTACCTCGGCACCGTCGCCGTCGCGCCCTCGCCGGCTGGACCCTCGCTGCTCGCGCTGCTGGACGCGGCGCGCGAGACGTGGCTGGCGCCGTATCTGGCGTACGGGGTGTGGGCGCAGTTTCCCGACGTGCCTAGGGAGGAGTTGTGGACGGAGGGGGGGTTGGGGCGGTGGGAGGGGGTGATGGAGGGGGTGGGGGGGTGTTCGAGCGTGGCGAGCGAGCTGTTTCCGTCGACGGGGGAGGGGTACGTAGTGCCGAGTTTTGCGGAGCACTGGGCGACACGGGCGGTGGTTGAGGCGGCGGATTTTGCGGGGAAGGAGGTTAGGGGGCCGGTGTTGGTGGTGCAGGGGAGCGAGGATGTGGCGGTGCGGAGGGAGTATACGGAGGAGTCGGTGGGGAGGACGTGCGCGGCGTGGCCGGGGAGTGAGGTGGAGTATGCGGTGTTTGAGGGGGTGGGGCATGGGGGGGTTATGTTTGCGGCGCAGAGGGTGTGGTTGGAGTGGGTGGCGGATCGGTTTGCGGGGAGGGCGGTGGGCGGGAGGGGGTGTTGGAATTCGAGCTATGGGGCGGCGAGGGAGGTGGGGGATTATCAGGGGGAGGCGAACTACTTTTTGGAGTTGGTGACGAGTCCTTATCAGGTTGCTTGATTGCAGGCACAGGATTGAGGAATGGGATGTATCGTTGCAGAAGTAGATGCTCAACGATCTGACTAGGAGTGCTAAGTTGTTTGCCACTTGTGAATCAGCCAATATGTGGAACATTCGTAGCCCATGTGGCTCTAAAGGCATCCACAGGAAGAAACCCCAAAGAGCGAAAAACTTCGACCATGATGAACAAACGAGCCAATACATAGATGAAGAAAATTCCACCGAGGAAAAAATCAAACAAGA
This sequence comes from Dothiorella sarmentorum, assembly GCA_023082095.1. Classification (NCBI taxonomy): domain Eukaryota; kingdom Fungi; phylum Ascomycota; class Dothideomycetes; order Botryosphaeriales; family Botryosphaeriaceae; genus Dothiorella; species Dothiorella sarmentorum. The sequence goes on along the minus strand of JAJMVL010000072.1, from coordinate 89,011 downwards.
GCGTAGGCACATAGATCTTCTCGTCGATGATGTTAAGTGCCAACCCCGTAAGCAAGATTAGAAACGGAAGACCAATAGTTAAAGATGAGCAAACCCTCCAAGTGAGTCTCTCCACAGGAGTTGGGAATGTGAAGTTCCACGCGAAAAGATGCACAGAGCCGAAAACGATTGCACCGAGAACAGAGTAATAGATACTCTGACGGGAATCGACAAATTTGTTAGCAGTAGAGTTCATCCACACCGATTTCCGTGGTGGTCCAAAGTAACCAGGCCCAAGGTCAGCAAGACGACAAACCTCATCTCCCTCGGCAAACCGCTCCGCTACCACCTTCCCCATGAATCTAACAACCTGTGGTTTTTCCCAGAGCAAGACATAAATGACCAGGGCGGAAGTCGCATACGCAAGCGCTAATACTTCCAACTGCGAGGACAGAAGGGCGTAGTATGCGCGTGCGGACATTTGAATAATAAGCCATACGACCTGCATCACAGCCAATGCTTTGATGAAAAGGTCGCTCTGGTTTCGGTCGTCTAGGTCCTCGGGTGATAGCTTAGGTAGAGCAGAAATGATCCCCCTTTCTTTGGCATACCGAAATTGCCGTTCATTCAATACCCACAGGTTTCCTTGGAGTAGGGAGAGATTGTAGTGCCACTCCATACCGATTGAGCCTGGTGATTCGTACTGTGTCGTTTGGACCCATGCATTCTTGATCAGATCCATGTTCCGGGCATTTCGAGTCCACCCTGTCGGACCCATCCTCTTGCTTTCCTCGAGACTGGCTTCTTGCGCCTTATCTGGATTTACGTACTGCCAGAATATATCGTTTGTTTGTGATCCGTCGAATTGAAGGGTACTATGGGAGCTGGTGTGGCCAGCCAAGCCAGGCGATGCGCTCAACTGCTCTGAGTCGGAATTTCCATCGATCAGCTAGTCAAAAGATGGTTCCGTGGAATATCTTCTTCGAATATCAGAGCCATCTTGACTGGTGCGGCCCGGACCGATTGAAACTCTAGGTGTAGGTTGCTCCGGCGCTAGGTCGCGCATTTCCACGTCTTCCGAAGCGGATATCACTTTGTCAAAGTCGATCGCAAATCCACCCATGTCGAGGTAAAAGCTGTCAGCCATTGTCAAGTCCTCCCCGTGCTTCTCAGCATGCCTTGTAGATTCCAAGGCAGACAGGAATTCGGACAAGGCAATTGACAAGACCCATTCTGGAATGAAGAGCATGTTGATGGCAAAGACCAGCTTGCGACGGAATATATGCCATTGCTTCCGTAACCGTTGCTTCCTATTCTGTGGACAAGCTTGAACAGGAACGGGTGGATGGTGAATCGACCAGGTGCATAGGACGAAGATGCTCAGACAAGACCAAAGAATGTCCAAGGTGCCACGCACAGGCGGAGTCGAGACATAGTTGGTGCCCGGCGGTGGGAGCGTGCAGTTGGGCGTGAAAGAGGTCGACATTTTCGACTGGATGTCGGCTGCCACAAGACGAGGCTGGTTCGAGGGGTTCGCGACGAAGGCAGTGGGGAAGCGAGCTGGATTTAATAGACGCCTGGACGGGGCTGAGCTGCAGCCACGAGACAGGGATTGGAAGACGCCAGAGTCACATTGGCAGCCACCGTCCCCGTATAGGTCAAAAGATTGCATTACCAAGGCTGGGTGGTGCACTGCACATCCACCTTGCAACAAATCAGGCCAAGAGGATCCCGCCTTGATGCGTTGCTGACCTCTTCCGACAAGGGAGGCACACCAATGGCTATAATGGAGACGTCCATTACGGGAGTGACGCGTCTTCTGTCGGTCTTCACATGGTCAGGGCTGTTCTGGGTAGAGCCGATCATTGGTTTCTTTTGGCGTTGGTCATGAGTTGTGTCAGCATCAGCCTTGCCTCCCCAAGTCAACGAATGTATGCACTTACCCAAGCCATGCACTGGAACATCGTAGAAGCATACACAAGATGCATTGCAGCAACAAATCAAGGAAAACCGCAGCACAAAAAGTGCGCCCGGCAACATTTATATTTCAGCAGCAAGCAGCAGCCGCCCCACAACCCTCAAGCAGCAATCGGTATCTAGACATTGCATATGCACACCGAAGAAAAGGTAATAATAAAAACAACGCAAGAGAAAACATCAAAGCCAAAAGCAAAAGGCGTGTGCGCGAAGCGCAAGCCCGCATCGTGTGTGTATCGCAGTTCGGAGGCAAGCGTGAATTAAAAAAGAAAAACAGCGACATTCAAGACCCACATCAAGTGCCCGTCCATTAAATAGGAGAAGACCGAAGGAGAAACGAGAAGGGATTGGAAGGTCGAACCATGAGGAAATGCCACAAGCTTCCAAGAGCGACAGGTCCGGACGATGGTGAGCAGAGTAATAAGGAGAGGGAAAAATAAGAAAAATCATAAGGGTAGAACGCCCGAACCACTGCCGTCTAATCCACAACAAATGCCCGATCTTGGGGTATAAAAACTCCGTCACCGTCCGCTTGAAAACGAAGGTAGAAAAGAAACAAAACTCCCAAAAGGGGCGGAAAGTAAGAGAGGAGGGATATCAATCATATGAAACGGAAAAGTGTCAAATGAGGGGGCCCGGTCTCCAACTATACTTCCGGTGATTATGTGGAGCTGGGAGTGGTGATATTAGTCTACGGTTCGAGGACCGTGTGACGCGGATTACTTTATTATTCCTCAGTCCTTGAGGCCAAACGCCTTTCTCAGCATCGGGAATTTCTTCTTCTTGCCGCTGCGTCCAAAGACATCGTCTGCGCCGCCGGGCTCAGATTCTGCTATCTCCCCACCTGTGCTCTGTTTCTTAGTCAGGCGTGGTCCTGCTGGTGCGCCGTCAGACGTTGTTGGTCGTTCAGAAGCAGTGCTGGCCTTCTCGTCCGGGACGGCAACTGGAAGGGGCCAGGATTCTGAGGCACGGCGACCCGGTGAATTGCGACGTTGAAGCTTTCCGCTCGGCGAGCCAGGACTTGTACCGGAAAATGCCCCCTGAGGCGTTTGTGCCAGTACATCGGCGGAGCTACGTCGCTTCTTGCCAAGGCCAAAGAAGCCGCGTTTCTCCTTGCGAGGCGGAGAACCCGTTGCCGACTCGTTGTCCCGCAAAGAGCTTTTGAGCCCAGCTGCGGCACCGTTCGTGTTGCCGTTGGTGGCCGCTCGCTCAATGTCTTTTGAAGAAACCTGAGGCCGTGATGCAGGTCTTTCAGCATCACTTTCCTCATCCTCGAGCTCAGTCGAATCTCCATCTTCTTCACCGCCTCTTCGAGGGATGCCACGAACAGGTCGGAGACCGACTGAAATATCAGGGACATCATCCTCGTCATCTGAATCAGCGAAGCGGGAGCGGAATTTAGGCAATCGATCGCCTTCATCTTCATCACTTGAATCATCGTAACGAGATTGGAATCGCGATGAGCCAGACCTGAGCGGTGAAGCCGAGGCTTTACTGGGAGCCTTCCCCACCGAGAACTTGGATGATTTGCTAGGTGGCGGGCCCTGCATACGCATGGTTGGGGGCAAAGAGTCCTGGCTGGTACTCATCGGTTTCCGTTTACTGAAAAAGGAGCCAGTGGGAGATAGTGATCGGATACTCAGTCTTGAAGAGCGAGCTGCCGTTGCAGGGGAGCCTGAACGCATGGTTGGAGCTGAGACATGCGCGCCAGGTCTAGGAGAAGGTCCAGAACGCATACTTCGTCGCATGGTATATCGTCCCTCGGTGGTAGAGACAGATGCACGACGCTGTCGCTTGAAGCTGCTATCTGACGCATCCGAACTGTTGGAAAAGGTACGACCAAGGGCCGGCATCGTCGAAACGCGCTTTGACGGAGCCGGAGTGGCAGCGCTGGCGCTACGCCGATGCGGTGCTGCAACCACTGTCGCCGAAGCTAGCGGGATGTTTCTCTTCTGGAGTGTGCCTTTTGGCTCACGGGTCTCGGCTGGGGTTTCACTATTCCGTGAAGCCGCGAAGCCCGTGGGCCCATCCCTCATCGACATCCGCAGAGGCTTCCGCATCGAGGGGACGGTAGATTCATCTTGCCGTGTTCCAGGCTTTTCAGCGCGCATGCTGGTTCTCAAAGCTGGCTTTTTCGGCTGAGCTGCTTCGCGAGCTTGTGGTAATGGAGCTGGCTTGTGCGAACGCTCAACGGCTACCGCCACTGGCTCAGGCACGACTGTCGCTTTCGTCTTCTTTTTCTTCGGCTTGGCGGCCTTGAGAGTCGGAGCGGGTTCAAGCTCAGGGGCCGCCATATCCGTAGAGGGCTTGTGCTTAGTATGCTTTTCTCTTCGTCCGGCCTTTTGGCCTTCCTCCCTTTCCATTTCCTGTTGCGGAAGTGCATAGCTTTCTTCGGTGATTCGGTGTGGCTGACGATCCTTTTTATCGAGGAGCGGACTTTCAGGAACCGCGGCTAATTGAGCTTCCTGTGACGGTGGGACAATAGGGCTGTCGACTATTGCATCCAGCGAAGCAAAGCCACCATCAAGCTCAGAAAGATCCTCAGCAGCGTCACTATAGACGCTACTGTTGTCATCGGAGTTGTCTTCCTTCGTGTTTTCGAGGTACTGCTCCAGACTTTGCCGTGCTTGAACGGGCTGTACATCATCAGTTGTCTCTGGTTGGTCCTGGGACGCTAGCGACGCGGTTGTAGCAGCTAGGCTCTCATCGGCAGATTCTTCGTCTCGGTCTGACCACGCCCCAGGCATTTCGAATTCAGGCTCAATGTTGTCGCCCTCGGTACCAGGAGTTGCAGGCTGTACCGCAATCTGCGGAACATCAGGCAATTCAAGGGTTGGCGATACCTCGGTATCCCTCTTTTCGAAAATAACAGGAAGCCCACTGGCTTCATCCCCAACCACCTTGTTCGCCGAGTCTTTGTTGTTCCTAGTAGGTCCAAGCTCTTCGTCGCTATCGAAACTCGATGTTGTATCATCCGACATGTAACCAGATCCTTCGACTGAGGTGACCTCGGGAGCGGCCGGATCATTGTCGCTCTTGACACGTTTTGTTTCAAAGTCTCGAGAAAGGACACCACCGACAAGATGGTCGCCCGAGGCCCCAAGAGGCTCAACCATGGTGCTTGTCGAATTGGTCATCGATGGAACGGTTTCTGTAACCTTCTCAGCAACTTCCTCGTCGACGGGACGACGCTCTCTCCTGATGCTTCCAAAGAAGGGCAATGCGGGTCTGGGTTTCATAATCTCGTCCAGGTCATCATCCATACCCTGTAATGTACGGCCACTCCATCGAGAGGACTCTAGGCCTGCAGGAGAGCCGGGTGAAGACGGAGTATCTTCATCCCGAACTACGTTGTCATCAAAGCTGACTCGCACCCCCTTCTTCTTTCGCGGGGTTGTCTTGATGCCATCATTTGAGCCAGTATCTGAGCTAAGATCCGAAGTCTCTTTGCCGGGGGCGTTGAATATGACGGGAGAACTGGTCCTGATCGAGGAAGACGGAGAGTGCTTGAGTGCCGATTTTGCAGGTGATAGCGACCTTGGTGGCGGCTGGTGTCTTATTCCACTGGACACGTCCACAGCGTTTGGCGCAAATCGTGCCGAGCGTGCGGGACTGAGCGAAGATTGTCTTTCGGAAGCAGTGCTTTGTCTAGGAGCAGGCTTAAGCTTGTCGCTGTCCGCGCCGCGGCCAACGCGCTGGGTAGAAGCCGGATTTGTAGCCTGACCCCGTTGCTGTTTGACAGTATTGGTCTTTGTTGGAGCTACCGTTGAAACCGTGAAAGGATCTTGTGGCTCAGCTTTTTCTGCCTCTTCCTCGATCTCCGGATTCTCCATGACAGTCGAAGGTTGTCTAACCAGGGGAGGAGGCTTCGCACGCGAGCCGGAACCATCGGATTCAGTCGAGCTGTCAGACAAAGAAGAACTCTGCGGACTTTGTGGAGTCTGGGGACTCGGTGGCAGGTTGGGAACTGACGCTGGGGGCGGTGTGGATTGTGTTCGGACTGATAGAGTTTTCGCAGGCACTGCGCTTCCTGTTGGCTTGCTGGCTTCAGACAAACGACTTCCTTGCACGCCAGGCGCCTTCTTTTTCTTTTTCCTTGCTACTGGCGCGTTTGCAGCGTTTTGTATTGACTGCCCCAGGGCCGCCGCACCTGTAGCCGAAGTTCTTGAAGCAATGGGTGCTGTCGACCGAACATCCTGCCTTGGCTTCTGTTCACTAGTGATCGGGGTGGTAAACCATCCGCTATGGCCCATTTTTGTCGGAGGCGGGCTTGACGGAGGAGTGGCCCGTGGTGATATTGGTCGCGAGAAATTGATTGACGCTCTGTGGCTCACTTCCTTGCTCTGACCTGGCAACGCTTCGCTCACAGCGCGCCTATGTCGGGAGGCCGGCGAGAGGTCCTTTGGGATTGCTGGCACTGGAGGTGCATTAGCATCCGCAGACACTGCATCCTTGGCCCTTCCTGACGGTGACGGCGAACGAAAAGTTCTCTCACTCATAGACCCCGAGCTGGCCTGTCGTCTAACCCCAGGAGCACTCGCGGCGCTCGCTCCGGACCCCCTTCTTTGCATGCGCTTCGTCTGGACGCTGGCGACGGGAACCGGCGAGGTGCTGTGGGTGCGTAGGGCGGCCGCAGCGGCAGCGGAGGAGAGGGATGCATTGGAGTTCGCATTCTTGAGGAACGCCTGACTGGCAGCGAGGGCCGCAGTCGGGGTGGGCGCGGTGGTGTTCCGGTTGGGTGGCTATACAGAGCGCATCGAGTCAGCCTTCAGGCGCATAACAGTAGTGAAAGGCGATCGGCGAAAGAAGGCGGCGCATACCGGATTGGAGGCCGCGCGACGTCGCGATCTGAACATGATGGGCGGGAGGGGCGGTGGAGGGTTGCTAGCTCGTCATAGCAGCCGGTAGGTATAAGTGGGTGGTGGTGTTGCGGAAGTAAGGGTTCAGCAGGTTGATGTCATGGAGGAGACGGATGTGCTGGACAGGCGCCCTAAAGGAGTGAAGGCGACAAGTCCCTCGCCTGGCACACGTAGCCGCGGCTGAAACGCAGCGCACACGCAAAGCACGAGGCCCTGAGACGACGAGCACTGGGATTGCGGAGTCGGGGAGAAGGAAATGCGGAGGAGAGGGTCTCGGCAGGCGATCAGCGGCGACGTGTGGTGTTGAAGTGGGTTCGCCAGAAGAAAGGAAAGATTGATCAACATCAAGGGTGCCAGCACTGGCCGTGTCGTCATAAGCGGCCGGACACCATCCACGCCCATCTCAATAATTACTTTTACGGCAGCCTTCATCCGCGCCTAGCGGCGTTTGTGTGGCGTGCGAGAAAAAAGACGCCGGCGGCGCGATGTTTCGCGATCCATCCTGGTACCTACTGCGACACATTGGAAACGCTGCTCCATGCAACAACAAGAGGACGGCCACAGCTATCGAGTGTGTCTGGACCAGCCCCTGGCATGTACCTGAACTGTACCTGGACATGCACTGGTACCTTGCTTGAACGGTGGAGCAGGATCACGCCTACGTCCCCTGGAACTGGCGGAAGGCTGAGCGCGAGCCGGCCGTACCATTTTAAGTTCGCTGGCAGCTACCTAGGTACCGAACCACATCATGACCGCTGGCGTCCCCACTGTGCCACCAGTCGCACTCCTCTGTTTGGTCTATGACGTTGAACGACAAAACTTTTACTTGGTCGGGCGGCTCGGGACCCAGAAGAACACAACCTAGAACCGCCTGTCCCACGGTTCTGAATGTTGCGCACAATCTGTCTGCTGCTGTTACCAAGTGATGCGTTGACTGCAGATCGCACCACGTGGTGCTCTGCCCGTCAGGGTCTTGATTTCCAAGCATTGCAATTTCCCCGCATGTGTCTATTGCGATTATTGCTCCTTCTATTTATCCATCGAGAAGCTGGCCTTATTGCCACTGGGCTTTCCTTTTTCATATCCGGCAAAGCCGTTCGGCCTTTACAGATATCCCAATTCTCAAATTCGACTATCCCTACAACCTCAAGTGACTTTTTGTTCTCCACCATGTCTACTTCCGGAGCCAGGGTCACGCAAGGGGCGACAGATCTCCCTCCACTCCCTCTCCCTTCAGGTGTTACTTCACGACAGATTCCCAACACCGCTACTGGCCTCTCTTTCCACATTCTCGAAGCCGGCTTCGATCCCACTCAAACGAAACCGCTCATCCTTCTTCTTCATGGCTACCCCGAGCTCGCTTTCTCGTGGCGCAAGATCATGCAACCCCTTTCTTCCGCTGGCTTTTACGTCGTAGCTGTAGATCAGCGCGGCCATGGGCGAACCACGGGCTGGGACAACTCTCCATACTCCACTGTCGATCTGTCTCAATTCACCATGACCAGACTCGTCGGAGACATGATCGCTCTGGTTTCTGCACTGGGGTACCACGAGGTTCGCTGTGTCGTTGGGCATGATTTCGGAGCCGTCAGCGCAGGCTTCTGTGCTTTGATACGTCCGGACATATTCAGGAGCGTGGTGATAATGAGCAACCCGTTCCAGGCTCCGCCACCGCTACCATTCAACACCGCGAACCTGTCACAGTCAGCGGAGCAGCAGGACGAGAATACGGGCAGTCGAGATTTCCAGAGCGATCTCGCATCGCTCGACCCGCCCCGCATGCACTACAAATGGTACAACAGCACGGCGCAAGCAGCACCCGACTGGGCCAGCCCGCCTCAAGGCATGGCTGCCTTCCTGCGCGGATACTTCCACCTCAAAAGCGCAGACTGGGCGATCAACAAGCCGTACCCGCTCCAGGAATGGAGGGCGTCCGAGCTGGTCAAGATGCCTGAGTATTACATCATGCCGCTCTCAGCCAGCATGCCTGATGTCGTGTCGGCCAACATGGCCAATGAGGACGCTCAGACGACATTGAGATGGCTGCCGGAGGAAGACCTCGCGGTCTATGCTGGCGAATGGGAGCGGACCGGCTTCCAGGGCGCACTGAATTGGTACCGCTGCCATACAGATGCAACACAAATGCGGGACCTCCATGTACTTGCGGGGAAGAAGATCGATGTCCCAAGCAAGTATGTGGCGGGAAGAGCGGACTGGGCAACTTTCCAGGTGCCAGGAGCGCTGGAGGGCTTGCCGGAAAGTTGCAGCGACTTCAGAGGCGTTTCTTTCGTGGACGGTGCCGGGCACTGGCCACAGCAGGAACAGCCGCAGCTTGTCGTGGGGAATATCCTGACGTTTGTGACGAGCTTGTAGCAGGAACTTGGGCAGGTTAGCGTCAGGGAAGCGCTCCTGGCCGTTGGTGAGAGATTAATCGCATAGGATGTTGAAATGGCCGGGCTAATTGAGAGACATCCAAGGAATTGCGGCTTCAGAGCCACTTCGGATTACAGTAGGGTTCTGCATCTGACCGCTAGCGCGTATTTGTTTTTGCTCTACAACATGGGGAGCTGAGGTGGTTATCTGGATGACAGATGGCTTAAGAAAACATCCGGATAATGGCTTCAACTCCCTATGGCTTATAGGTAGAGAGGAGGTTAGAGTTACTCAGACTCGTCCGGATAACCACCTCAGCTCCCCATGTTGTAGAGCAAAAACATATACGCGCTAGCGGTCGGATGCAGAACCCCTCTGTACTCGTCTGCAGCGATGACGGTGGAAACTGAGCAATCACATTAGGTATCCAGAAGTAGACCTCACCTGAGATTCTTAATCTTTTTTTCACTCTGTAGGTATTCGGACATGGCTCGTTCGTCGTAGCTCGTTGGCACTCGGGCTGTCACCACGTAAAATTCCCGCTGCTGAAGACGCCGAATGCTCGTGGTTAGGTACCTATCTCTCGTATTTCTTCTCTCAGCTGGGCTGGGGTTGCGATTCAAGCGACGCCAAACACGCGTCAGACTTCCTTGCTGGCGGGCGGCCCCAAGGCTCGCTTGAACGAGGCAGGCAGCTCCGAATTTAATGGGTCGACCGGCTTTATTTACATACGATGGCACATGCAACTTGCATGAGCAAGGGAGCGACACAGCGACGAGCGACCAGCACGACGAGAAGCTTCTGGACAGCATGGAACCCGGGCATGCAGTCTGCATCAGCACGTTTGGAGGCGCGAGGCGACCGTTATGGAGACCTGCAGCGACCGCTATGGGCGGATGCAGTCGGGCGTGCCGCCGCTTCGTCACCGACCGGGAAGGGCAAGGCTAGGTAGCGGGATGGAGCCACAGAGATGCTGGCCATCTGCGGATCCGCTGACCGTTGATGCGGCGCTGCGCGGAGAGACACACAAAAGGGACGCTGCGAGCTGCGAGCTGCAAGCCACTTCCCAGCCGCCCTTGGTTACAGGGGCTCACAGAGGCCAATGGCGAGTGTGTCGAGTGCTTGGGAGAGGCTGGGGAGCTGAAGATCCGATTAACGGATTTGCCGTCAGAGCTCCCAGCACATCAGCGTGCGCAGGCACGACGGGAAGCCCACGCCAATGGCAAACCACCACGACGACCGGGAGCGCTGCAGCGGTGGAGACGCACGACCATGGCGGCCTCGATCGTGCTTTGTGTGAGCGCCATGCTGTTTCGCTTGCGGGCGCTTGCAGCATCGGCGACGGTGGTGCTTATGCTCTTATGCCTCGCCTTATACCGCCTCTTGTGCAGCACGCAACAGCTCCGTAGCCATGGCCAACTCTCAACTCACTCTGCTGTCGCGCGGCTATGACCTCGGATGTTGGTGTGGCAACAGGGTGACGGGCGCCAGATCGCCTGCGGGCGTGCCTGGGAGCACATGCAAAGGCCTGGAAACGGTGCGTGAGCAAGGGAGGGCTGGGGAAAGCTGGCTCGGTCAGGCATAGCGGCATAGCTCTGTTGTGATCGCTGGCGCTGGGCCCCGGCGCGTCACCAGCCGCGTGCATTAAGCTCCCTCGCCGTATCCACACCGCACCCAGCGCCATCCATCCGACTCGTCAGCCTACTTCATCAATCCCTCGTTACCACCCTCCTCACCGTCTCCATCTTCTCGCTCCCGCCCCATCAGCCAATTGCCGCCCCCTACGTTTCGGAGCCCGAGCAGCAGCCTCAAAAGATCGTGACGCTGGCAGCCCGCAAGCTCACCTTCTTCACCTGAGATAACTTGCTTCTCACCCCTCCGGAGCCAAGAAGTTCTTTCTTGTCTTCCTTTCGAATTCCGGTTCGGAAGGGCTGCAAGAAGGAACGCCCGACTCCGTCAATCTGGACTTTGAAGCCCGCGTCCCGATTCCCTTCAGTGTCTTCCCGTCCTCGTATCGGAGTGACGCTGCATCAGGAGAAGAATCACACGTCAAGGTAGAGGGCGAAGTCAGCCTCTCTGATAAGACTTCGCGCGTCGGACGGGAAGGTCACGAAGCTCGCTCCTCTGCCTCCGAAGCACCCAGTCGCAAGGAGCGCCGTTTCGAAGAAGACGTCCGTGTCTACGAGAAGGACAGCCGCCGACCCGCCGCCCGCCGCGAAGAGGAGTTCCACGTCTACGAGCGCGACGACCGCCGGTACCCTCGCAGCGAGCGTGTTGAACGCGACCGCTACGAGGTAGACCTCGAGAGAGAGCGGTAAGTCCACGGTGTTTTTCTTTTGTTTCGCGTCCGCCTGCCGCTCCCCACTTGCGCAAACGCGCCGCACACAGGCCTGCAACGGCTCCGCCCGGATCAATCGGGAGCCTGGTTGCGTCACCCTGTCCGAGCTGTTGGCCTAGTGATGGACCCGGCCTTTCACCTGAGCTTCCGCCCTCGCTTACCCACCTACCTCTCGCCTGCCATTGATCGTCACTGACATTCTCTCTCCACACCAACAGCTACCAAGAGCCTTACCAGCGCTACGACGAAGCCCAGATCAACGTCAAGGACCGTACCTACGACGTCAACGACTTCCAGGAGCGTTCCTACGACAAGGACTACCGCCCCGTTCACGGCGCTTCCAACAACTTCGCTCAGTCGCAGCTTGACGTGACTGAACGTGATTTCCGTGAGCGCACCCGCCCCATTGTCGACGAATCCCGCTACGGTCGGGACTCTGCCAAGTTCCGCCATCCCCAGACTGCCGAGGAGCAGCCTCGTTACGGTGCCCGCGCCGAAGAGGTTGTCGACCATCGGTACCCTCAGTCTGTTCGAGTAGAGTCTACGACCTCTCGAACCACCGTTGATCCGCCCAAGCACAAGCGTGACATGGGATATTACGACGACGACGGCCACTACCACAGCTTCCGTCACGGTCTTCACCGCGCCGCCGATCGCATCCTCCACCCCATCCACGGCCACAGCCACCACGACCACCACAAGCACGACCACCCCGCTGACAAGGAGGAAGTAGTCATCAAGGAATCGTACAGTGCACCCTCCAAGCCGCGTGTGTCTGCCTCAGCTCCCCCGCCGCCTCCCGTCTCCGCCTTCATCCCCGAGCCTCGCCCCGCCCGTAGCACCTACACGGAGACCGCCCGCACCAGCACCATGTCTTCGGCCAACACCATCACCGTCCCGTGCCACCACATCCGCATTGGCGACCTCCTGATCCTTCAGGGCCGCCCTTGCCAGGTCATCCGCATCACGACGTCGGCTCAGACCGGTCAGCACCGCTACCTCGGTGTTGACCTCTTCACCAAGCAGCTCCATGAGGAGTCCAGCTTCATCTCGAACCCGGGCCCGTCGGTCATCGTGCAGAACATGCTCGGCCCGGTGTTCAAACAGTACCGCGTTCTCGACATCCGTGAGGATGGCCGCGTCGTCGCCATGACGGAGAGCGGCGACATCAAGCAGGGCCTGCCGGTCCTCGACCAGAGCGGACTGCTCAAGAAGGTCACGGACGCGTTCGACAACGGCCGCGGCAGCATTCGTGTGCTCGTCATCAGTGACTCGGGCAGCGAGCTCGTCGTCGACTACAAGGTCGTTCACGGCTCCAGGCTGTAGATGTCTTGCCAATGGTACGCGTGCCCGAAGTGATGTTGCGCAAGATGCTGAGCTAATGTCAGCCGCAGGTTTCAACATCTTCCAGCCTTTAGACAAGGATGCTTGGGTCGATTAGGACCAAGATCTCATTCTAGTTGTGTTCATATCTCTGGAGGGCTGGGATCCATCTTGCCAAGGTCATTGGGTCTTCGTTCCTTGGCTACACGTCTCTCTCTTCCTTTCTGCAGTGCTTCTTCTGGATCGTTCCTTTGAAGACAAAAGACATAATCTCTGCACGGCGTTCCGGCGGCGGATGGCGAGCACGTCTCTGTCGAGCCGGTCGCCAGTGGTGGGATTCTATAACGAGGCATATGCGATGACGGGGATTCTGGGAAACGATCGGCCTGTGGATAGCTAATGAACTTTTGATGGCTTTACTATCGTTTTCCTGTTGTGTCGTTGGTAAATGTCATGTGAGGCTGCACGGGCGCAAGTGTCCACGCCCATCCCTTCACCGCTGCAGAGGATCTTCGAGCCAACGACGTCAAGGCTACCGCCGGCTGCAGTTGGGATCAACGGCGCACCCCGAATCTTATCTTGATCTCAATAATGCTCCGAGTTTCAACTTTATCTGTCTTGTTGAGGCAGGAGGCTGCGAAGATGGACTGATTTCTGAATGAGGCCGATTATGTAACGAACGCCGCCTCAACCCGCCCATGCCCTCTTTCTCACAAGCCTGGGCTTTTTTCCCCCGCAAAAGGCGGGAAGAGGTGTTGTCCGCACGGCCGCTAACCCGCGCTCCACCCAGCCCCAGCTCAACGTGCTGGCCAACGGAATGCCTTATCCGAGGCGACAGTCGGTGCTTCTACGCCTCACTGTGCGGGGCTCGGAAGCCACGCGGTGTCATCTGTTGAAGGAATTGCTGTTCAGGTAGCGGGTCGCCTTATTGCTTTTGCAGATCTTTCGCTCCCCGTCCAGTTGCTGTTAAAGCCGTGGCACCATTGGCCCTTTTTCTCGTCTCCTTCCTCCTCACCCGCTCAATAATCAGTCTCACATCCCCCTCCTTTTGCTTTCCTGATTCGTCGGCTGGCATTGTACGTTGTTGCAGGGCAGGTTGCAATATAACCGTCTCATCACTTTCGAAAGAGCCTACGTCACCGACGCTCCCCGTTCCAACTTCTTGCCTCTGCACCACTTCCCTCGAATTGCTTCCCGTTGCATCCGTTCAAGGGAACAGTAACCCCACTGCCAGGAAGAACACCTGTGAGATCCAGCAAGAAAACCAGTTCAGCACAAATCATGGCACCCGGTCCCGAGCTACCCGACGCAGCGTCCTCGTCCTTCGACGACTCACACCACCATCCAGCAACCTCCTTCCCCGATATCCCGCCCTTCCCCTCGGACGTGCCCACCTGCCCGCTCCTGCGCATCTCGCTAGCGCGGTTGCTGCGGGGCGACGAAGATGAGGAAGACCGGCTGTGGCACGCATGCTGCGAGCTTGGCTTCTTCTACATGGACCTGCGGCAGGATGGCGACGACGACGAGGAAGAGCTCGAGGACGGTGGTGCGGTCCAGGGGAACGGCAGGAAGAACTCGCGGCAGGTAGAGGTGCACGTGGACGGGGAGCAGCTGCTGGAAGATGCGGACCGGCTGTTTGGAGTGCAGGAGGGGTTTTTCGAGCTGCCCGTCGAGGAGAAGATGAAGTATGATTTCAGCAGCGAGAGGAGCTATTTCGGGTGAGTGAATTCGACAGTGTGTTGAGTGTACCTATCCATCCATCCTTGGCTCTTCCAGCTACGCCGCAATCCTCCGCCTACAGTCCTCCACCCCATCAGCAAAACAGAACCAACCAACCACCGACCAATCACCGACCAATCACTAACCCGCACCCCCCACAGATACAAAGGCTACGGCGCCGGCATCATCGACGCCCACGGCACAACCGACCGCAACGAATTCTACAACGTCCGTCCCCCCTTCCCCTCCAAAACCCCGTCCCCCCACTAACGGTATCACCAGGTCTCCAAAGACGACATCCTCGCCCTCTCCCCCCGCCTCCCCAGCCCCACCGTCCTCCATCCCCACCGCCCCCTCCTCTCCTCCTTCATCCGCGAATCCCACTCCCTCGTCGCCCTCCTCCTCCGCATCCTCGACGCCCGCCTCGGCCTCCCCACCGGCACCCTCCCCTCCCTGCACCGCCTAACCGCCCCCTCAGGCGACCAGGTGCGCTTCATCCACGCACCCCCTCAACCCGACGACGACGGCGACGAGCGCGTCGCGTTGGGCGAGCACACCGACTTCGGCAGCGTGACGGTGCTGTTCAACCGCGTGGGCGGGCTGCAGGTCCTCGCACCCTCGTCGCCGCCACTCGACCGCAACAGCAGCGGCGGCCGCAAGGATTCCTGCGTCGGCGCACCGACAGCAACGACAGCAACGGGCAAGGGCGTCGCGACCGAGACGTGGTCGTACGTGCGCCCGCTCGCCGGCCACGCCATCGTCAACCTCGGCGACGCGCTGGTCAAGATGACGGGCGGAGTGCTGCGGAGCAGCGTGCATCGGGTGGTGGCGGCGCCGGGGGAGCAGGCGGGGGCGACGCGGCACAGCGTCGTGTACTTTGCGCGGCCCGAGGACGACGTCGTGCTGCGCGTGTTGGAGGGGAGCGAGAGGATCGAGGAGGAGGTGCGGAGGAGGGGGGGCGCGTTGGGGCGGGAGAGGGAGGAGAGGGAGGTTTCGGCCAAGGAGTGGGTTTTGAGGAGGGCGTTCGGGAGGAGGGCGGGCGGGAAGTGGGAGGATAGCTTGGGGACCGAGGGGGGGAGGACGGCGAGGAGGGAGGAGGGCGTGGTTTGATTTTTGCGGGTGGGTGCTTGTACGTTTTGTGGTGGCGTCGTTGTCTTTTGGGTTATAGCTTTGTATGTTGGACAAATGGCGGACGGCGCTTTGCGCGTTCTATCAGTTTCTGCTTGCTTGATGTGTGCACCCCGCTTGACCTCAGCATATTTAAGCCAAAGTGGGGACATGATCCTTTCCACTGAGAAACCACCACACACCTTTTCCTCTTGGTAGGCTTGCCTTCCCGTCTTCGTCATGGATCCACATGCACCTTCCACCCCGCTCCATAAAATCAGAGTCCTAGTCAGCTTCCACTTCGAAGAACCCACGAACGGGAAGCTCCCCTGGCAGACCGACGTCCTCGAGCTCAACTGCCCACTCACCTACGAAAAGTTCATCTACAAGATACTCGACCTACTACGGGATACCGCTCGGTTTGTCGGAGAGTCCTGGGAGACGGAGTTCCCGTGGAGTGTCATGTGGCTCTCCCAGGACCATCACGGCCAGCTTCGGGACAGTCCTGCCAAAGTTCCCGCTTTTCAGACGCGCTTGCGAAGGGGAAATTGGGAGGCCGTCTTGTGCCTTATGCAGCAACGGGGGCTCAGAGATGTCATCTGCGTTGGTGTGTCGAGCCCTGAGAAGATAAAGGGAAAGGTGCCGGGCTGGGAGGCTGAGAGAGAACAGTTCCTTGGCTTGACGGTGTCGAGGATGGAGAATGAAGGAGAAAGTCAGGCATAATCAGATTCGGAGGAAATGGTTGACAATTGAAGGCGAAGAACTGGTTTGGTGGGAGTGGTAGCTGGATCTATGTCACCTACGTAGCGATTCTAACGGTGCGTTCCTGCAATTAATAGTTTTGACCCGGTGCAAAAAAACTGTTGTGTTTCATTAAGTCGGCAAAGAAGTAGGATCGTTCAATCTATAGCAGCTTACAGGTTTTCAGCAGGGCACAGTCTTATCAATCCATGCCAACCGAGTCAAAGTAAGAGGAGGCTTCCCCGACTCATCCAAGCCTGAACCACTCCTGCTTCTGAGGCTAACAAGCAACGTCAAACAGCGGCTTTCCATCTTTCCCATAAACCCCAAAGCTCGGCTCCGACGTGTAATCCTGATAGGCATACCAGAAAGTATTCATCTGCTGGAACCTGTAGAACAGTCAGCTCACCACGCCCCCTACTCAGGAAATGAAGCCGAGTTGCACATACGAAGAGCAAGCGATCCCCTTCCAATACGCCTTCGCATTCTGCACCGACGCGGTGCTGGCCCCAAAGCTCTTGCCCGTAGCCGGCCAGCCCGTCTCCGTGATCCACACCTCCAGGCCCTTCTTGACCGCCGTGACAGCCGCCCTGGTCTCAGCGACAGCCTTCCAGAAAGTGTCCGGGCTGGCCGGGATGGTCGAGCCTTGCCAGTACGGATACACGTCGACGCCGACAAAATCGACGGCCGTGACGACCGGTCTGTTTGCCGGATCGACCCTGCGCCATTGACGAGTGTGAGTCCTGAGAGAGGAAAGTTGAGTGAAAAAGGGAACGCAGGCCGCTCACCACGCCGTCCAAGTGTCCACATGGCCCACGGCCTGCCCCACGCCCACCGACCTCACCATCCCCCTGACATCGTAAATTTGCTGCGCCAGCCGATCGGGGTTGGCCTCCTTGCGGTACAAGTCCTCGCTGCCGACCGAGATGGCCGTGATCCAGCTTCCGCCGTACCGCTTGATGGTGTCCAGCAGTGCCGCCTTCTCGGCGTTGAAGTGGGCTTCGTCTTCGGTCCACACGCCGACGAGGAGACGCGTGTTGGTGGCGAGCGCGGCGGGCACGGCGCGCGCCAGCGTGCCGCAGTCGTACGAGGCGAAGACGCGGATGTTGTTGAAGGGCCCGCCGGGGAGGGATTGGACGCGGCGGAAGGCGTTCTCCCAGTCGGCTTGGGATTTGCAGGAGCCGTCGGGGTTTTCGGCGGCGCTGGGAAGGACGGTGTGGTTAGTTGGTGAGGGGAGGGGAGGGGAGGGGAGAGATGTACATGTTGAAGCCTTTGAGAAAGGCGTTGCTCACTGCAGCCATGGTGGCTATGATGGTGAAGGTTGGGAGCTTCATGTTAATGGGAGTAATTAATGATGACTGAATTGGAGGAAATGCTGAATAGGCTGCAGACAGGAATGGGGATGAAGTTGATGCGAGACTGGAGGAACAAGGCGTTTACTTCTGAGAAGAGAAGATAGAAAACACAACTTAAGGGATATAAGCGTTCCTGAGGCTTTGAGAAGTGCGCCTGCCGCTGGCATGAGCAGTACAGCTATGTGGCATGCATGCATACGACAATCCGCAGTATGAGGCAAGAGCCATTGGATGGAGGAGTACCACAGTGCCGCTTTCTCTGGGGGAAAAAAAAATATGTAAACTTCCCCGGGGACAGGAGCCGCATCATTGAATGAAAGGTTGGGATAGTAAGTAGCGGAGGACAAAAACGTGAGTGCATTTCTTTTCACCAGCAAACGTGTACAGCGTGGTCCAAGCATGACAGGTATATAAAGATCCAAAACATAGATCCTTTCATAGCCAGCTGAAGCCGATGAGGTCTAGTGGGAAGGCACTTAGTCATTCCCCTAGATTTAGGCAGAGGCGATCCCGTGAGGTCAGGGTTCAAGCTACACTCAAACAGGCGGTTCCTAGGAGTCTGTTTATATATGATTGCGGTCAACCCTTAAATGAGATCCTCCTTCGGGAGGATGCGGGTCCCGGAGTCATATAGTTTTGCTCTTTTGCCCTACTGTTTTTTTCGACTTTGCCTTTTGGCTTACTTCACTTCGTTTGTTTAGTGTATGTAGCATCCTAACGGTCGTCCAACCACAAGCAATCGCAAGCATAGAAGCAAGCCTTGCTGAACGGTGGAATTGGCAGTGGAGGCGGCAGTGGAAGCGGCCGGCCGGGGTTAGGGCGGCGGCGATTAGATTCCATCCCGCGCGCGTCATCGGCGAACTTTCCCGTCGGTCAGTTTTCCCCATGGGCGTCCCGCGACAGTGACTCCTCCACAACACCAGCACAGGACAAGATGACTGTGACAAACGCCAGCCCGAAGCGCCACGTCACCGTCGGCGTGCTTGCGCTGCAGGGCGCCTTCAGCGAGCACGTCCAGCTGCTGCGAATGGCCATCGCGAGCCTGCGCGCCAGGAAAGTCAATGACGCCGCCCAAGCCGACTGGGCCTGCATCGAGGTGCGCACGCCCGCAGAGCTTGCAACCTGCGACGCCCTGATTTTGCCCGGCGGCGAGAGCACTACCATGTCGCTGGTCGCTCAGCGTTCGGCCATGTTGGAACCTCTGCGGGACTTCGTCAAGTAAGGACATCTCACGCTGGAGGAGCACCTATGACTAACAAGTCGCAATCCCCCAGGGTGCAACGCAAGCCCACTTGGGGAACCTGCGCCGGCCTGATCTTGCTAGCCGAGTCCGCGAATCGTACCAAGAAGGGCGGCCAAGAGCTCATTGGCGGTCTCGACGTGCGCGTGTCCCGCAACCATTTTGGCCGCCAGGCCCAGTCTTTCACCGCCGACCTCGACCTTCCTTTCCTGCGCAATGCTCAAGGAGTCGAAACCCAGACAACCGAACAGCCTTTCTCCAGCGTCTTCATACGCGCTCCAGTCGTGGAAAAACTGCTCCCGCACAAGGATGGCATACAGGCAGAGGAGGCAGCTGAGGATGAGACCATTGTTGCTCCGTCAAAGGTGCCCAAGGATGACGTTGCGCGCGTCTACTTTGATGCACATGTCGAGGTCATGGCGAGGCTTCCGGGTCGCGCTAAAGCGTTTGGTAATGAGGGTATGACTGCCCGTGACGAGGGAGAGGAGGGCGACATTATTGCTGTTAGGCAAGGAAATGTCTTCGGTACAAGCTTCCACCCGGAATTGACGGGCGATTCGCGGATCCACGTGTGGTGGTTGGAGCAAGTCCTCGCTGCGTTGGACAAACGGCAGCCTCTAACGCTTCGGTGAGAATTTGCACATTCTTAGATACAAGAACAGTAGACATGGCTTGGCTCACGGTGTTAGTGTAGATGGCCGAAGGAAAGCTTTGAAATGAATAGATTGCCAAATGAGGCTTTTTCTCTTGGTACTTGCCGCCCCTTATGTGTTTTTGGACTTAATCCTGACTCCCTAAGTGATCCCCTGTGGCAGCCAGCCAGTGGTGTGTAGCCTGCCGTTAGGATGATGTCTGATTCTTCGGTGAATGATGCTCAACTCTCCTCGCGGAGCTATTTCGGCTCGCAATCAAGACGTCAATACCGCCTGAGCGTGGCCATTGTTGGATCATGGCAGCCCACCAGTGAATATGACCCCAGAACGCCCCTTTCTTTCTAGACCCAAGGTAGTCGATTACCAAAGGCCTCTCCAAAGGCCGTTACCTGTAGTCATCGCGGTAGGGGTCATTGGCCCTCCCCCAGCCACCACGGCCAGGGTCATACTCGTCACGGTACTCGTCGCGGACTTGGCCCCCCGACTTGCCACGGCTATGAGTGTGTTAGCCTGCATCATACCCTCCAGGTTCCCGTACACGTACCCATACTGCCGGCCTTCAGCGAAGCCTTCATCCAGGTCGGTACGAATGATGCGCTCGTCGAGCTTGGTTCCACCAATGTACTTCATGCAGTCAAGCGCATCCTGGTGGTTGTAGTATTCGACGAAGCAGAAGCCGCACGGAGTCTTCTGGTAGCGGTCCAGGCCCATGACGAGGCGCTTGATCTCTCCGCACCTGGCATATGATGTCAGTGCTAGCCTGGGGATTTTTCGGGAGTAACCCTCACTTTGCGAAAAGCTCGTGAATCTGCTCCTCGGTGGTGTAGAAAGACCTAGGCAACCTCAGTGCTTGATCGCGCCGGTAGTATGTATTGAATCCAAATCTTACAGGTTGCCAACATAGAGCGTGGTCGCATCCTTTAGCTTATCCTCGAAATCGGGTGTCTTCTCGCGCTCGTGGTGGTCCTCGGCGTCAGCTTGGACATAACGACGTCTACGCTGCTGTAGTACTTGTGAGCTGAGAGGACCACTAACGAGGCGCAATTGAGGCGCGTGGAGTGTACCTTGCTTGCAGCGTAAGAGCTGGGCTTGTCAAGCCGATCGACGGTGTTGCGCGTGGTTTGGCGCAACGGGGGCATCGTGAAGGCAAAGGTGTTGTTGTGGTGACGAAGGCCGGCGCAAGTTCAAGCTCGCGTTCCTCATGTTTGAAGCTCCGACAGTTTAGCCGACAAAATGCCGGCCCGCCTGCATCTTTCAACAGGCGCGTCTTGTGGAGCTTCGCCGCCAGCATCTCGAACATCACCCTCTGCACCGCCGTCCATTGGATTCTGCCACCCGCCCAGGCTTTTCATAAGAAGGCTGTTAAAACTTCGCACACTTCGGCGCGTCTCCGGAGCAGACTTGCTCCCTCAGCGCGTTTGCGCCGCAACCTTGACGCTCATTCCGAACCCTCCACATCTTCGCCATGCCTAGGGTCCTTAGCTACACGCCTGCGTGGCTCTCGCGCGGCGCTCCGGGCTTCGATGTTTTCTCCCAGTCATCGTCCAAGGCCAAATCTCCGCGCAAGTTCACCAACGGCTCGACAACACAACACAAGCCGGGGCCCAAACGGACTGTTGCGCACCGCGGCAATGAGATATTCGTGGTGACAGGCAATGAGATACGTTGGGCGAATCTTCTGCACCTGAGGGAGCGTGGCCTGCCCAAGGGTAAGCGCGATCTCGGCCGTAGCTGGAGGAGCAGTCGCGGTGGCCGTGAGGCGTCGGGTGAGATAGACGATGGCCAGGCTTACCGGGTAACAAATACTCCACGATGTTGTTATTGTGATATGTGCTGATGTGTTAGCTCAGATCCTTAAAACAAATGTTTCCGGAGAAATCACAGAGCTCTCCATCTCGCCCGAGGAGGATTATCTAGCCATCTGCACTTCGCACACGGTCCACATTGCTCTGCTTCCCGATTCGGCCCATCTTGCTGCTGAAGATACCGGCCCCATCAAGCTCAAGACATTCCAGTTGGGGCCTACTTCTCATGTCCTGGACCAGGCCCCTCTAGCATCAGTGCTTTGGCATCCTCTGGGAAGACATGGACGTTGCTTGGTTACCGTCACTGCTGACGCAAACGTGCGTCTCTGGGAGGTCAGCAGAGAAAATCGCGTTTCTTTCAGCGAGCCGGAATTGGCCATCGATCTCAAGAAGCTGGCAAGTGGTGTGGACTGTATGGAGGATTTCAGGGCTTCCAGGATCGGCGACAAGGCCGGATTCACCCCGGACTCGTTCGAGATGGCCGTCGCCGCTGCGTGCTTTGGGACTAGTGGAAAGAAATCGGAACGTGGATGGGGACCCATGACTCTCTGGGTTGCCATGAAGAACGGCGACATCTATGCGCTCTGCCCCCTGCTCCCCAGGAAGTGGCAGTACACAACGCAGCACGTAGCCCCTCAATACCTGCGTAGCTTGGCCTTGCCAATCCAGGCTCGTGTGGAAACCCTGGGCACTGGTGAAGATGAGGAGTTCGAACAACAGACACTGGATCAGCAGGCTGAGTGGTTTGAGGGGATCAGATATGAGCTCGACGATGATCCAAAGACGGGTGAGGTTCTCGAGATTTACTCTCGTCCGGCTAACCCTGGCCCCATCCCCAGGCTTCAGGGTCCGTTCATTCCTGACCCTGACCTGGACATCGACCACGAGCTCACGGACATCATCATCATCACTCCTGGCGAAGGCCAGCTCGAGGAGGATGACTACATTGATACTGCAGGCGACAGGGAGGATCCGAATGTGGTTGCCATCTGCGTCGTCACCAATCAGGGGAAAATGCATATCTTCATTGACTTTGATGGCGTAGAGGGACAATGGCTACCTAGGGAAAAGGTGAGTAACTTCCCCGGTACTTCGTACTAGTACCACTTGCTGACTTATCAAATGCAGGCCTCGACAATCATCCCGAACTATGACTGCCCTCAGTTTCTCTTCTTTGAGACCGTCGAGTTCCAGGCGTCAGCTGACGGATCGCCGACTTGCCATCCCCTGATCACTGGTGACGCAAAGGGAGGCTCGTCTGTTTTCATTTCAACCGAGACAGGCGTGTATTACGTGAGCCTGAGTGCTTGGTTCCGGCCTATGCAAGATGAACTCAGCAACCCCGGATCCGAAGGTGCCGGGATGAGGATTGACGCCATCATGCGAGGCTCTGGTAGTCTTCTTGAGAGCATCATTCAATACCGGCAGGATCAACATCATGAGCATTTGCAGTCCACATCAGCCTGCATCGCGATCTCCAACTCGGAGCTGGGGTACTTCCTGCTCACGTCTGAAGGTTCCCAGCCACATGCGGCAGTGCTCGACTCCCCCGAGTCGGACTACTACGGAGATGGCTACGGTCTGATTCCCTATGGCGATCACGAGGCGGAGAGGCTTAACATCCCGGAGCCTTGGCCAGCGTATCAGCCCCCGCAATCGCTCTTCGACTACCAATCCCAGCTGCCGAAGATGCTTGAGGCTGTTCCTGACCGCCACAAGTTCATGCTTAAGCAGGAAATCCGGCTCTCAACCGCCACGCTCGACGTCCTTACCAAGGCTCACCGTGTGCTCGTCAGAGAGACTCAACAACTGGGCCAGGCCGCGTCAAGCCTGTACACGCGTTGTCAGCGCTTGCAAGATGAGCTCAGAGATCAGATCCGCAAAGCCAATGACGTGGCGCAGCAAATCGACGGTGTCACAGGGGATGACGAAGACTACGCGCAGGAGAGCAGCGAAGATAGAGCGGCCGGCAGCGCAAAGGTCGACAGCAGGATCGAGAAGGTCAAGGCCAAGCAGAAGGAGCTCATTGAGCGCACAGAGCGGCTGCGCAACAAACTAAACAAGGCCGGTACCCGGGAGCTCAGCGACAAGGAGCGCGCTTGGTTCGCCGAGGTGGACAAGATGAAGCAGTCGCTCATCAATGCGGGTGGGGCGGAGCGAGGCGGGACGGACGAGGACGATGTGGAGCCGACGCCACTGAAGCGCCTGCAGCAGGTCAAGCAGCTCAAGGACGATCTCTTGCAGCAGGCAAGCGAGCTTCATGACAGTGTGGCGGAGGAACAGCCGGATAAGGCGGTCAGGGTGCCAGGCGAATTCCGCAAGGCCAAGGTGAAGCAGATTATGGAGCTGCTGGAACGCGAGACGGCCATGGTGGAGGCGGCCACGAAGAAGTTGAAGAAGTTGACGGTGGGTGCGGGTGAATATTAAGGGGATGGATGGCGGTTGGTGTCTTGAAAAGGTTTGAGGAAGGGCATTGGATGCGGAGGGACGGAGAAAGAGGTCAGTCTGAGATACCTAAAGAGGAAATAATACCAAGCTGTTGGAGCCCAGTTCATGCTATCACTCGACAGGGCCATGACGATGCGTGCGGAATTTACGACACGTAGTCGGCAGATGCATGGGCAAGGTAGGTAGAGGCCCGGGGCATTGGCGGAAGCTTGGGAGAGAGGGTGTGGTGCTTGAGTGTCTCGATCCAGAATCACATCACAATATCGTGACACAGGGCAAACCGCGCGGTAAGGCCCATAATCACGGCCGGGGAGTGGGAGAGCAGATATGCGTGGACTTGGGTTGCACGCGGACAGGGCGGCCGCATCGCCGGGCGCTTAGCTGACGCACAGACTGAGAAGAGCCATCACACATCCCCGACCTCTTGCAGCAAATCAGCGCTCGCCGTCGAGCTGTTCCTTTGCCGCTAGGCCGAACCGCGAATGGCACTCCCGCTCGCCCATCATGGCGTTTCCAGCCTCGTCCCGCTCGTTGGTCAGTCCTACTCCACCGTCCCTGTATCGGCAATATGCAGGGCGGGTGGCTATTCGCCAGCTTCTGCTCCGCTCTTCTCAGCTGCACCGTGCTGACAGCTGCCGAACGACGCGGCCGGGGCCTGGATGCTCACTGCGCGGCGAATCGATGCGCAAAGCTTGTTGCACACCCGCGCGACTGGTTTAAGGCGCGGAGGTCCACTGCCTGGCGCCCAGCTCTCTTACTTCTTCCCACAGCTGCTTGCTTCCTTTGACTTCCGTCTTTTCAGCTCTCTGCTTTCCGCTTCCCGGCCTGCGGATCGCCCATCTGAAACCGCCATCCTCTTCCTGCGTCTTCCAAACATCGCCATGCTGCGAGCACCGCTTATCGCCGTCGCCGCCACGCTGTGGTGGAGCAGTCTCGTCGCCGCCCACACCGTCATCACCTACCCGGGCTGGAGAGGGAACAACCTACACACCAACGGCACCAATCCGGATGGCACCGTTCCTGAGGGGTCCATCGGTATCGACTATATGGGGAATGACACCTACGGCTTCCCCTACGGCATGCAGTGGATGTACCCATGTCAGTATTCGCCATCTTCCGGCCTAACTCCTCGCTGACTTCTCCAGGCGGCGGCATGCCCACAACAACCAACCGCACAAAATGGCCCACGACCGGCGGCGCGGTGGGCTGGCAGCCTGGTTGGTTCTCTGGCCACAAGACGGCACTCTCGTTCATCAATTTGGGCCTGGGCACCGAGCCCATGAACATGTCGCACAACATGGTACCCGTCTTCCAGCTTAACGGGCCCAGCAATGACATGTACCCCGGGTCGGTCTGTCTGCTGCAAGTACCGATGCCGGCGAACATCAGCGTCAATGTTGGGGACAACGCGACGATTCAAATCGTCGAGATTGCGCAGCACGGTGCTGCGCTGTACAGCGTACGACCACCTACCACCAACAGTTTCCCAGGACCATGCTGACGAGAGAAACTAGTGCGTCGACATCACATTCGCCGACCCTCACGACGTGGCCGAGGTCAACGAAACAAACTGCAAGAACACGACTGACTCGGACTCCCTCATCACCTTCGACCTTGTTTTCGCCACGTCCAGCCTTAGCAACGTCGGCTCCCTCCTGCCCGCGAACGGCTTCATGGCCGCACTACCCACAGTGGCAGCGGTCTTGTTCGCGTTTTTGATGCTTTAAATCCCAAGGCTGGACCTACCAGATTTGAAGGGGCGCGTGTTTTATATTGCCTAGTGCGCTTGGGGTTGATTAAGAAGAGAGGGCTGATGGGGGCTTTTGGTTGCAGTTTTTGATACCTCTTTTCACTTTTTGGAGTTTCTATTTTTGGCGACAAAGCGACGTATTGGTCGCGCGAAAATACCCGGCTCCAAGTGTACATATCTACCAAGGGTGGGCGTCAGGGTTGCAGGATCACACTCGACACGGTCTTTGGATGGGCGAAAGAATAGCGGCGTCTTGAGATATGTCGACATCTCGTTACAAAGCGCTTTTAATTGATGTAGCGGATATCGCTTCCGCTTTGAGCAAGTCAAGAAACAATCGGTCCCAGCCTCCAGGTGTTAGAGCAGCGTTTTAGGAAGCACAGCCTCGATGCTGGCTCCATCAGCTTCCGCCAGCTCGGGTAATGATGATGTTTCTCACGCAGCGGTCAGCATGTGTGCGACCGAGCTCCAGCGGTGAGGCAGCTACATCATGGGCCACGAGTTTGGCAGCAGAGCTACTACGTAGAGAGTTGGACTTGGGAGAACATGTACCGCTGCTTCGGCGCTTCTTCGCTGCCTCTCTCTGCCCATCACCAAACTTTCCACCACCACTCACCCACTCTAACCGCTCGCCCGCCGCCCACTCTTCCGCTCACCCCGCACAGAACCTATCACCCGACGGGCGGCCTAAAATCCTGATTTCTCTCCAAAACTACACGTTTTTCTTCTCTCCTCTCAGGCAAATAGAACAACGCCTTTGGGATTCGCAACGGCCAAAATATCAATTAAACAACTAAGCCCCGGGTGTCGGGACGAAGCCAAATTCCTTGCCCTTCTCCTGCAATTACCGCCTAACCATTGAACCCTGGAAACGTCGAAGATAAACCAAAAATACACCTACGATTACACCTCGGCCATCGGCCCAGTGAACTCAACCCGGCGGTCAAGGCGGGCAACGGAGCCGCTCTCGAGAAGACGAAACCACCGCAGCCCCACGTAAACCCACGGCGATAGCAGGCAGGCAGCAATCACCACTCCTTGGCGCCCCACGCCCACCCCCACGAACGACGACGGCGACGGCTACAATGCCGCACTCGACCGACCGCAGCGGCCCCCACAACACCAACGACCAGTCCACCACTGCTCCCACCACCACCACCAATTCCTCCTCCTCCCGCCGCCGCAACAACAACAAGAACAACCAACCCCCCAAACGCACCACCGTCCCCCTCGCCGACGGCTGGACCCTCATCAGCACGACCAAAACCGCCCGCCGCACCAACAACAAAAACATGCGAGGAGGAGGCCTCCTCAGCCCTGCCGGCCTCGCCGCGACGCACACGCCCACCGGCCCGGCCCGCATCATGCCAGGGACGGACAAAACGAAACTGATGGCGCGGCTGCGGGCCTTCCGGGAGCGGTGGGGGGAGTGCCAGTGCCGGGAGGGGGTGCGGGCGGTGCTGGGGGGGAGTAGTACGACGACGACGACGATCCGGCAGGCGGTGTGCATCGGGCTGGGGAGCTTGAGCGCGGACAACGTGGCGGCGGGGGTGCGGAGCATGTGGCAGCTGGTGTGCTTCTTGGACGTGGTGGAGGCGTTGGGGGGCGAGATGATGCAGGTTTACGCCGAGGATCCGGTGTTCAACGCGCTGGACGAGGAGGTTTTGGGCGAGGTGGGGGTGAGGGTTGTGCGGGGGCGGCGGGCGAGCGGGCAGGAGGGGGCGGCGAGGTTTATCGCGCGGGATAGCTTTGTGTTTGCGCCGTTTATGCCGAGCTTCATGGTGCTGGAGGAGTTTTTGGCGGATAGGGATCCGGCGGTTTACGTGGGGAATGACGTCCAGGCTACGCTGGAGTTGGCGAGGAGCCAGGTGCGGTACAGGTGAGTTGGGCTTCCCTTCTTTCGTTTTGGGGGGGTGTTTGGGTGACGGCTGACTTTGGCTGTGGTAGTGACGATGTTGATGAGCGGACCCGGAGATGCATTCGTGTGGCTGAAGAGTTCCTGGCTCAGGGTCGGGAAGTGGCGGTTTTGCCGGAATTTGATCTCCATGAGCATGCTCTTGCTGGCCAGATGATTTACTGGAGAAAGGCGGCGGAGGAATAGCGTATCTACTACCGTGAAAGTCACGCGTGTGTACCGCCCAGGCCTTTTGGATCAAGTAAGACGCTCGATGACTGGAGAAGTTATGTGGTATGTTACGATATCTTCACTTGTCTTTACGCTCATTTTCTTCGCCTTTCTCATTTTCACGTTTTTCTCTCTCCCTGGTCTCTGCTTGCTAAACAGGCCAACAGAAAAGTAAACGACTGCCTGGAAACGGAGCTGCCGTCACTGGCGACTTCAGCCTGATGTTCCACAAGGACAGTGCATCACCTCATGGGACATGCCAAGATGCGTGGACAAATCTGGAAGATGAGAGGCTCGGGCACTAAGATTACTTCAGACAAAGAAATTGAATCCAACGTCATTAACCATGCAGGTAGTCATCCGAGCTAAACACCATTTGGCCCGCCAAAGTTAGAGATGAATACGACAAGAACCGCACAGTACGCGGCAGATGCACCAAAGAGCTCGTGGCGCTTCGCCTGAGTGAGCAAAGACATGGCTGCGGAAAAGAGGAGTGTGAAGACCACCAAGACGCCGATTGCGTCAAAGGTCGACGACCGGTCCCCAAAGCTCGTAAGCCGGTACATGGCAAACACTGGCAGTACAAGAAGGACAAAGATGACGGTGGTGATGATCACTGCAACAAGAGTTTCAACCCGCTTGGCGTCGTAGTAGTAGATGTCCTTATCCTCGGTTTGCCTGGCCAACTTCCGTGGCTGGAATATCCACTTTGGAGACAATCAGCATGTTGCACGGCATTCGTAAAGTGTAGTTACCTTGAGAGGTGCCCAGTCAAGCTTCCTCAGCGTGGACTCGACCCACGCATCGAACCCTGCCCACTCCCGGCCTTGGCGAAGGCTGACCGTGTCTCCCTCGCACAGAAGGAAGTCTCTTTCCTTCGAAACCAGCGGTTTCACGTTGCCCAGCCAGTTTCGAACGCTCTGGGAGTCCCGCTTGGTGGGCTTCTGGAAACTGGCAGTTTCCCGAGCTTTGATCAGGACCTCATCTGCGGGCATTTGCAAAGTTAGATCCGGGGCGGGCAGCTCTGGAAGCGCGGCCTCTCTTGAAAACTAACCGTATTCAACCAGCTTCTTCCGGATTTCGGCAAGAATGTCTCGCCGCGACCTCTCTTCCCTGTTCCTCTCGGCAAGCCTGTCGTCAATCTGCCTTGAGTACACCCGTCGAGCCGTGCTCTCGTCGGCCGCGTCCTGCCGGTCCTTTTCCTCGAGCTCCTGCTCCAGAACTGAGATTTCATACTGCAGGTCGAGCAGCACGCGGGAGTGCAAGCTGCGGAAGCTGCGGTAGACGCTGAAACACCCTTCGCTGGCTTGGAAGGCCGCTACTCGGGGGTAGCCCAATGGGTATGATTCCACTGTTTTCGGTAAATGTCTGTTGCTACTCTGAGCGAGAAGGAAGTGTCTTACCCGTGCGGACGTGCGGCAAGTCATCGTCATTGGACGATCGAGACAGCTTCTTGGACCAGGCTGGGAGCTGCCACGTCCGAGACCACCACGATCCTAGCGAGCCGTAGAGCCTGCTGCTCAAGGGAACCCTGCGGGGCTGTTTCTCAGTGCTGGTAGGCGTGTCGACAAAAGTTGTTGCTCTACTATGGCCGTCAAACCCTTCCGGGTCGATTTGGATCGAGACGTCTCTGGAAGGGGCGGTGCCGTTGCTGCTGCTACAGCTGTTGGCCCGCACTTTGGGGTCCCAGCTCACATGGTCGCCATCTGTGGATTGCGATTGGTTGGGGTGCATTATCAAGCAGGACAAAAGCCAGAAAAGTCAAAGACAAGAGGATTCTCTCGATATTCCTGATGATGGCTATGCGCCCCTAAAAGCACCAGCGGGCTCCCCCTTCGGCAAGGCTGTAAGCATCAGCCCGGGCAGTGTGACAGTTACGCAAGGCTTGCAGCCTTTTGCCCTACTACTACTACAATGCCAGATCATCTTCCTTGAACCAGACCTCTCCATTTTTGGAAGAATATGCCTTCTCTTCGAGAGTCAACTTGTACTCCCACGTGGGAGGATTGCGGTTCTCGCTCCACTGGTGGTCCTGCACCTTGAACGTCTTCGTTTCTTTGGTGCCCTTTTTGTCTACGCCCATCCGTACTTCATCACCCTTGTTGTACATGCGCGGTTCCTTTCCTCCGGCTTAGCCAAATCCTTCATTTTTGGGGCCGTGATCGTGGCAACTCAATACTGACCGGTGCGGGCTTAGTGTTCTTGACAACGTGCGACTTGACCACGCCATCGGAACTCTCCTATCGAGAACAGTCAGCCGACTCCATAGATGTGCCTCGGGCAAAGGGTGGGGATAATGTTACATACGGAATCTGACATTTTGGATGGGGCAAGGATTTTCCTTAAGAAAGAACGGCAAGGCAGATTTCGTGCGGTCTTGGCTTCGGATCGAAGATGGGTTGGTGTGCTCTTGGAACTCTAGCTTGTGCCATGCTTGGATTGGATAGGACTTGCCCAGCTTTATCATACCCGGAACGCCTCGTGCGGCTCAAACGAGCCCGGCGCTGTTCAGTCATATGGGCTCATGGCGTCTGATTTGTTTTTGCTGACGCTTGTGCCCCTCCACTACTCGCGGGTTTTCCGATGGTGTTGCACATGAAGATCCAAAATAGCGGGTGGCTGCGGCGATGAGCCGTTTGCAGATTGGTGATGATTGGCGGGGCGTGCTTCTCCGCACCACGCGGGGTGGAAAAGGCAAACAAGGCAGAGATTGCGCAAGTGCTGCCTGCGCGGTTGATGAGAGGTGGGCGTCAGCAAGGCCGACAAAAAAGGTTTGTTTGTGTTCATGTGCAGCTGACGTGGGGGCTATTGTGGAAGCTCAGCCCCGTGGTGTAGAGCATGATCAAACGATCCAGAGCCATGCCGATGCTGTCTTGGTGGCATGGGCTGTACACGTTCTGCACACCATCTTCTGCAATATGGCTTGCATTGTGGACGAAAACGCACGTTTAGCCGTGCGTAAAAGGAAACAAAAGGAGGCTGTTGAAGTGGCTTGTGAAAAGATCAGCAAGGATCTATCAGTCAGCACGAGCACACCCATCCATTCAACCAAACGCTTTTCTTAGAGAGAAAGCAGAGCCAGCCTTGTGACAACCGCCAAAAAAAGAGTCATGGCCACCACCAATCGTGGCGGGAAAGCCTGCAGAGAGCATCAAATAAAACTGCTCTCTGGGCTCTTTTCTAGCCCTGATGGAGCCACAGGAGCTTCTGCCCAATCTACTCTGCTTGATTGCCCTCTGCAAGGCTAGCACTACTGCACATCATGATGAACAACAGCGGCCGTGGACCAACTATGGCGCAGCGACCACCCGTCCCTGACGTTGCCCGACGCCGATCTGATACCGAAGTGCCAGCAAACATCGAGACGCTACTGCGGCGGCACTCCAGTTCGCAGTCCGCCACTCCCGTTTCGCCCAATGTTGGCCAGGAGACGAAAGGGCAAGACTCAAAGCTGCAGCTTCAGTGGAAAGAGGGCATGAGCAAACACATGGGTGTGCCCGACGGCTACGCGCAGGTTGCAGTCCTGATCATCAAATGGGCGCCGGATTTGGACGACATGCAATGCCAGAAGGAGGTACCTAACCGCCCGCATCGCGCTAATGGCTAGATGAAGCATACGCTAACTGGCTCGACAGGTCGACGAGTTGGATGCCTTATTCA
Organism: Dothiorella sarmentorum; assembly: GCA_023082095.1. NCBI lineage: Eukaryota > Fungi > Ascomycota > Dothideomycetes > Botryosphaeriales > Botryosphaeriaceae > Dothiorella > Dothiorella sarmentorum. The sequence goes on along the minus strand of JAJMVL010000072.1, from coordinate 57,559 downwards.
AGGAGCAGTTTCGCTATGAGACCCGAACCGTTCAGTTGTCGGCAACCCACCCTCACCACCAGCTCCACAGAGAGTTGAGCGATTTTGCGGGGACATATGATAGCCCCAATAACTTGCTGATCATCTACTACACGGGCCATTCGAAGTTCCACAAAGATTCGGGGGTTTTGGAATTCTATCCGTAAGTTGACGTCTGGATCCCGGGCTCCGGCTTTGCCTAACTTACATCGCCCAGTTCGCGTGGAGGATTAGAAGGGATCAAAGCAAAGTGGAACCGCGCAGAAGAAGTCCTCCTCCAAGACACGCAAGCCGATACCTTGGCGATACTGGACACTTGCTATGCGAGCAACATTGTGAAGAGCATCGATGACGACACACGATCCTACCAGCTTCTTGCTGCCAGCGCGTACAATCGGATCACAGCCGGTCCTGGGGATAACTCTTTCACCACCGCCCTGATCAAAGCTCTGAAGCTGTGCGTCGAGCAAAGCCAGGAACGGCCGTTCAGCCTATGGAAGCTCCACGATGAGATCAACTTCCAGCCAAGAAGGCGAAAGAACCCTTGCTACATCCACGATCGTCTCAAGCAGCACAGCCGCCATATCTTCCTCACCCCGCTCAAGAAAGACGAGGAGCAGCGCCAAAAGACAAAGGAGGCACTGGAGCGCCGAGCCAGCGATGCGGATCTCGTGCTTCGTTTCTCCTTGGGGACGTGGCCTCTGACCGACGAACAAATCGACGCCCTCACCAAGCATCTCTCCAGAGCATGTAAACAGGCCAAGTCGGAGGCGAACGTGGAGACGCACAGCATCGACTGGGTCCATTACCAGAAGCGTCGCCCGGATTTCCCCGGGGCTGCGGGGGCGGTCATGGTTGCAAAGAAAATGATGAAGCTGAGTCTGGCGCGCAGACACAGTAGCAGCAAGATAACAGGCGCCGATGTCATTGACATCGTTTCTGAGGTGCCTGAATCTGGCTTGCCACTTCGACGCGCTCTGGATATCCCGCCAGTCGATACATCCGTTGACAGCGAGAACGCCAACATGTTCGTGGAGGAGTTGCGCATCGGCCATAGCGAGAAGACCATCATCAACGCGACCGGCCATGTCGAACTGAGGGCACAAGGTCCAGCGGCCGATGCACCTCAAGAGCGTGTCCCCAGAGAGGTACACACAGTTCAATGCCCGCCTATCGTTCAGATTATAGTGATAGTTGTAGGCACTTGGATCTTGTTGAAGTTGCCGGTCTAGGCCATGGTGCGTGCACCTCGGAGGAAAAGCCGAACAGTCTCTTTCTTCCACTTCATCCTTCATTTGCTTGCACTCTGACTTTCCTTTTCTTGGCGCCAAAGATACCCAGGGATTGGTAAAAACGTGCTGTCACTTTCCTTTTGTCGACTTTCAGGGCTCTTTCTCTTCATGATTTGTAAGTATCCTGCTGGTAAATTCATGCCATTGGTTTGGCTGTTGGTGGGTCTCGTCTCAGGTTGTTCTCATCTGCGCTTTGCTGGCGTTGGATACCCGGGAAGGAAATAGGATTTTCACATTCTCTGGCATGTATAGGGTTAGCGTAGGCGGTAATTGAGTTGTACTGTGTTGGCATGTGTAGGCGCTGTACGCGTTTTTCATGAATATCACCCGGTTTGTTCCTGCCTTGGAATTTGACGTTCGGCGAGACTCGTCTCAGCATCTGTGCTTCGCTGGCACTGGGCACTGGGCAGTCAGCGCGGACCACCGTGCGATGAAGCGCTTCCGGGAGCCATTCTGGCGCTGTGGCCAGGGCGCTGAGGCCTTGTCGGACAATCTCCGTCTTCTTCAACGGTATCGTGACGGCGGGTCATGTGAGGCCGGCTAAAAATGTCAGGGTAAAGGCCAGGACCAATTAGTGGTTGCTTACTTTGTGTTCAGGAAGGAGGGGTGCATTCCATCCATGTTAATCTGGCATCTCCTGGGGTGATACAGACGTGTTCGTCGGCCTAGAACGCTCCTTTGAGGAGAGCATCGGCGCTAGAAGCTGTCGTCAAATGCGGAGAAGAAGCGGCGCAGCAGCGATTTGGGGGCGGGCTGGCTTCCGTTGTGGCCGTTATCAAGGAATTGTGATGATGATCACCTTCTGAGTTCCGTTTCGATTCAGCGGGTCTGTCTCAAGTGGCTGTGGGCGCAGGTGCTTTGTTGGCATTGTATTGTCCCTGGACTGGAGAGTGTGTGGGGTCTGTTATGTTTGGGGAGCCATAGCCCCATGAAACTTTTGACTCACACATGCCGACGATAGGCGTTCATGCGCGAGAAGATAGGGAGGGTGGTTGTCCTGGACGAGGCTGGCACTGCAATTAAAGAGGCAGGCAGTGGTTAGTGATGAGCAGGAACCCTTAAATGATTGGCGCTAAGTTATGACGCAGGGCGCAAGCCGGCGGGAGCATCGGGGAAGAAGGTCGGTGCGTTTCCGGGAGACGAGAAATCCTTTGCCTTCTCTCCGCGACGCACCGTCCTGTCGTCACACCACAACTTTACTTCTCCCCCATCCCCCGTCATCCGGCCCACCGAGTTGCTCCGCTTGATCAGCCCTATCTATATCAGCTCTCCTGCCTCGACCTGCTGTTCCGCACCAAACAACATCAACCGCCACCGACGTCCAGCTGATGGCATAGCTCCGTCCTCGGCACGCGACCTCGTCCACCTTACCTTCGTCATCCGGCGCACACGCCTCCGACAGCTCTTCAACCTCGACCGACCATGGCTTTCAACTTCAACTGGTCGCCGCTCATCGCGGATACCTCGCGCGCCCGCGAGATGCTGACGGCCGCCCTGAACAAGTCGCCCAAGCCTCCCATCATCGTTGACGACATCATCGTCACCGAGCTGAACCTGGGCGATGTCCCACCCGAGCTCGAAATCCTAGAGATTGGCGACCTGGCCGAGGACCGATTCCGCGGCATCTTCAAAATGACGTATTCGGGCGACGCTTTCCTCACCCTCAAAACACGCGTGCAAGCGAATCCTTTGAACACCTACCTGTCGACGAAGCCATCCTTCGCATCGCCCCAACCTCTCGCCGCTGCCGACGGCTTGACCATACCGCTCCAAATCACCCTCTCCGACATCCGCCTCTCCGGCTTCGTCATCCTCGTATTCTCTCGCCACAAGGGCCTCACCCTGGTATTCAGGAACGATCCCTTGGAGTCGCTGAAAGTATCCTCCACTTTCGATTCGATACCCTTCGTCCGGGACTACCTACAAAAGGAAATTGAGAAGCAGCTGCGGGTACTGTTCATGGAGGATCTTCCGGCGATTCTTCATCGACTGTCGCTGCGCCTCTGGTCTCCGGAATATCGCGAGTTGGACGAGGTGGTCAACAACTCGAAGCGTAGCGGAACCGACACTCCTGCTCCTGTAGATCCGTTCGCCAGCCCTCCGCAAGACCCAGTTGATCTGTACGGCAATCCACTCGACGATAGCCAAATCTCCTCTTTCTCCCTCGACCCGTCCTCCGAAATCCATGCGTCGTTCTCCCAGAAGAATTTACTTCGACTCGCTGCCCTGAACGACTCCCACAAGACCCTATCGCTCTTCACGCCCTCTATCCGGGATACAGTTTTTCGCGCTTGGGCAAGCAGTACGGATCGGGCCGAGTCTACTGGTGCACACACATTCCACCCACTTACCTCGTCGACCCTTTCCCGCGTTCATTCCTCCTCGGGCAGCACAACGCCAAGTACATATAGTGTTTCGGAGGGCACGGATAACGGCAGCGTCTCATCGAAGCCGACATTGGCGAGCTCCAATACCTACACCTCCCTAGGCTTGGGAGGTAGCAGATCTCGCGCCCAAGCACAGAGGAAGAAGAAGAGAAGAGTAGTCAATTTGCGCCGCAACAAGGATGGCATAGACGCAGAGAGTGTTTCGACGGACACGACGACGCCGGAGCCCAGCGTGGAGGCTTCAGAGAGCTCGTCGGTCATCCCTGAGGAGAGAGAGGAGGACCTCACCACTCCTCCAACTACGCCGCCTCGCGAGTCCGGCCCACGGACCCGGAAAAACAGCATCGAAAGACCGCCGGCACCAGCGGCCGTTCCTTCGGCCGCGGCACTGGCGCAACTACAAGAACAAACAACAACTTCCAAAGCCCCATCCCCTCCTCGTCCGCGACTCCAGCATTCGACGACGTCCTCGCTTCCGCTTCGGTCCTTCCAGAGGGACGGCAAACCGCCTTTCGCGCACTCGTACAGTTCATCACCATCATCCAACGTTCGGCTTCAAGGCTCGGCGCTTCCGTACAGCGAAACGGCGACGTCGGGTGGCATCTTGGAGCAAGCGTGGATGATGAAGATGGCCACGGAGATTGCACGCAAAGTGCGCGACGAGAAGGAGCGCGAGGCTGGTCAGCACAGCGGCAGCGCAGAGCCCGGGACGGGCTTCTGGGACCGCCGCGACGAAGAGGAGATGGAGGCACCGCCAGCGTACGCTGCCTGATTTCCTCTGTAACAATTCCCCGTGAAGGGACTCATGAGCCACGATCGCTTTTTTCCTGTAATGTTTGTATTTTTATTGTTTCAGTGGACGGATAAGATTCGATTGTGCCGGATACGTAAAAAAGTTTGGGGTATCATTTTGATTTGGTAGATTCGGATTGGTGGAAGGGTTTCACGCGCAGGCATGCCTTCTTGGCATGGCGCGATTGGCGTTCGTTTTCAAGTTTTCCTTGAATGTTTGATACCCTTTTGAGAGCGGCGCGAAAGGAGGTGGCGGTCAGTTGTCAGTCCCATGGTAGCGGCCAAGGCGGGCGAGTGGATAGCGAACGCCGCGTAAGGAGCTAGACTGTACATACAGAGTCATACACATTCTTTCCTTGCGAGCTTGGTGACGAGGCTGGTTTTATGCGATGTGGGCCGGTGATGTAGTAGCAGCGTGGGAGATTCCGGGCGGTCACACGGGCGAGCGTTGGGCAATAGCGGCGGGCAGAGATCTGCTTCGAGTAAAGCAAGCTGGAGCATATCACAGCGACCAAAAGGCGGAAAACTGTGCGGATCGACGCGCCTATTGCCCTTTGGGCGTGGCGCAAAAACACACGGGTACTTGTGAGCATCCAGATTGGTCAAAGGCAGAGACCCTTGGACATCTGGCTCCGCGGCCTTGCAGATTTCCACGGCAGCCAATTTTTGAGCGAGAGCCCATCTCGTCCGCCGACGAGAGTGCCAGAGCTTCCCCCGCAACACCGCCCGAGTCCTCAACATCGCCGAAAACTGCGAACCTAGCCTCGCTCAAACGGCCCGCGCCCGCTGCCCGCCCATTGACCCAAAACTGCTCCCAGCGACCCAGCGAGCCGCCTGACACGCTTCCAGTTGGAAAGTACTGGGTTCACCGCCTCGACGACGTGAAACAGCGAGCTCCCCACCCAGACGTCAAAACAGCAACTCCGCGCATGCCAGTGCGGGCCTGTTTTTGTCGAGCTTTCCCCAACACTCTGCACCGCTCAAACGCCTCAACCAACCCTCCAGTGTGGTCATAGTCTTGCTTTGCCCACCATGGAGCACGCCGCCGCCTCACCTGCGACGGAGACTCGTGTCCTGCTGGACAAGAACTCAACCGGTATCCCCACTCTCGCCCAGAAGCCCCAATTGCGCTCTGGCATCTCCGCCGACGGCAGCGCCTACGCCGTCAGGGTCCACACGGCGCGCAGGAAGAGGGCTCGCCATGACAGCTTGCTCGGCGCCTTCTGCGCCTGGCTTGAAAACCATCAGATCGGTATGAACCTAACCCGTTGAGCCCTGGTGCAATGTCACAAGCTGATGGTAGCCGGATCAAGGTCTCTCGGTGAACCTGCTGCTCCTACTTGGACTCACGCACCTCTGCTTCCCGCGCGCTCGCACCACGACCCGCAAGTTCTTCGAGCTGTCCTACTACGATGCTGCCAGCGGCAGATACACGCAGGGCTGGGACGACTTCCCCTTCGTCTTATTCGGCGTCATCGTCTTCACGGCGCTGCGGGCTGCCACCATGGACTACGTGCTGAAGCCGCTGGCGCGCATGGGCGGCATCCAGAAGAAGAAGGCGACCGTTCGCTTCGCCGAGCAGGGCTGGCTGCTGATCTACTGCTCCATCTTCTGGTCGTTGGGCATGGTAAGACTCCTCGGCTCCACACACCTCAAACGCGCGTTCCTCAAAATTGAAGTGGTGGTTACCACGTGTACTGACGCAATGCCGTGCAACCGCAGTACATCCACTACAACTCGCCGTATTGGCTTAACCTGTACGAAATCTGGAACAACTTCCCGACGCGCGCCATGAGCGGTTTGATGAAGGGCTACTACCTCCTGCAGTTCGCCTTCTGGCTGCAGCAGATCCTTGTGATAAACATGGAGGAGAGACGAAAGGACCACTGGCAGATGTTCACGCACCACATCATCACGAGCGCGCTCGTATCCATGAGCTACAGCTACTACCAGACCAAGGTCGGTAACGTGATTTTGTGCCTGATGGACGTGGTGGACATTTTCCTGGCAGTAAGTGGGCCCCCTCGGAGATGGTGGCTGGCACGGCGTCCCAAGGTTACGCAGGCCGTTTGATTTTTTTTCCTTTTTCTAACTCTCCGCAACACAGGGTGCCAAGCTCCTCAAGTATCTCGGATTCCAGACGGCGTGCGACATTGGCTTCGGCGTTTTCATCGCCAGCTGGGTCATTGCGCGCCACGTCCTGTACATGGCCGTGTGCTGGTCGATTTATGCGATCGTCCCGATCGCGATGCCCTACGGCTGCTACGACTCGGTCTCGGGCCAGCGGCTGCCCGAGTCGCCGAAAACGCCGGCCGACGGCGGCAGTGAGATCATGTATGAGGTGATGCAGCCGTTCCGCGACCCGGAAGGTCCCGTCTGCTTCAACACGCGCATCCGGTGGGCGTTCCTCGGCCTGCTCGGCGGTCTCCAGGTCATCACGCTGGTGTGGTTCTGGATGATCATCAAGGTCGCGTACAAGGTCCTGACCGGCCAGGGCGCCGACGACAGCCGCAGCGACGACGAGGGCGAGGAGGGCGAAGAAGAAGAAGAAGAGACGTTCCTCAACGAGAAGGACGGCGACATTGGCAACATGGAGAAGGGCAACGGTGGCCAGGCGGCCCTCTCGGTTGCGCAACATCCCTTCGAGCAGGAGGTTGGTGTCGAGGGTCTGCACTTCGACACGCCGACGAGGAGAAGAAGCGAGCGGCTGTACAAGCGCAGCAGCAGCCGCGCCAGCGGCATCAGCATCCCGGGCTCGGGCGACCGCAAGGAGTTGCTTGGAAGAATCGGATGCGAGAAGCCGGTGAAGGATTAGCAGAGGTTGCGACAGACGACCGTCACTCTAAAAGTGCTTGATCCGGGTTTCGGCTGAAGGCTATCCTATGGAGCGGGGTCAGGTCGACCCTCTTTCTCTCTTTCGTGGCTCGCTCCCGCCTTTGCCTGAATTATGAGCCGGAATGAGACGAGTGGGTATTGCTTTCTTGTTGTTGTCGCAAGAAAAGGAAAGACGAAATGGCGTATATAGGTTGTGTTTTTTGAGCTGCCGCCCACCCTTACTTACCCTTGGTTTTCTCATCATTTTCATTCATCCGATGATGGCATGTTCGAAAAAGAAGGGCTCTTTTCAAAGAGTGGACAGAGAAAAAAGTTCATCTGGTTTGCGGAAAGGAATACTCGAAGCATTCAGTAGTAGACAAATACCCCCGTCAGCCCCGTTTTCATCCCCCAAGTTTCTTATTTATACGATAGACGATCTGGGACGTAATGGTGAATTTCGAGACGGAACATGGAAAGAAAACGAGGAACAAAAAAGACGTTCATAGGCAGCTGGAGACTAAAAAGGTGGTTAAGCAGAGAATAGGGCTCTCTTTTTTTCTTTTGGGATGGGTAAAATGCCGGAAAGGATTGAAATGGATGCACATGTTTCTCTCTCTCACATGCGTCACATGGTATGCTGGAGTGAGTAATTGACAGGTGATTGCCGTCAGTAGCATGAATTGACTGAGGGTTCGGTCGTTCGCTTGAGGGATCTGAGGCTGAGCTCGAAGGCGGATGGGTCTTGTCAGGTTCTGGGATAGTTACGATAGCGGCCAGGCGTGGGCTCTTGCTGCTTTTTGTTGGTGAAGGCCGGGGATATGTCAGCACGTCCAAGCGAAGGCCACACACGGTTCACTAGCCGGGCGATCCCTGATCCTCTGCCTGATCCTGGTACTACTACAACTCCAGAGCCACTGTACTCGCAGTTGACGGCCCAGCCGCACGTCACGCACTTCATGCTTCAATCAAGTCGTCGGTCTGCCCCAGGCTTGGTCTTTGGCTGCTACAGTTAATAACAATGCAAGAAGACGGGTTGATCCACCGGACTTGATCCAGCCGGATGTCATTTCGTGATCTGGTGGCACGCACCCGGCGCGCCCCATAATTGGGCCCCCATCCTCAGATCCTTCGTTCCTTGTACACCGCTTTGGGGGCCAGAAAAGCACACACTGACCTATCAGAACGGCCGTCGACGCTACGACCTCAATATGCATTCTATTTCGGATTCTTGGCTTCTTTGGTAAGGCTCCTGTCTTTCCTTGCGCCCTAACAAAACCTGAGCCACTCCCTTGGTACCCCAGTGCTATCCCTTTTACCCTTGAACAGCTTGTACCTTGTTTATACAATGCGCGGTGCCTTGAGAGGATCGCTATGGCTCTCGTTGGCCCTGCGCCATGCCTGCGCTCATCCGCTGGACGAAAGCACCAAGCTGGAGCGCCGTACCGATGGAGATCTGTGCTTCATCAACAATCACAAGAGTCAGTTGGCCTTCACGTCACTGACATGGAGCTTCACTGACCAACCTTTCCTTTACAGTTGCGTTGATTGACGAAAGGCTGTACTTCATGGGTGGCGAATACCATTTCGATGGCGACGAGGCTGGAAAAGGATTCGACAGTATGTGGAACCGATTGCTGGTCCGCTACTTCATTACTGACTTCCTGTAGGCGATGATCTATATTATATCGACATCGGCGAAAACTCGACCGTCCAGGGCGACAGCATAATATCGTCGAGCTCGCTGAACAAGATCACGGTCCCGTTCGACACGACGCCCACGCTGGAGAACCAGACCACCGGCCAGGGCGGCGCGCTCTTCTCCACGCTCGACTCCTTCTACGTCTTCTCGGGGCTCGGCGACAGCTCGACGACGGAGAACAACGTGCTCGCGCAGTACAACGCGACGAGCGAGCAATGGTCCAGCCGCACCGTCTCAGGCGGCAACTACAACAAGCTCAACCGCCTCTACCCCGGCGCCGCCAGCGTGCCCAGCACCGGCCTCTCCTTCCTCTCCGGCGGTGGCAGCGTCAGTAACAACCTTGCCAACGGCCACGTCCCCGGCATGCTCCGCTTCGACGCCTCGGACCCGGACGCCCTGACGTGGCGCAACGAGACGAGCACCAGCAGCTCGGGCGTGGCCGTGCCCGCCATGGTGGCCGGCAACATGGTGTACGTACCCATGGGCGAGCAGGGCGTCATCCTGGTGTGGGGAGGCTACAACGGCACCGAAGTGAACGCGACGACTGGCGAGCCAAAGTTCTCCTTCCAGCTCCTGGACAACGAGAAAATCTACGTGTACGACATCGCCAGCGCGAGTTGGAATATCGTTTGGGCCCAGGGCAGCGCGATCCCGGGGAAACGAGCCGAGGGGTGTGCCGTTGTGTCGGCAGCGCCCGACTATTCGTCCTTCAATATTGCCATGTACGGTGGCTGGAATCTGTATGAGAGTAAGTCTCTGGGTTAATCCGGGGGAGGGGAAGACAAAGAAAGAAAGCAAGAAAAGAAAGAGCGAGAATCATGGTCTCCTTGCTAACAACAACCCTTCTTTTCTAGCAACTGCATACTCAGACACCTGGGTCCTCAGCATCCCCAGCTTCCGCTGGATCAACATGGGCAGCGCCAACTACACGGGCTCCAACACCGAGGCTCTGGTGGGCAACAACTGGGGCCGGCACCAGCACAAGTGCGCGGTGCACAACGACGCGCAGATGATCGTGCTCGGCGGCGCCATCAGCCAGAACGGCTCCAAGGCGCTGCGCACCTGCGACGACCAGCGCCCGCCGCTCCGCATCCTGAACCTGGCCAGCATGACCTGGGAGAAGAGCTTCGACGCCGACGCCGAATACACGGTCCCCGCCGACGTGTACCACGTCATTGGTGGAGAGTACGTTCCCCCTTTCCCCCTCCCTCAGCCTCAATCACACAAGATGCTAACATCTTCCCAGCGGCTCCGGCGGCGCAACCCTCACCTCCCCAGACGGCGGTTTCAACGACACGACCGTCGCCTCCATCTTCGCCAAAACCGTCGCCCGCGCCGCCACCACCGCCTCCTCCACCTCTTCTTCCTCTTCCTCCAGCAGCAGCTCCTCCTCTTCCTCCCACACCGGCGCTATCGTCGGCGGCGTCGTCGGCGGCATCGCCGGCCTCGCCCTCCTCGCCCTCCTCGCTTTCCTCCTCCTCCGCCGCCGCAAGCGCACCGGCCAGCACGAAACGGTCCCTCAGTACGACGCCGACCAAGGCCAGGCCCATCACGCGACCGGAGGCTACCCTTCCCCGCTGCCTAATGAGAAGGACGTGGCCGAGTTGGATCAGGGGCAGGGCATGTTCGAGGCGGATGGGCGGGGTAAGCACGAAGTGTACGAGGCGGATGGGAGGGAGGTGGCGGCGGTGGAGATGGAGGGGTGCAGGCCGAAGGAGGGGGATAGGTTGGCGTAGGGAAGAAAGAGAGGGATTGGGGTTTTTTTTTGTTTTCGTGTTTTGATACCCTGGGTTGTGGTGGATGGAATATAGTGGTTTGTAATAGAAGTGAAGATAGAGGCTACATATTGGTCAAGATAATGATATTAAGAAATTCAAAAAGTAACGATCAGTCTGGTTACTCTTGTAAATTGAAGAATGATCGGACGTAATATAGTAGAGGATGTGAAATGAAACTTGGCTCAGAGTGACCAATGGCTTTGGTGCACATGCATGTTTTTGCTCATCAGTATCAGATTGCAAAGCCTCCCTACTATGTAGCGATTGAGTGTTGTCGTGGATCGTAACCTTCGACTCGAGAGACCTGTTCATGGGCAGGTCTGAAGCCATGTCGAATACAGTGGCGCTTGCCCTCTCGTTCTGGCTATAAGAGAAGGAACTCATACTGGTCACCGTGCTTGTTCCGCTATGATCCGATGCGCGAATGCAAGCTAAACTGTCGATGGACAAACCTTCTGACTCGTCACTTGCCTCAAGCTCCTTCTCTGAGCCAAGATGTGCGTTTCTTTGCCAGTATAAGGCTTCCTTCCGTGGATGTTTTGCCGTTATTACGTTAGGGAGTTGACCCGAAGTTCCGAAGATGATGGCGCCTTGGGGATTGTTGCAGAGGTCCAACGGTCCTTCGATGGAGTTCCAAGGCCAGTCACGAAAAATTTGCTGCAAACGGTTGCATGTGCAATCCTCTCCCCGAGTTTCCAAGCAAGGCTCGAATAACGATGAACTGCCCTGATGCCATTGGAGATTCCTTCCGGAACTGCTCAAGTATTGGCAGTGCGGTCGACATCTTGCCTTGAGCAGATGTCCTACATCTTCATACATACGGAGCATGATCTCCACGCTGGCCGCGAGATAATCCTTTTCGGTTGGCAAAGCCTTCCACCGGCAACACACTCCACTGTTCACCGTGCTGGACGGCCGAACGATGTCTCCAAAACCAGCACCAAAAAGAACCAGCACGTCATTATCTTCGATAAGATCCAGCCAACCGCCACTGGGCTTTTCAATGTAGTGGTACTTCAGATACAGGGGTGAATGTTGTTTGAGGATTGCACTCACACCCCATGATGATCCCTCGAGAAGTGAACCTGGGCATTATGTTTGCATCCTTTTCCCTTTCAAGGGATTGATCCATCAGATGCTCGAGCTTCTCCCACAATTCTGACACCACTGTCTGTAGTTGGACAGTCCCCCAATGAGAGAACCCAACAGTTGCATTCGCAACTCTGGGCCAACGAGGTACTCGAGAAGACGTTGAGGAATCAATGGCCTCGTATTTCGCTGACTCACTCCCAAGAAGGCATTCTGCGATGCTGCACCAGCCAACAAATGCTCGTGCATGTCGGAGGTCATGAAGGCCAAATTCTTCAGTTGAAACACGGATAGGACATGTCTCATGGACTGCTCGGTATGAGATTCGGGTTGAAGGCTTCGCGGTCGCGATCAAATGCCATTGAACTTTGTCGTGATTGCGCGCCACCGGAACCATCATAATTGAGTGACCTTTCATGGCAACACCGCCCTAATACTCCCATGCATGTTGCACTCCCAAGAGCTCTGCAAGCACGTCAATGGAAGCATCCAGACCAACTTGATTCCCTCTCTCTGGCACTGGGAACCTGAATGCAACCACGGCGTCGTGAAAAGTGTAACCAGCATGGATTATCTGTGTAGTGTAGCGGCCTCAAGGCGAATCAGACGTTGAACTTAGAGACCTTGGTACCAGTATCTTCGACTGGAACAATTTCCGCCTCACAGTAAGTGACTGGTGAGTTGGAAGACCCTTGTCTAAGTGTTGCACCCAACCAACAGATTTGTTGAGCGAGCTTAACGATCAACTGTTCTGTTCCGTGGATATGTATCCGGAGTGATCCACCTTCTGATCCCTCAGATGTGCCACCTTGAACATTGACCCTTACAGACCCTTGTTGTTTCCACGATACGGAATAATTGCCATCTTTCATTACAGCTTGCAAAACAGGAATGACTATGTCGCGCAGACGTGTATGCTTAGAGGAGTAGTGTATCCGGTGTTGATTGGATGTCAATTCCACCTATGCAGCAGCAATTCGGCAAGAATACGAAGTCAGCTTACATCACCTTCACGCAGCCCAATGTACTGTATATACTGCCTAGACCTGTGTGAACTTGAGCTGTACGTGATCTCGGCAGTACTTTTTGGTTGACCTGCAAACGCATCAGCTCGCTAGCTTCTGTTGCTTATTTCTTTTACTCCTCTTCTTATTGGTTGAAGTAGGTAAGTCACAATTGATGGCTGTTCAGGCTCAGTCCTCGAAGGAGGATGCCTGCAAAGGAGAAGACTGATCCGAAAAATTATCTGAGTTGCATTTATATCGTCTACCCCTGATGTCGTAAGTTAACTCATCTTGGCTCAGAGGCCATCTTCCACTCTTCCTGACCTTGTAAGACGACGAAGTCTATCGTGCTGCTTCCATCTCTAATCTACTGCATCGCAAATGGCTGTACCCAGGCACACCTCTATGAGGCCTCAACCTTCTTCAGCGCCTCGGGAAACTCTTTCCAGTGGTACATGACGTAGATGGCACCACACTCCTCCTTGAGCATCTTGGCAATCCTCTCCTGCTCCTCACCCTCGTCGTAGGGGCCGACGTAGCCGATGAGCGGGATGCCGGCGTTCTTGGCAGCCGTGGCGCCGCTCTTGCTGTCCTCGATGGCGACAGACTCCTTGGGGTCGACGCCGATGGTCTTGCAGGCGTGGAAGTAGATGGCCGGGTCGGGCTTCGAGGTGGGCTTGGGGAGCGAGCTGGCGGCGCTGAAGACGTGACCATGGGGGAAGTAGTGGTCGATGCCGACCTTGCGGAGCGACGCCTCGACGCGCGAGAGGGCGGATGAGGAGACGACGGCCATGCCGTACTTCTTCTCCTTGTCCAGCTGCGCGAGAGTCTCCAGGACGCCCGGGCAGGGCTGAGCCTTGGCCTCGAGCTTCTCAATGACCTTGCCCAGCTCGCGTTCGACGTAGCTGTCAAACTCCTCGGGGGCGAGTTCGAAGTTGTACTTCTTGGTGAGCGAGACCATCATGCCACGGAAGTTCTGGCCGACGAAGTCCTTCAGCAGCGAGGGGCCGGTGTAGCGGTCGGACACGCCCTTCTTCTCGAGGATTTCGTTGGCGAGCTCGGCGCAGGCCTCGAAGGCGAGCTCCTCGGACAGGACGAGGGTGTTGTCGCAGTCGAACAGGATCTCCTTGATCTGAAACGCGTGGGAATGGGGTCAGCAGAAGCGGGCCAAGTGAGGGGCAGAGACGTAGAACCTTGGGCATTTTGGCGGATCCGTTGATTTTCGCACGTAGAGGAATGTTGGAGAGCGTGAGGGAGTGAGGGAAGGGAAGTGGAAGAGGTGCAATGTGGCAGAAAGTGGTGAGAGCAGAAGCGGTGGGGCAGTGGGCAGAGGTAAACAATTTGTAGGGCGGAGGGCAGTGACGCAAGCGGGGAAGTCCAAGGTGGCCTGAGCTGACCAGAGCCGCGATTGGACCGATGGGTGGGGCACGGAAGGAGCTCGAAAACGAGGAAGGAACGGAGCAGGAGAGAAAAGGTGAAGCGCAGAAGGTGGCCTGGCGAGTGAGGTGAGGGACAAGCAAAGCACAGCCAGAAGGGCCGTCACACGCTATGGATTTAAATAATCCCCTGCAACGTTCTCACCCATCAGCTGGGGAACCTTGCAAGGCGGGGTCGGGCACTAGCAACGATCTACCACACCAGATCCTCACTCAACTCACATCTCTCCGCTTTTGCTTTACTTTCCTCAACATTTCCATCGCTCCGAAGCCACTCCCAAACATTCGATGCCACCAGTACGCTTGCACGGCGCAAGGGAGCCGATCCTCGTGCCTTGGTCCGAAAGTGTCTCGGAGCGTCGGATTTTCTCCCCAATGGGCGCTACTGAACGGTCCGCTGCGCCGTTTGCTACCTAGCCCCTGTGCCGGCCGTTTTCATGCAGCTCATAGCCAATCACCCCGCCACCTGCTTCGCTAGCCTCCTCTGCGTGCTCTACAAAGTCAGTGACACAGCTTATGCGAGGGTCACAGCGCAGCTCCTTGCACGTGTGCCTGCCGCCTCTCACCGTCTCAATCCGTGACAAACAGGGACATGGCCCGTTTCTACCGGGTCACGGGTCAATTCGGGTTGCGCAACTTTTTGAGCAGGCCAAAACCTTTTGAGCTCTTCTCCATTCTCAGCGGTAGAAGCCTTTTCACGCCCTTGGTTCTCTTCAATAGTTTTTCATTCATATCGCTGCAGACGAACGGACAGGCGGCATTGAAGAACTAACTCTCATAGCCACCAAAGAAGGAAAAACTACTCAGGGGTGGCAGGGGCTTGTAGAGAGACATAGATTCATTCGACCTCAATACATACTTGAACTAGTTTTGCTTTTCCTCTCCTGTGCTTGTCTCCATCCTTCCTCACGCGATACTATTCCCCGGTCTGCCTCAACCCTTCCGTCCGCCTATATACCAACGCAAACTTCGCCCTTCTCCTCCTCCTACTTCCCTTCTTCTCCTTCCCTCTATCGCAATACTCACGCCACCAGAAGGTTCTTCGCGCAATTTTCTCGGCCACCTCCGCACCACTGTCCAACATTCACTGACTTTACTAGCCATAGTGGCGACGTCAAGTTTTCAATGTGTCCAACCTGGAGGTGCTGCTGTCGTCGTCTTCGAATGAGCGGGTTGTTGAATGCCAGGATGCGGGCAGCTTGAATGTTAGTGAGTCTGCCAACCCACTGGACAAGGTCAGTAAATACAATTGACGATGCTGTGGGTAAGCAGGCGAATAGCAACTCTGGCGGTGGTAGGCATCTCGTCCGTATTCAGATGTTTAGTTGCGTCCATGTACTTGATAGCGGCGACTATAGACGAATATCTGATCTAGCCCTTCTTGGGCGTGTCATAGTAGCGTATGCGCAGGAGGTGGGTCCAATCGTTATCCCAGCCCTTGCAGTCGAAGTGTTGGCAGGTCAGCAGGGTGGCGCAGAAGGTGTAGCGGAGGTGAGAGCGGTGGGTCGGCAGGATGCTTTCAGCTGCTTTCTGCTAGATCTTGTAAGTAGGTAAGCTGTCGTCTGGTTAGCAGGTCCAACGTTTCTCTCTTGTCAGAATAGTCAGGATTGCCTAGGAATTAGTATTGCATTCCAGCGGAAGTTTGTAAAGATCGAGGTCTGGAATCGTCGTGTTGGTACAGGTCGCTAGTAGTAATAGTACAAACGCAAAGCAGAGGAAAAGCTGTCCACCGGCAGTGCCGCAGTCATCGATCTTCGTCCCTAATCCCTTTGACTTCAGTTAGCAAGAAAAGGCATCAGGACAGGGAATTAGTAGACTTACCTAGCACTGGCGCGGACACCGCTACCACCACGTCCCCTACGGAAGCTCGGCCATGAGACGATCCATCTCATCTGTATATATATATTGCAGTACCAAACGTTCGCAAACAATTGATATAGGGGGAACAAACCTGCCATATGGCGATCCTTGACCATCTCCCAGATCTGAATGGTCACGTCGTCCCGCTTGTTGCCAGTGGCCTCTTTCTCGGCCCTCTTGGCCATGTTGGCACCCTCGTCGACGGCCAGCGACGCCCAAAAGTCCGCCCAGCAACTGACCATGACGGGCTCAACCGCGAGTTGCTAGTGGGCATGGCCCTTGATCCAGCGCAACGTCACCTTGACGCGCGCCTTCTTGAAGTCTTGGCCCTCCTGGATCTCTCCGACCAGCTGGTACAGCCTCTCCACCTCCTGTTCGCCCCAATCGCCGTCGCCTGGTACCCAGTCCCTCACCCGGTCCAGCGCGGTGCTGCTGTCCGTGTAGATGCGGACGTAGGTGACGCCCTGCCGGCCGTCGACGAGCTTCTTGGCCTGCTCTGCGGCCATGACGAGGGCGCGCAGCTCGGCGTGGTTGATGGTTATGGGTCCTTTCGCCCTCTTCGTCACCTCTCGCCAGTGCTTGTCGTTGGCCGGCTTCCAGGCCACTGTCATGCCGGCCTCGCCGGTGGTTGGGCGTTGAGAGGCGTCAGTCCAGAGGACGACATATCCTGGGCGCACCGTGTCGTCACGCCGGGCGTACTTGACGGCCGAAGCGCCGTAGCTGATTATGATCTCGCCGGGGAAGACACTGGCCTGGTACTGGTTGGAAGACGTGTGTGTGTGAGGTAAAAAAGTGAAGTTGAGGAAAGAATTTTTTTTGGAAACCGGGGTTTAAGAAAGAGGCATGAGTGCGGGAAGATTATATACCTAAGCGACAACAGCAACAGCGCCAGGAAAGGAAGGAACGCCAAGATCGATGGCTCATGTGGCCATCTGCCCCGCATGTGGAAGGTGCCCTTTTGCATCTGGAAGGAATCCCAGCGCCTTCAAGTGATCCGCTGCCCTAGTCAATGCCGTTGCCGCGAGCCTCAGGCATGTCTCAAACCAGCCATTGGGTGCGCATGTGGAAAAAAGCATGTCCGCCTCATTAAGCCACATCTTCGCCTCAGCGAGCCAACGAAGCGTCTGGTCGGGGTCGAGGCGCTGCGTCTTTGACAGAAACGGCTCAACCAGACGCGGCCGAGGGGACGATTGAGTGCGCAACCGCGTAGCTGTCAGTTGAGGTATGGCCTTCTCCTTCATTTCGTGGCCTACTGGAAGCCGCTCGTAAAGGCCTAGGAGTGCTGCCGCAGCACCGCAGGCCCTTTGGCTACCACCGCGAGCGTCTCGGCGGTGATCCGGACACCTCTTGATGGGCACGCGGACCCCCTCAAAGTCACCCTGCTCTTCCTTTGCTGCCAGTTGCTCTTCTGCTTCCACCTCAATCTCAAGTTCAGCAGCTCTCTCCTCCAAACGCCGCAAGTTCCGTTTCAAGGCCGCCACATCTTCCACATCATCCTCATTGTACTCGCGCTCCGCTCCCCACTCCGTCTCCAGACAAGAGGAACAGAAGCAATGGCCCTCACCGTGCTTCACTGACCACACGCGCCCTCCCCACTCCTCTGGTAATCCATGTAAGCCGCCGCCAGCTGCCACTGACGGAACACTACGAGAGGAGCCCGACGCATTGGTGACAGCTGCCATGCCCTCTGGCATGCCAACATCCCTAAAAGAATGTGAAGTAGTAGTAAACGCCGTGGCAAACCCAATGGACGACGACGACGACGACGACGACGACGACGGCAAAGAGCGCAAAACCTCCACCACCTCTTCCTCTCCCCTCTCCTCCTCCACAACCCAAACCCCCCCATCCCTCTTTCCTCCCTCCACGCCTACCCCACCCAGCAACCGCAACCGCACACCAACCTTGCCGCGGCGCTCCTTACCCCCTCCACGCCCACCGTCCCGCTGCCTCTGGCCCGCGACAAGGCCCTCTCTCAAAGGCGACAAGCCATCCAGCGCAGGAGCCGGGGAAGCACGACGACGAAGTGGTAGCTGTTGGGACGACGACGACGCCGACTCTCCTCGGTCAGAGGACGTAGGCGTGCGCGAATGCGGCGTGCCCGCAGCAGCTGGACGTCCTTCCCCGCCACTTCGTCGGGTGGATGCCGCTCGGCGGCCTCGGCGGTGGGGGAGGAGCGCAGGCACGGAGGAGGGGGCGGCTTGATCGTCGCTGTGCTTCGTCGTCTTTTCTTTCTTCCGCTGGTGATAGCGGCGACGGTGATGGTTGTTGTTGTTGTTGTTGTCGTTGCTGTTGTGCTCTGCTGTGATCCGAAGGTTGCCGCGGCTGAATGGGGATGAAGGAGGCCCGCGGTGCGTGGGGCCAGCGCTGTGGCCGCGTTCGAGGAGGTCGGTCATGGTTCTCTGGCGTTCGGGCATGTATGGTGGTTTATCTGATCTTGGTGTCGAGGAAGGGGCGCGGTAAGGAAAATTGAAAGCAGACAGATAGGCAGAGGTAAGAGGGCTTGGAAGGAAGAGGAGGAGAGGAAAGACGTTCCTGGAGAAGCCAAGCAAGATCGATGGTTTAGTTGCTGGCAATTGTCTCAAATCCGAATTGGAAGAATTGAGTTGAAGCCTGGAAGAAGGCTACGGTCATATCAACTGGCTCTCCTCTTCAACAAAAGACGAAGCAAACAAGTCCTGCGGTCTGGAAAGATAAAAATCTGAAACATTGCCGTTGAGCAACATGGGACCGAGACTTGCATGCAGGCGATGACGCACAAAGAAAGCTGCAGTATGTAAACACCGAGACATGAGAGCAAACGGACACTGAGGTAAATTGAAAAGCGCAAGATATGCGAGTAAAGGAGGAGAAATGATTGCCATAGTGATCAAATCTAGCTATGTAACGGCCTTTTGTAATTTAGCTGTAGCTGTTCATTGCTTCATTGCTTGGTGCCTTCTGGAAGTTTGCGTGCTTGCGCGGCTTGATTCCCAAGCAGGATCCATCAAACTAAACGAATGCAAACAGACAAGATATTCACCAAACGGAACAATCAAACCTTACATAACAGCAGTAGGGCTGCGCCCGCGATGGGTAAAGGGTTATTGATTGTTCTCTGTAACAGTTTTTGTGTGGGTTTGAAAACTTATGAGTGGGGGGGTATGTGTAAATACGGGGTAGACGACGCAGTTTGCTAATGCGTCATCGGGAGTGTGTGGGTTTGAAGTGAACGAAGTCCAAAAGGGTCCTCCGCCAACAAGCAATCGTCCTAAAACTGAATACCTCCGCCAGCCAGCCACAGAACCAAGAGTGATGTTTTTCCTGTCCTTTCGTTTCCCCTCCATTTCCGTTCCTTTCTCCTATCCATTCCACCCTCCGCTGCCGTACTATGCACCAACTGCCAGACCCTCCTTTCCGTCGTGTGATCCGTAACGTGTCCTTCGTAGCCAAGATGCCATGCCATGCCAATTGCAAAAGTCCCATGAGCCATGGGACCAATGAGCCAGATAGAGTGGGACTCCATGCTTGCTCAAAGCCAAACGAAGCCCAGACTCATGTCATGAGCCTGAGCAATTCGGGGTAGCCGAGAAGAAAGTGTCGTAAGAAAAGCCCAAAGCCAACCGCTGACGCCCGGAAAATGCAAATATAACAACCCGGAAGGCTGGCACGAGAAAGGCACGGCTCTCACCAGCCGAGCCTCCCCCATTCCCAGCTCTTGAAAGGAAAGATTTTAAACAACAAATAGAGAAGGAATACAAGAACGAGAGAGCCAACTCGGAAGCAAGCCAGCAACTAACTGTCAAACCCCCTTACCCACCGCAGTAGGAACAGGATCGCCAGGAGTACCACCGGTCTTGCTGTCAGCGACTCCGTCCCCATTGACTCGATTGCCATGTCCCTGGGATATGAAGGCACCATCAGGAGGCTCGGCTTGCGGTGGCGGGGGTACGTATCCGGCATCGACATCGGCATCGGCATCGGCATCGGGGCCAGCTACGCCGTCGTCGTAGTCATCCTCGAAGTATTCGTCTTGGCCATCGATGGTCCCATCGGGGTTAACCTGCTGGTCATAGCCATGCGGAGATGCATTCTGCTGCTGCGCATTCTGGTTGTTTGCCGCCGTCCCCGATTTCTTGCACGCCTTCTTGCCCTTGCGCCCCTTCATCTTCGCCTTTTCCAACAAACGCCGCTTCTCCGCCATGCGTTTCTGCTCCTTGCGATCCTTGATCTCGTATTGCCGGATCAGAGCCCGCGGCGGTTCGCCGAATATGTCCTCATACTCGCAGAATTCACAAATCCAGATGTCGTCCCGCGACGGAGGATGATGGTAGTTTGTGTATTCTTGCTGAAGACGGCGACGCCGGGCAGCCATGGCATATATCTTCTCGGGCCGGCGACGGGGTTTCTTGGGCTGCTGCTGCGGCGCCGTCTGCTGGGCATTCGGAGCCGGTGGCGGAGCTTGCTGGGCAGCCGCAGTGGGTTGCTGCACCCCGTTCATCTGAGGACTTGTCTGGGTGCCGTGAGTGGATTGGCTCGCGGGTGTCGGAAGTGGTATGCGTGACGCGGCGGGTGGCTCTGCGGATGAGGATGCTGGCGGAGGTGCGCGTGGGTCTGCAGCGTTCAGATAAGCTCCGTTCTGACTCGGCCAGGTGGGTGGGTTGGGCGATCCGCAGGTGAAGGTGAACTGCGTCTTCTGCGGAGTAGACTTCGCAGCTTCCTGCTGCAGCAGGCTGACGTTCTCCTTGCCTTTGTTTTGCTGTACGGTATGTCCGGCGGCGTTGGCGTTGGCGATGGCAGTGGAAATGATGCCGTGATCGTAATTAGCCGCTGCTTCGCCGTTAGCCGATGTCTTGCGCCTGCACTTTTGAAACAGCTGGGGGCGTACCTTTGCCGTTTGCTACAGCACCATTCGTTCGTGCTCTGCCGGCACCGCCGTTAGCATAAGCGTTGAGACTGGATGTGGAAGCTCCCAATGGTCGCCGCTCGTGTGAGGACCTTGCTGCTGATCTGCCATACCGTCCTCTGCCTGCTCCTGAGATGCCTGTGCCCGAGCCCGGTGCAGGCATAGCCGACGAGCCGCTGCCATAGTACTGTCCCACATTGCTGTCTCCGTCGTGCGCAGCATCTCCGCCGTGGGTTGAAATGCCCATGCTTGCCATCTCAGCCGTAAGGTTGCCGTGGTGGCCGGCGCTGCCCGACACTGGTATCTTCCGCTTTTTCTTGTTGTTTGTGTTCTCGAAGGACTCGTAGCCGTCCGCCGACGAAGTGGAGCCTGGCGGGAGAGGTTTCGACACGCTGCTGCTCAAGCCACCCGTCGCTGCTTCAAGTGTCAGAAGACTCTTGCCAGAGATTTTGCGCCGAGGCTGAGACCAACCGAGCCGCTCGTCGTCGTCGTCCTCACTCTCCGGTTCCGAGTGGTCCGCGCCGCAGCTGCACTTGTGCTCCTTCTCGCCGCGCTGTTGGCGGGTCGAGATGCTCGCAACCTTGTCCGGATGTGTGTAGGGAAAGTCGAACACGGGCGGCGAGCTCACAGGCGGCGACGGGTAGGTGATGGAGTCGGCCTGCTCGGGCGACAAACGGGTGCGCAGACGGCGCTTGGGGAGCGCTGTGAGATGGAAGTCAGCGGATGCAACTCAGAGTGCGCGGTACGAGAGAAGCGTCATACGCCTGATTGGACGGTCTGGGTAGAGCGGAGAAACGGTGTCTGGGGAGGAGTGGCGGATGGAGGTGGATCGCCAATCGTAGCCTGCCCATGAAAGTATACACATTAGCGAAAGGGTCGCAAGGCGTATGAGGTCGTGGAACATGGCGACGCTTGGGAGGGCCGGGTGAGGCATGGTGGTGGTTGTTTTGTGTGGTGATTTGTGGTGGTGGTGGGGCGCCGCGAAGCACAGTTGAGCAGAGGGCAGCTGGGAGAGAACGAACCAGATCCTCGATAGGCATCGGTAGCGGCTGCCATGGCGGATGCTGTTTCCTTCCGCGTTCTTGTGATTGCAATCTAGCGATGCGCGCGCAGAATGCAAGCTTCTTCCTCTGCCAGCGACTCACACTGTTAGCTGAAAGATTCTCGCTGGCCACCCGCCCCTTGGGCCGCTACGCTCGCGCAGACAGCGGGGCTCGCACGGCCGACCAGACGCGCAGGCGCGTTGAGATGCACGCGAGCAGCACAGGCGTGCGCCGATGAAGAGCGGGCCGTGGGGTGGGCGCTGGCGCTGTGGTGTGCGGTATATCTCGAAATCTCTCGGCAAGCTGGGAATGATGCGTTGGCCCCAGCTACCTTTGCGCCTGCCTGGACCTCTGCTGGGGCGGGGAAGGGACAGTGGGGTGCGGAGAGCGCGGACAGTACTTACAACTCGGCGTCTTCGATGCAGGTGTTCGACTGTACAACGATTGCTCTGGCTCGCGTGTACGTCGCGGACATGGGGAAGACGTTCAAGTCGTTGGAGGTCCCATGTCACAAGCGCTAGCCCCCATCGGGGAACGGTCTTATAAATTCACCGGATATCAATCTCCCATGTCCCGACTTGCGTCATGCCGCACTGCCTGACCGGTCCTCCTCACTGGATGCCCCTCACGACGTACGTTGTGTGGTCAGAGCACCTGCCGGCGCAACTTTATTTATCAACCAAATGTCAACCCATCCGCCGGGACCCGTGGCAAATCCAGGGTCTTTTGAGCCTAAGTGCCGAACTCGAGCGACGAGCAAACTTCTATTGAATTTACAAAAGTTCCCGTCCCGCTGCGCATGTAGCTGCAATGCCGTGGCCTCCTGAGGGGCTCGCTCTCGCGCCCAGAACGCCTGTTCTGCCCATTCCGCAAAATGCCCGACTCCGCCGCCGTCCCAAAGCACCGAATAAAAGAAATATGTGAAAAGAAGATATCCCAAAGAGGCAGCTCGCGACATGAGGGAATTAGATGAAGAAGCAGAGACGCCTTGGCGTCAAACTCCATCGCTCCCCGCAACCCATGGCCCAGCATACCGTCTCTTGAGGATTACCCGGACGCCCAATCGACCAACCAACCCAGTCATTATTTATCCCTGTGCTCGCCAAATCGCTGCTGCCATAAGACCAGATTTCTGGTCAGCACATCCATCATCTCGAGGCTGTTCAGCCCCTCGTAATTTTCTTCCTTGCCGTCCGATGCCTTTGCCAGCGTAATGTTGCCATCTGCGGGCGTAGCCTTGTCGATACTTCCTCCGTTAACCATCTGGAGTGTTTTTACAACCGCCATGGCCGAAGTTGTGGTTGTAGTCTTCTCGCTGGCCATTTCCACCTGCACACGCGATATGTACTCCAGCATGTGCGATGCTGTGCCGTTCATGTCCTTCCAGCTTATTTTATCGAGCTTCGACACGCCCATCTTCTTTCCATTCTTGGGGCCTCTCCCGGTTACCGGCACATCGCTGCCGCTACCGTTCGCCGTAGCCTCCACTCCATTGACCGGCGACCCGTCGTCATCCTTGTCTTTATGGTTGCGCACCCCGTTTCGGCTAGGGGATGTCGGTGGTTTATCGACAGAGTTGAGGTCTCGATCACGCGTGTATTGGTTGCGTCCTATCCGATTGCCACCGCGTTTCGAGCCGCTAGATTTCCCAGGTTTTTTGGAATTGGCGGCGGGCGCGGTCGGAGTTTCGCGAGTGTGATTCGTAGGTGTTTCGTTCTCTTGCTGCTCCATTTCGTGTGTCGCATCTCGTGCCAAGTCTGCCTCTATGTCTGCATAGCGCTCGTCAGCTATGTCTCCATTGGCACCACGCCATCAGCAACGCTCATACCTTCAGCACGTCTTCTCTCAGCGCGTCCTTTCCGCTTACCAGCAGCTTCAGCACGCTCCCGCTCCTTCTCTTTTTGTTCTCTTGCTAGTCGCTCTTGTTGACTCCTTGCTGCTGCACCGCGTGGCTTTTGTTTCTGGCTTGCCGAATTACTCTTTGAGCGTCCATCCTCGTCCGATTCGAGCCCGTCCGACGGGGCAGGAGAGCTAGAGGAACCCGATCCAGTCCTTTGGCGTTTGATGCCTTGCTTGACACTACGAATTCAAGCTCGTTAGCCATGTTTCTCGACCCCATCGCCACGCGACCGCAAGTTCGCTCTTGCGGTAGCAATTGACTTCGACTTACTCTTCACTATCGTCGCGATTCCTCTTTCCTTTCCTAGTGCCGTTTTCCGATTCGCCTGTGCCACCTTCGCCCTTGCTCTCCTCCAGGACCTTACGAAGGACCTCGTCTTCGTCATACGCAGCCCGGCTGTTCATTGTAGAGCGACGCTTCGTGAAAGCCTCGACGCTTGCCCGTGACGGCTTCTCCTTGTCTTTTGAGCTCCTGGAGTCGGGCTCTTTGGAAAGCGAGGACTTCCGCGCCGTGTGTTTCGATGACACCTTGTTGCCGACAACCGGAATGTAGTGCGAATACTTTTGACTATTGGATACCACATCAGTAGTTGCGACAAGCGCGACGGGGGATCTTCTGGTGTCGGGAGGTTGAATTGGCACCGGTGGCGTCAGCTAAGTGCGACCAGGAGGCAGTTTGGCACTGCCTTTCTTGGAGGCGAGCATCGCTGATCGACCGAAAGGCTTCTCGGGAGAGGACGATAATCGGGTTGCGAGAAAAAGAGAATTGAAACGCACCCTTTCGGACTGGCCAAGAGGTTGTGCAAATCCTTGCGGCAGTCTTCGCAGAAGTAGTTCTCCGGGACGGATTTCTCCTCCATGATACCCACGCAGCCGCCATGTTGCCATACTTTGCACTTGTCGCACTGGATGAAGAGACCACCGACGTCTTCGGCCTGGAGATCCGAGCCGACCGCCAGATCCTCGTCGTCTGACGGCGGGCCCGGGTACTCCTGATAACCGCAGATGCAGCGAGTGGTCTCTTCCTCGTCGTCACCTACTTCCTCGTCGAGCTCCTCGTCCATTTTGGCAGCTTCCTCCTCCTCGATGTCTTGGGCGCGTGTGCGGCGTCGAGTCTGAGGCTCCTCGCTGGGACGGGTGCGACCGGCGTCGTCACCCTCATCAGACGAGAGCGAGCCTGGCGAGACAGATTTGTGTGGTGAAGATGCCTTGTTGTTGGATCTGGTTGTGCGGTCGCGGGAGGAGAGGGAGGAGGACGAGTTGCTGTGCGCAGGCGGTGGAGCGCGCGACGAGCGGCGAAGCGTCATGGTGCAATTCTGCTAGACGAGAGGGCAGATTCGAGGGTCAGTGGTTCAGAGGGCTGCGGGAGGGCCAGGAAGGCACGAAGACGCGGGTGCAGAGGTATGGGCGCCGAAATGGGCGGCGGCCAGTGTGCGGAGTCGGATGGAAGCTGGCGGCGGGAGGGCGGCGGAGCTTCAAAGTAGGTGGACGATTGCGGGGGCAGAGTGGAGGTGGAGGGCTAAAGTGGGCATTCTCTCAACAGAGACGAGGACGGCGAGCGTCTGGCTTCGGTGAGAGGCGTGAAGGGCGCGGTGGACGGGTCGAGTCTCCAGTGCGGGCAACTTCACAGCACCGCGCGAGAAACGCATTCCAAGCCGACTGACGGCGCTAAGCCGAACCGGGGCCGATGCTGGCGCCGTGCATGGGCCAGGGCACGTCAGGGCCGGCTCCGCTCATCAGGCGCCGGCCTGCTGAGCACCGCGAAAGGAGAATCTGGGGGCGCAAGCATGGCGGCAGAGCGCGGCGTAGGCGGGCAAGGTGTAGGGTGGACTGTGGAAGGAGTTGCTGTGGGATTCAGCGAGCTCTGAGCGTCGACAGCGGCGATGGAAAGTGGATTAGGTAGGAGCGTGTTTGGGTAGGGCAAGGCGCTGGTCGCCGGCACGAAGCTGGAAAGTAAGCGAGCCCTCTTGGCTCGACGCCTCGGATCCGAGAGCTTAAGGTTTGCTCTTCTGACGGCATTGTGCACGTGGACGACGCCCTGCACGCGCTGATTACCTCCATATCCCTGCCTGAACCACTGTCGATACCGTTGCGCGCTCCATGACTCCCATAGCGAGCATTGCCGCTATTTCTGTACTACAGCTCGTACCCATGTACATCTTGTCAGCCCCGATGTCGGATTCCCTGACGTCGAGCATGTCAGCTCGCTAACTTGATACAGCATTTGGTAATCAACTATTCCACTGCGCAGAATTTGCTGCCTTTTTATTCCAGCATCACGTATGGACTTTCTTGCAGGCCCTTAAGCTGAGAAGTGTTGCAGAGTGTGTTGACCTTTTCTCCAATTCAACCTCAACAGCTTCTTCCCATACTTTTTCTTGTTTTTCACCCCTCACCATTTCACTTGTTGCATTGTGTATATGCAATGTGCATTGTCTCAGCGCAGAGGCGGGGAACATGGCAAAACAACCCTCCGGCAAAACTACTGGCAATCAGATCATGAATTTGCAATGTATAAACATCGATGCTTCTCGAGTAGGTAAAATATAGTACAGCCTCGTCCAAAAAAGTATCAACATAGAAGGGGAAACAGCAAGCACCGACGCTGCAAAGCCAGTTATCTAGTTAGGCCTCACGAGCATTGATGGTAATAGTCATTGTAGGCCTTGCAGGTCGAGCCACTCTCGCAGGTCGTCGAGCCCGAGTAGTTCTTTCCACCGCACTGTCCATATTTGGAGACAGTGGCGCCGGTGGCAGAGCCAGAGCTAGCGGTCGAAGCCGCCGCAGTAGTGCTGGAGGTCTCCGCAACAGCGACCGAAGTAGTGCTGGGGGTCTCCGCTACCACGGCCGCGGTAGTGCTTGGAGTCTCCGCGACCGCGACCGAAGTCGCGGGCGTAGCGATCACTGCGCTGCTCGAAGTCTTAGTGGCGGCTGGGGCGGGGGTGGTGGCAGCGGGGGCAGCGCTGCTGGTTTGGGCAGACGTACTCGTGCCAGCTGCGGCCTGGAGAGCCGACAGAATGGAGTCATAGGCAGGCTTCTTCGCCAGGTCTTCATCCCAGGGGAGAGCGGCACCTTGGCCAGAGAAGGTTGAGGGCCTGAGAAAATCACATGTTAGCCGGACTCCTGAAATATACACGATGTTTTACTTACACCCAAGAGTACTTGTCAGTGTAGTCCCAAATGGTGATGCCAACACAAGTGTCCTTCTGGTTCAAGCAAGCGTTGACAACAGTCTCATAATCGGTAGCCTGCTGCTCAAGATTGGCATCGGTAGCCGGGGTCGCCATGCGGATATCGAGCTCAGTGATGGCAACCTCGACACCAAGAGCAGCGAATTCTTCCATGGTACTCTCCAGAGCGTCCTGGGAGACCGTGTTGCCGACCGTGAAGTGGGCCTGGAAACCAACACCGTCGATCTTGACACCGTAAGACTGGACCAGCTCAACGATCTTCTTGGCAGCCTTCTGCTTGTTGCTAGACCATTCGATGCTGTAGTCGTTGTAGTAGAGCTTAGCATCAGGATCGGCAGCGGCAGCCGCGGCGAAGGCAATGGGGATGTAGGCCTCGCCAATGGTGTTGTAGAAAACCATATCGCGGTAATTGCCATCATCGTCCAGCGCCTCGTTGACGACATCCCAGTGGTCGCAGCGGCCCTTGTAGTGGGTGACCTCATTCGTAATGTGGTTCTGCAAGATCTCGACAAGGGTAGCGTTGTCGAAGTTGCCGTTCTTGACCCAACTGGGCAGCTGGTTGTACCAAACAAGGTTGTGGCAGCGCAGCTTCTGGCCGTTGGCCTCGGCGAGATCGGCGATCACATCACCCTTGGTGTAAGAGAAGGTATTGCGGGTGGCCTCGATGGTGTCCCACTATTAAACTCATAAGCATCCACTCCAATCAAAACATTCCATGCCAAGGTAGCACACCTTCATGGAGTTGCCGGGCGTGATCTGCCCAAAATCGGCAGTGTTGTTCAGGCCCGTGACGTAGTCAGAGTCGGTAAGCTCGGAGTTGTCAGTGGCAGAACCAAAGTACTCGAGGCCAGCAGCTTGCGCAGCCGTGTTCAGACCAGCTGCAGCACGGCGCCTACATAACTTCAGTCAGGGATGAGCGGCACCGAAATGGCTTGGAGGGGCTCACGAGAAGGGAATGGCCTGAGCGGCCTGGACGGCGAGAAGAGAGGTGAAAGCAGTAGCAACGAACGACATGATGCAGAATAGACTTCAAGTCCAGCAAAAGAGAGGCAAGCTGAAGAAGACGAAACAAATGCGGGCGGCCGAGTCACAGCACATATATACTCCTGACTACGGTGGAGAGAGGCTGCGACGAGCCGTAGTTCCGTATTACCGCTGAGAGCAAGCGAGGGCCGACGGCATTGCGGCGCTGGCGGAAAAACAGAAACGAAACAACCAATGAGACAGCAACTTGTGTATATTGAAACGGCGTTAAAGGCTAAACATATGAGTGCTGTCGGAGAACAGGGGCGAACTGCCGCCAAGCGAGCAGATTAACCTGGCGAATACGCCATGTTAGCGTTTGATCGCCCCCAGGCGAGCTTTAGGGTGTTCCTTTTGTAAATGAAGGCGGAAAATTCAGGATTCTCCGCCCACCGCTCAGCCAAGCAGGGCGGAGCGGAATGCTGGGCCTCACGAGCCTCGCCTCTCCGCTGGACATGGGTTGGATCAAATTTCGCTTCCACAACACATGCGATTGTCTGGTGATGAAGAGCGATCATACGGGAACTGGTACGATGTTGCGTGCCGTGAGGTCTAGTTTTAATATTGGAGGTTTGCTCGCTGGACGAGTCGGACGAGTCGATACTTGCGATGTCCGGTCGAAGAAGACGTGGACACCTGGCGGCGGGAGCAGATCTTTTTCAACACTTGTGAGGGTAGAGCTGATTTGAATTGCAAAGAGGGGTGGAGGGGTAGCCAAGCCAGCGACAAGACGATCTTACTCGGAGTTGACGCAGGTAAAGTAGAGAAGCTAAAGAGAATAGCGCCATGCGACAGCAAAGTTTCACCGCGCGGATGCGAAACGAGCGGGAAGTTCCTCAACGATTCGCTTGGGTTAACGGAGGGTGCAACGGGCGGGGAATGGCGAACGTTTCAAACGCCAAGAGGGCAGTATGATGGCCAGGAGCACAGCATAGAAGCAATGCTGTGGGCTTGTCTCGTGGTGAGGGAGGGGTAGGTATGCCAGACTGTGGGTGCTTTTAGCCCCGCATGAGTAGTGGAGCAGGCCTGGAACGCGGTCCCTCCGGTCCGTCCTCAGACACCACGCAAGCGGCCGGTGAGGGAGCTCAGGAAAAAGAGTTGGCTGCCACCTGCACGGCTGCGTCACGCTCCCCATTCGCAATCCGCGCGGCCCGAGTGAGCCGAGATAGCTGGCCGTCTGGCGTTGATGAGTGGTCGACGGAAGGGAGCCCTTAGGCAGCGGTGCACGGGCGTTATTGGACTTCTATTCCGGGTGCGGTTATGGAATCACAGGACTTTCATAATGCCCGCAGAGCCTCTTGGTGATCTGATCGTCGTCACGTCCATGGCGGCCCCTTCGTGCCTTGGCGGGTTGACGTATCTGCGGCCTGGCCGAAGTAGCAAAAGCTGTTGACCGGCGGCGGAGGGTCCGGTGCAGCAGGTCGGCGATAGGCAACGGTCGATTGGCGCTCGGCGTTGCAGGCGTGGTGCATCTTTTTTTTTCGCTCGCTCGCATGCGTTGGCGGGCAGCGCGTGGCCCGAGTGCCCGATGGTTGTGGACGAGTCACCGCATCGGCGTCGGTGAAGGCGAGGAAGCCTTTCAGCCCTGAACAGCCCTGTGTGCCCAAAGCGGAAAGGCCGGCGCAGATGGTACTCTGATCATTGGTCAATGCTATCCACTCCCTGTCCATTCCCTGCAATCTCATCCCCAGACACCGTCAGCCCGGCACCGGGGTCCCGACCGGCCAAGCATCCCGCCCTGCCCTGGATCAAATGTAAATGTCATATAAAGCGACGCATCCTCCTTCCTCTTCTTCTAGCTATCATCTGTCCGACCTTCTCAAACACACTCTTCAAGTCAAACAATCACCACCTCCTCAGCAATGGACAACTCGAACCTTCACAAAGCCATGGCCCACCGCACATATACTCAGTCCTCCACCTCCACAAAAGCCTCCTTGGACCCCATGTCTCCCGACGCCAGCTCGCAGACCTTCTGCTTCAACAAGCCCATCCCCCGCTCTGCTCCTTCCGCCGAGCACAACTTCTTTGGCGCCATCAAGGAGAAGATCAGGGACCGCTCCAGGAGCCGGTCTGGCCAGCGCGAGTCTCGCTCTCGCTCTCGCTCGCCCATGCCTCCCACCCGCCTCGGCTCCTCCAGCTCCAGCTCGGCATCACCCACCAGGGACCAGCAGCTCCGTCACGTCTCTTCAGCATCCACCACCGACTCCATGTCGCCCACTCCGCTTAGCCAAAAGCGCCAGAGCACCGACAGCAGCTACTCGTACTACTACGGCCGCCACTCCAACCAATGGCTGTTCGGTGGCTTCAGCGTGAGGGAGTCGTTCAAGGGAGCCTATCATCATTTCCGCCACGACTCCAACTAAATCACGGCTGGACTCCCCTTTTTTCTTCAAAAACAAAGATTGCGGTGCAGGAATGCTGCTTCTTTAGAGATTGACTCTCGTTCTTTGGACAAACAATCGACCAGCTGGGCTCTGGGAACGAGTCGACGAGACACTACGATCAAATGATACCAACGGGAAGGTATTAGCTTGCAAGCCAAGCACTTTACGGGGACGGACGGATTGAATGGATTCTAATGCGGAGGGATTTGGATTTGTACAGTGGCATTTTGTGGAAACTGTTATACCCCTTCAGAGATTCTTGTACCAATAGCTTCTTTCATCGACTCCACTGGAGCGCAATTTTCAACGTTTTTTTATTGCACCTTACGAATCCGCACATGTGACCCTAAATTTGGAAACTTCAAATTGCTTTCAATTATTGAAGCTATGAGTTGTCCCTACCACTCCGTCCCCACACGCCTGAGAAAGCTCCGTCCCGTGTCCCAAGCTGGGTAGGGCGTCGGGCCAAGCTGAAAGGGCCCCGGCTGATATGATTGGCTTTGAACGGGAGGGCGGGCGCTAGAAGGTAGCGGACTTGGCGACGAGTCCTCCCTGAATTATTCGTGTCAGGGCTGAACCATGGAAACCGCTACCACATGTTGGCCCTTTCGACATCTAATCTTATAATGGCCCATGCAAGCTTATGGTGCTCGTTTCCCGACAGACTGGTGCGGTGGTGTAGCCCTAAGGAATCAGTAACCCACATACCCCTATAAGCACGCATTGATCTCAATTCGGGACTGCATGCATGAGACGCACATGTTCATGCTCATGTACGGGCCAGGGCCGAGCGCTCTGACATAGCGATAAGCCAAGGTAGGGCTGACGCTTGCGCCACGTCATCCAGTTTCGACAGCGGTCCCTTCCTCCAGTGTGCCTTCAACTCTGTGCTGATGCAATAAATCCCCTGCGTACCTGTTCCAAACATCTAGTCAGTAGTACGGAGACGAGCCTCGATTCAAAAATCCGCGGGCGAGGGAGAAGGTAGTGCAGAAGCTCGTGAAGGCCAACCCATCAACGTCACCTTACTCGTCATCCCGATGCGAAACCTCAGGTTTCAGAGAGATCAATGGGGGACCCAGAATATTCGATGAAACGTCTAGATCCGCCATGCCTAATTTCCACGGTTCTTGAAGATGACGATCTCGGAGAAATTGCTTTTGAGGAGTCGCGTTCCAGCGCATCAAACTCGGAACACTCACGAGAGGACAGGCCATGGATCATCAAAAAAGGGCTGAACCTATGCTATGAAGCTAGGACGAACCCTGCCGGGAAACCTTGTCCAGAACGGTGTTTTCCGCGCTTGAGAGCGATGGACGTCTGGAGAAGAGCGATCATGCTGGTCTTCAGCGTGTCGTCATAATCTTACGCACACTAGGGTCCGCCAGACCACGACGAACAGCCAGCGCTTAAACAGTGCTGCTTGAAAATGGTATTCGTATTGAAGACAGCCATGACTTTCAACCTTCAACAGATCTCCTTCCTCGAGCTGGCGCAATCTCCAGATCATCAACCCAACCATCTCGATTAGGAAGGAGCTCAGTGCATGGAGTCCGTCGATGCAACTCCGGTGTCGCCTTGGCTAGAGGATCGTCCTGCACCGCCCCAATGCCGAACACCGGGGCGGGGTCTTATCGCAGAATGCCGATGCACTCTTGGCCCCGCTGCGGAGTAAAGCGATCATGCAATTCCGCTCTACCTCACGGCAATTGCGTGCCTCAGGTAGACTGAAATACCGCTAAACACCTCAACTACCACGTACCTTTGCACACGTCCCAGGCAAAACTTCAGAACACAGCTCGGTCGTAGAGCATTGAGCTGATAAACGCAAGGCAACCTAGCAGCAGATAAGAGCTACAATCATGGCGTCGACGTCATCCGAGCACAAGCCGGCGGGGCTGCCCGTCCCCAACTCGACTTCATCTTTCTGGCACAGCGAGCCCAATGACTTCCTGCTCGGCCACCGCACCACCTCCGAGCTGCCCGCTGAAGCCGACATTGTCATCGTGGGCAGCGGCATCACAGGCACCTCGGCCGCACGCTTCCTGGCCGAAGATGCCCGCGCCAAGGGCCGCAGCATCGTGCTGCTCGAGGCGCGAGAGGCCTGCTGGGGAGCCACCGGCCGCAATGGAGGTATGCTTAAGAAGACGCAACCCTTGACATCCCGACTGACCCGCTCCAGGCCACTGTCAAGTCCTCCCCGTCGCCCGCACCCTCGACGTCACGCAGTTCGAGGTCCTAAACTACAACGCCGTCAAGTCGTACATCAACGACCACGACGTCGCCTGCGAATGGCGCAGCCTCGACGGCTGCCGCGCCTACTACTCCAAAGAAATGTTCGCTGTGGCCCAGCACGAAGTCGCCGCCCTGCAAGCCGCCTCACCCGAGCTCGGCAAGCTCGTCCGCGTCGTCACCGACCCCTCGGAGCTGGCCCAGCACCGCATTCCCACGGCCGTCGGCTGCACCCTCACCTCGGCCGCCGCCAGCCTCTGGCCCTACAAGCTCATCACCTCCATTCTCGAATCCCTCATCCGTGCCGGCGCCCTCAACCTCCAAACCAACACCCCCGTCGAGCGCCTCACCACCGCCGCCGCCGACGACAGCACCCACACCACCACCACCCTCCACACCCCCCGCGGCACCATCCGTGCCCGCACCGTCGTCCTCGCCACCAACGGCTACACCTCGCACCTCCTCCCCACCTTCGCCGACCTCATCGTCCCCGTCCGCGGCGAAATGTCCGCGCTGCTCCCCCCGCCCAACGCCCCCCGCCTGGCCGACTCGTACGGCCTGTGCGGCCAGCCGGGCCAGCCCGTCCACGGCGACGACTACCTCAACCAGCGCCCCTACGAGGGCGTGCCCAACCCGGCCGGACACTACATGTTCGGCGGCGGGGACGGGGCCGCCGAGCACGAGAGGATCGGGGTGTGGGATGACGGGGTGGTGGACGAGGGGATGGCGGGGTGGCTGAGGAAGAAGCTGCTGGAGGCGTTGGAGCTGGGGGGCGAGACGGAGGGGGTGGCAGAGCTGGAGGCGGCGGCGCAGTGGAGTGGGATCATGGGGTATTCGCGGGATAATGTGCCGTGGGTGGGGGGCGTGCCGGGGGTGGGCAAAGGGGTGTGGTTGGCGGGGGGGTATACGGGTGAGTCTTCTTCTTTCCCCTGGCTGCTTGGTTTGAGGTGGTGCTGATTTATGTGGGCAGGTCATGGCATGCCGAATGGCACGCTCTGCGGTAAGGCGGTTGTGGAGCTCTTGCTGGCGGACGAGCAAGGCGTCCCGGCGGAGGAGGCGCGGCAGCAGGTGGTTGAGAAGGTGGGATTGCCGAAGAGTTACCTCATCACGGAGAAGAGGCTTGCCGAGGCGAGGAAGCTGCCGACGGTTGCTGAGGCGGACGCTCAGGGCTCGATCGGAAATCATGCGAGACAGGAGGCGAAGCCCGGTAAGCGCCAGTCCGGTGTCGTGGACTACTTGAAGAGCTTTGTATGGTCGGCGAAGAAGTGAAAAAGTGCTTGTGGAAGCCCTGTCTACGTATGAACGGTCAATAATGCAAAGGTATGACGGTCGTGCTGAACGCGGCAAGTGATGGACAAGGAAAAGAACAAGATAAAACTTCCTCCGATCCTACCGGAAATGCTTATTCACCGTTATGTCTAGGAAGAAAAACATGTAATCCTGTCACTGACTGACTTTCCGCGAGGCTACAATGACGGTCTCTACCATCAAGTCACAGTACCACGCAACCCACCCTCTGCTCCCAGAGAAAACCTCACCACAGCCAAAACCCATCGCAAAAACCAACCAAAGCCCCCAAACCCCCCCTTTTACCACATACACAATGTCGAACTCTCCTCCTTCGCCTCAAAATAATACCCCGACTCCTCCCACTCGCCACTCTCCCCCACCTCCTCCACGTCCCTCCTCTCCAACTCCCTCGCCACCTCCTCCGGCCACACCACGCCCTTGCGCTTCGGCTCGACCTGGCGCAGGTAATGCTGCTTCAGCGTGCGCGCGGCCGGCAGCAGCCGCTCGGCCACGACGCCCACGGCCGCCCACTGGCCCTGCGTCAGCGTCACGCAGTCGAACTCGAGGTAGGATATGCGCTGGCGCGCCAGCAGGAAGGGGAGCAGCTCGTCGGCGCGCACGTCGAGGGAGCCGAGGTAGAGGTAGCGCAGGTCGGGCCAGGTGGGAGAGGAAGTGTTGTCGTGCGGGCCGATGTAGGCGGAGAGGGGGAGGTGGTGGAGGGGGGAGGGGGTGGTGGTGGCGCGGCGGCCGCCGGTGGGGGAGAGGTTGAGCTTGAGGCGGTGGAGGGAGCGGGCGGTGGAGATGAGGGTGCCGAGGGCGCCGGTGCGGAGGATGGTGGTGGTGGTTTGGGGGGTTGGTGGGGTGGGGGCGTTTTCGTCGTTGTTGTGGTTGTGGAGGAACAGGGGCGTGGTGAGAATGGTGAGTTTCAGGTCTTGGACGGGGGCGAAGGCGGTGCGGAGGGTGGAGAAGCGGGTGGGGTGGGTGGTGGCGTCTTGGAGCAGGCTGATGTGGAATTGGAGGTCCATGGTGCGGATGTGGGTGGTGGGGGTGGCGGCGAGGGCGGCGAAGAGGTTGTAGAGGGGCCGGGTGTTGTCTTGCCATTCTTCGTCATCGTCGTAGCTGTTGGGGGGGTTTGTGCGGCGGGCTCCTGAGGCGACGGCGATGGGATTGGTGCAGTGGGGCTTGCAGATGACTTTGGTTACGGCCGTCAGTGCGGGGAGGACGCTTTGGAGGCAGGCGGTGTCCAGGGCGCCGGCGAGGATCTCTTCTTGGGCGTTGTAGTGGCGGTCGTGTTCCTTTCGATTGTCCTCCGAGTGGACGTCCGCGGCCGTGTAGGTGTTGGAGTCGTAGACCAGGGTACGCACTGCTTTGGAGAAGTAGGTGTGTCCTGCCACGTACTTGACGTGGTCTAGTTGGCTAGGGTGGGGCAGAACAAGCAGCTGCTGGAAGAGAAAGGTAGAGCCCAAGTCGGCAAAGGCTTTGCATGCAAGGCGGGCGTTCCTGATATCGGTGGGTGGATGACCGCAATGTCTTCGCTCTGCATATTTGTACCTCTGTCCCCGTCGGTCATCCGGGATGGGGGGCTCGGACACGAAGAAGAGGATGCGTTGAGTGAGCTCCGCAGGTAAAGGGAGCGAGGAGCGTGGCTCGCAATCTGGAGGAGGCAGCGCTGGGTTGTTTGCCTGAGATCTTGTTCTAACCATCGTTGCAAAGGTTTCGAAGAGAAAGTTCATGGCTCTCTTACATCAAGTACACTGGGTGGGCGTACACTGGGTGGTAAATAAGGGGAACTTGTGTACAGGATTTGCAGGGTCCCCCCGGCGCGCTAACACTCAAAACGGGTTGTTGCCTGGCGCCATCTACGCATCGCCATCTTCAAAATGTTGACCGTGTCAAGGAGATCACGTGTTGTCCACGAGACATGTCCAGGAAGACAAGTTTGGGATTCGAGTGAAGAAGTCTGATGAAGTGAACATGGAGTGTTGCGATCTGCAACATGGTGTGGGGGAGTACCAGAAATGTCCGTGCGTTTGCGTACAAATTCAGCAGCATAAAACCACAATCCTCACTCTTAAGTTAATCGCTAGGGGGATCTAGGGGGAGAAAACTGCCATTGGTACCGAGTAAACTACGATGGAACTCTAAAATTATACTACTAGATGTTATAAGCGAATGTATCAAGCTTTTCGAGCGCTCAGGCATCAAGCCGTCACCAGCATCCGAGGCAATTGCAACACGTCTACAGTAAGTTGACGATATATTTGGTACATTCATGTGGAAAAGAGCACCAGAAAACCCTACTTCGAACTGTGTGTAATGAACGCCTCTGGACTCTTAGGCAGTCTTGTTTCCGACGATACCTAAAGGGGTAATCTTGACATTATCAGCTCGATATTTAGGTGGTACATACTTTGATGCCTGCGTGATAATTATAAGCAAGTAAATAAATCTTAATTGTCACCGATGTGTCCCAACTGCCATTCACTCAATAGCAGACGAGTGAGAGGTACCTCATTGCTAACCCACAGCGCCCAGGCCCGGAGCTTCATCACCTCAGTCCTAGAAGCTAACGGCTTGCTGATCCACGCACAAAGCATCCTTGTTTATCCACATCTCCACCACAAATTCGAAACTGCCTGACCAACCTTTCCTCAACCATAAGCCGCCACAAAGAAAAACCAAGCCAGCTCATCCCAAACCCATCATGCTTACAGAGCACGAAAAGCTCACATCACAAACCAACCGCCCAGCAACCAACAAAAACACTACACGGCTCCCTTGGCAGTAGCAGCAGTAGTAGCGACTGGTTAGTCAAAATCCGCCCACCTCCCCCACAACCCGACCACATCCCCCACACCAACCGACTAGCCGATAAACAACAACCCATCATCGCCCATTGCGTGATGCAGGTAACACCTCGTCCGCGATTCGCCTCCCCACCCCCTGCGCACTCGCACTTTCCCCGGTCTATATGCCTCGAAAAAGCAATCACTTCAGCAATGCAGTCACCACCATTCGCTGACGGGTAAAAAGAAACGTGGGCGGCGGATGTGCGCCGTGTGCGTACGCACCGCTCGTGTCACGCATCCTGGTGGTAGCAAGTCACAGGCAGCACACGACGCATCTCCCGGTCGCCCATCTTCAATAGTTTTCAAGGGCCCACTTTGTGTTTCCGTGGGGTGACGCACCACTAGTAAGTGCGCGCCACTAGGAATGAGACAAACATCCGCGACGCCGCGCCTCCGTGTCTCAAGTGTAAGAAGAAGGAAGCAGTAAGGTACCGAACAGGTCGACGCTGTAGCACGGTGATACCACCGAGGGAACTAATGAACCGAGTGAGACAAAATGGGGACTTCACGGTATCACATATAAAATGACGTGAGATAAGATATTGCGTGTGTGTGCGTGTAAAACCACAAAGAGTCTCATTCTTCATAACACAAACCAAGCTATACATAGCTCGACGAACAAGAAAAAAAATTTCCCAGCCGTTCCTAACCCATTTTCCCAGTATATCTCCCTCACTCCAACCCCTCATCACTCTAGTGCCCGTTAGACACGCCATTCGACCCATTCAACAATGCCTCCTTGTGCGTCCCCTTCCTCGGCGCGCCGTTGTTATCCGTCGCGCTGAAGCCCACGCTGCCCGTCATGCCGTTCGCGGCCCTCAGCTCCGGCTTCTTTGCCATGCCATTGTGGCTGCCGTTGAAGCGCAGCCCAGAGATGCCATCGTACCCCTTGACGCCCGTGGCTTTCTCGAGACGCGATGCGAGATCCTCCGACACCTCGCGGAAGATGGCGATCTGGCGCTTGATGATCTCCTCCTTGCGGCAAGTGGACATGTGGCCCGACACGTTCTTGATGAAGCGCTCCTTGGCGCCGGCGTCGAAGACCTTCTCCCACAGCGCGCGGGGGGCCTTGAAGTCCTCGGCGCGGATTTCGGAGAGGAAGGTGACGGCTTCGCCGACGAAGTGGCCGTGAGTCTTGTTGAGGTCGATGGTGCGTTCGCGGAACTTGATGGGCTGGATTGAGGAAAGATAGTTGGGGCGGGAGCCTTGGTTGTAGAAGGCCATGCTGCCGTCGCGCTGGAAGTTGGCCTGCCTGTATGGGACACGGGGCGCGTTCACGGGCAGCTGCTGGTAGTTGACGCCGACACGGTGGCGGTGGGTGTCGGGGTACGAGAATAGACGCGACTGCAGGACCGGGTCGGCCGTCGGCTCGATACCGGGGGGCATGTGCGAGGGGTTGAAGGCGACCTGCTCGATCTCGGCGAAGTAGTTCTTGGCATTCTCGTTGAGGAAGAACTCGCCGTACTTGCGCAGGGGGTATTCGCCCTGCGGCCAGACGTGCGTCAGGTCGAAGACGTTGATCTTCTTGGTCTCCCATGCCTCTTCGGCCTGCTTGGGCGTCATGGTCTGGACGTAGCAGTCCCAGCCGGGGTAGTTGCCCTCGTCAATGGCGTAGAAAAGATCCTTCTGCGAGTAGTCGGCCGACTGGGAGCCAGACTCCTCCTGAGTGAAGAACTTGATGCCCTGCTTCGACTTGTAGTGGAACTGAGCGTACACCCAGTCGCCCTTGGAGTTGACGAGCTTCATGGTGTGGCCAGAGTAGCCGTTCATGAAGCGGTAGCCTCTGGGGATGCCGCGGTCGCCCATCAAGACCATGACCTGGTGGACGGACTCGGGGTTCTGGGACAGATAGTCCCAGAACATGGTCGAGTCATCGCCGCCGCCGAGGTTGGTCGCCGGGTCGCGCTTCTGCGTGTGGATAAAGTGGGGGAACTTGGCCGGGTCGCGCAGGAAGAAGACCGGGGTGTTGTTGGCGACCATGTCCCAGTTGCCCTCGTCGGTGCGGAACTTGATTGCGAAGCCGCGGGGATCGCGGGCGCAGTCGTGCGAGCCGCGCTCACCGCCGACGGTGGAGAAGCGGAGGGTGAGGGGGCACTGCTTGCCGGCCTTGAAAATGTCGGCGCATGAAAGGTCGTCGAGTGGGTCCGTGGTCTTGTAGAAGCCGTGCGCACCGCTGCCCTTGGCGTGGACAACACGCTCGGGAATGCGCTCGCGGTCAAAGTGCGAGAGCAGGTCTACGAGGTGGAAGTCCTGGAGCAGTAGCGGGCCGTTCTCGCCGCAGCGCTGCGTCTCGTAGGGGTGAGGGTAGGGAGAGCCATTGCTGGTGGTGTAGAGGGTGTCCTCGGACGTGGCATTGCGGTCGTCTGGTCCCATGTCAGCCGAAATTTGTCCCGTCAGAATTTGCTCCGGGTGGCACAAACCATTGTAGTCTCTGTACAGATCGCCGTTCTTGCGGCCGTCGGCAGCGTGTGCCTGCAGTGCATGTTAGCTGAGAGAGGCCATTGGCGTGAGCAGAGAGACGAACTTGGTAGCCGGGAGCCATGTTTGATATAGTAGTGTGTCTGCTTGCTGGTCTACAGCGGTCTCGCAAAAGTCGGAATCTCAGAAAAACAAGGTCTCAGAGAAGCGGGAAAGCAGGAGCGTGGAGGGAATGCCACGCAAGGGGCGGATGGGGTGACGCTCGAGCTTATATAGCATTGAAGCCGCTGGGTGCTTGGGTCGATTAGGCATGCTTGATCCATGACGGCTGCGTCGCCACCCCTGTCGCTGCAGGGCCGAGAGTGCGGGGCAAACACAATCACCTCAGCAGCGCGCTCGAGACCGCTCCCAACAGCCAATCGCACATCCGTCCATTACTCACTCTGTGCTGTTCCAGCGCCCTCAGGCCCTCGGATCGCTGATGCACCACACCGCGAACGCCTGCCAGTCGCGGCTGCCCGCATCAAGCTTCTTCAGATCTGCCCCACTTGCAACCAAAAGTGATGACGTTACCAATCACCAGATAGGCCGAGTGCGCGAGGGTCTTTTTTCCAAATCCTCACCCCAGGCGAAACAAATGTCTCAGTGCCCCAATGCGTGAAAAGCTTCTTTTGGCTCCGAGTGGGAAACCACAAACTCTGAGCTTGCCCGCGGTCGCCCTGCAACCCGCGCCGAGGCGTCGCTCGGTTCCCAACGCGTCACCCGAATGCAGCTAGTCAGCAGCTTCCCCGCGTCTCCCATTCGCCCCTCCAACCAACAACAGCAACGCGAGACGAGAACCACGTCGGCTTTCCTACCCCACAAACTCATTCCTATCTGGCCAATGATTGCCATCTTCCCCGCACCAACAGAAACTCCCCGGCTTGCATTCATTCTGCTCAAAATGCCATTCCCGCCATCTCCCCGCCGCCGCCGCCGCCGCCGCCATCGAATTGGCCCATGTCCCACACGTTTCCCACCTCGAGCGGCAGAAACCCTCCGAACACGTCCATTCCAGTTAGCTGCCCTTGGCTGACGGCAAACTCGCCAATCGTGTTCAGGTCGGTCCAGCTAAAGTCGCCAATCGCCTCGACGTTGTTACTGTTGTTGTTCGCCATTGGGCTCTCGCCCATGCTCGCACTGCCCGCCTGCGATGACGATGCCGGCGTCGCCTGTGACATGGCCGTCGGGCCCTCGCCACTGTAAGGATTATTATTGCGTGGTCGTCCCATGTGGCCGCCGCTTCTGCCGCCACGCCCAGCCGGCTTGTGGTTGTCGGCCTTTTCCCACAACAGCTTGAGCAGCTGTGAGTAGCGGCTGCCGAGGTGGTGCTGCTGCGTGCCGACGCTCGACCGCTGCAGCCGGTCGATCGTCTCGTCGATCATGCGCCGGATGCCGCGCTCCTCCTCGCCCTCGATGACACCAACAATCCGCGCCCGGAACAGGAACACGCCCGAGTACACGAGGTAGAGGAAGAAGCGCAGCGGCATGAACCGTAGCGCCTTTTCCGGGTCGATGAAATTGTTGCACGTCGTCAGGATCGCTTTTGCTGCGTCGAGGCCCTCGTATATGAAGCGGGCGTCCCCGACGGCGCCGACGTTGTTCTAAACGACAACACGTTAGCGTGCTGTGCCCTGCTTGATGCCCTGACCGTACATACGTAGAACAGCCGGGATGGCGATTGCGGAATCATCGGGCTCGTCGCAGAATTCCGTTCCTCGGCCAGCGTGCTCTGCACTCTGCGCACTGTTGCTTGGAATGCGAATGCGTTTACGTACAGCCTAAAACCACATACCAACCGTCAGTATCTTCCACACCAAGAATTCGCAATTGGGCGTACCGCAAGTAGTTGTACGACATCAACAGCATGGCCTTCAAATTTGGTGAGCATGTAAGCGTGCCCCACACTGCATTCCAGCTGTAACTAGCCGCTCGGAAGTCGTCAATGAACTTGATATATGATCCGCTGAGGTGGGAGCGGAACGACGTGCCAACGTTCGAATACAAAACGTCGTGCACGTTGCTGAAAAGAGACGTCAGTTCGAGCGTGGCCTGTGACCAGATCAGCACTCCTCGTTTGTCCTGGGAATAGCACCTCTACCTGAAATATCGACGCATAGTCTTCGTCATTGGGCGTTTGAGGCAGTAAAGAAGGGTAATGTTCACGGCGCAGACTCGTAAGCGGACCAGGACTGCATGCGGTCAGTAACATATATAGCACGCGCCACCATAGATTCCAGCTCACCCCCGAGACCAGAACGCCTTTCCAATCCTTATCGAAATAGTGCGGTCGGCAATGTAGCAGGCTGTTTCGCCCAGTCAGTCGTCCTGTCTCACAGCAAAACAGACTCCGCGTGGGTATGAGACACATACCTGTCCAAACCAACAACTTGCGGCTGAACTGCGGGTCCCTCCCATCATCCGTAACTTTGAACGAGTACTTCTCGAGGCCGAGGAAGTAGGCCAGCCGCAGCGCCAGGCCACTCGAATTCCAGGCCTCGCGGTCTTCTTCGCCCTTGCCCACCTTGCCGGACTGCGCCCTTTGTGTGAACGGCGCCCATTCGGCGAGCAAGAGCAACGCCTCGACAGCGTCGACGTCTCCAGGACCGCCCGCAGCCAGATCGGAGATCATGTCCTTCATGTGCTTCGCGCATATCTCGTACATGTGCGTCTCTTCGACCAGGTCTTTGGACGCAATGACGAGTATGGCCGTCAGCAGCGTTGGTTCCTTTTGCGCGGTTTCGTGCAGGCGGGCTACGTCGAACACCTGTGGGGGTACGAGAGGGTAATAGGGATGGTACAAGGTGTGATATCGTTGGATGAGCTGGACGATCTGGTTTGCCGAGAGCTTCCCATCAGCAAGTAGACGGTAAGGTGATGACCGCAAGCCGGGGTCGACGTGCCGCGCGAAGTTGGACCTCTCTTGTGCAGCAGCAGGAGTGCCTTCCTCGGCAACACGAGCCAGGATTCCAAGCGCATCTGAGGGATTTTGGAGGTTGTCAAACTCCATGGGGGTCGTTTCAGCGGGCTGCACTCGTGGTTCTTCCTGGACTTGACGAGAGTTTCCAGTGTCGAGGCTTGCAAAGTTCAAGCGCTGATCCAGCGGGGACATTGTGCTGGTGCCCATGTTTCCAAGGCCATGGAAGGCTACATTGTCGCCAGGAACAGGGAAGGCACTGGTGAGGTTGCGCGTAGTGCCAATGCTGTCAGGCAGAGTCTTTCTTCTTACCCGGCGGCCGCCTCGGTTGGACCCTCCGAGAACGCATTCTAGATTCTGAGCTTTGCATCGCCCGCATGGAAGCTTCGGCTTGTCGTTCTCATACTGACTACGCCAAGAGTTAGTTCGGTGCGGGCGGGAGAGAGCAAGGCGCGGGGTCAAGGTCAAGCGCTGCGATTGAATAGACACAAGACGGAGAGAGAACGGGAACAACACGAAAACTGGCCGCAACGCGATTGAACCTGAGGCAGAAGCTCAGGCGTCGGCGTTCACGGAGGGAGTGGGCTTGTGATACAGTATCGGCATTTGTGACCCGCTTGGTATTCGGCAAACAGCGGGTTGCACGGTGGGACTCACAGGTAGCAGCGGCTCTTGCGCTTCCTGCAGGTCAGGCAAGCTATCGTGGTCCGCTTGGATTTACCGTCACTGTCGGCAGTGGTCGTGGGGGACGCAGGCTCCGGCGGAGGCAGCGGCGGCGGCGGTAGTGGTGCCTCCATGTCCAGTGGAGTTGACGGAGGGAAGACGAGGGACCGTCAGACGCCGACGCGCTGTGAGCAAGTCAATTGCCGAAGGATCCGCTCAAGTCGTCCGTGCGCATACCCCGCAGTCCGT
This sequence comes from Dothiorella sarmentorum, assembly GCA_023082095.1. NCBI lineage: Eukaryota > Fungi > Ascomycota > Dothideomycetes > Botryosphaeriales > Botryosphaeriaceae > Dothiorella > Dothiorella sarmentorum. The sequence goes on along the minus strand of JAJMVL010000072.1, from coordinate 14,302 downwards.
CACGCCTGGCCTTAGCCTCGAACGAAGCTCCAACGGCTCGGTCGTGTTGACGTCTCACGCATCTTCATAGGCCGCATCACAGCTCCCATAAAGCCCCTGCGCGGTCCACTGCAGGCCTTGTAAACGAGCCGAGTTATATTATCCACTACGCCATGTCTGCCGAAAACGAGTTGCAGGGCCGGTTAGCCCTCATCACCGGGGCCTCTGGTGGGTACGTTGAGTTCTCGTCCTTCCTCATCTGTTGTACCCAGCGTTTGACAGAAATACAGAATCGGCGGTGCCTGTGCTCGCAAATTGGCTCCATATGGCGTCGATTTGGCGCTGACCTACTCGTCCAACAAGGCGGCCATCGAGGAGCTGGTCGCACAGCTTCAGAAAGACTTCCCTTCTATAAAGATCACCTTCCACCAGGCCGACCTGTCTAGCACGGAAGAGACGCTGGCTTTGTGTGATGAAGCCCGCAAAGCTCATGGGAAGACCATCTCCATCCTCGTCAGGTAGGATTCAAGTGCTCTAAAGACAACGTTAAAGCTGATCCCGTGTGAAGCAATGCTGGCAGAGGGAAGCGCTATCCCCAGATCTGGGACATCCCGGTTGAAGAGTTTGACCTGACTATCGCCACCAATCTGAAAGCGTCTTTTCTTCTGGTAAAAGGCGTTGCCGAGGGCATGAGGGATCAGCGATGGGGGCGCATCGTTTTCATCTCGAGCATTGCTGCGTATGGCGCTGGTAAGCCAAAAAGCAGAACCGACAAATTTGGAGCGACACGGCTGACCTATCGTAGGAGTAAACGGAGCTCATTATGCCGCGAGCAAGGGCGGCCAGCTCGGCATGATGAAAAACTTGAGCACTAGGCTTGCCGAATATGGTATCACTGTCAACGACGTAGCGCCGGCGATGATCGGTGATACTGGCATGTTTCCTTCGGCAGACACTGTCCCTGGAGTTGTTGATACAATTCCCGTGGGCAGGTTGGGAAAACCAGGTGAGAGCTGATCTACGACCTCACGAGACCAAGATGCTGACAACGAGAAGACGAGGTAGCCAATGCGGTGGAGATGTACTGCAAGACACCGTATTGTACCGGTCAGAGCGTGGTGGTTGCTGGTGGACTTATGCACAAGTAGACTCGCTTCCTTGTGGCACAACAGCGCGGAATCTGGGAAAAGGGACGATGCAGTAGACAAAAGATACCCTCTTGACTTGCTGTTATGCCATCGAAATGTAGACAGCCAGTAGAACTCCGCTGCTTGTTATCCTGTGACATCTGTAGATGACAAGACTGGGCTCTGCTTGGCAGCAACGCGCAATGGCAGCCGAATGAGATCTTTAGTTTTCACAGCAGATCCTTGGGGACTTCCTTGGGCGTCTTCTTGAGCTTTGCAGCATGTGGAGGCACTTTTCGGTGGATTCTCTTCTTCCTCGAAGATTTTCAAGTTCTCGGAGTTGCTACTGTTTGAGGAAATCCAGGGATTGAACGTCAACTCGGAGTATAGGTCCACATAGCTAAGGAATAGCATCGTTCCATGGCGCGATTCACAGTCGAGTCCGGGGCTGGGATCACGTTTTTGTTGTTTTCGAGGTTTATCACCGTCGTCCAAATGAGGGAGTGTCTGGTTTTCTGTGCAAAAGGTCGAAGTCGGGAGGAGACCCCGGTCATGATCGGAGCTTCTGGACCTCTTTCGTGATCCGTTCATGTGAAGCTCGCGGAAATCGTCGCCTCGTGGTGGGCGAAATTGGAGATGTTGCCAGAGGTCGTCTGGCATTCTGGTTGGCCGACCGCAGAATGTGGCTCAGGTCGAGAGTGCCGAAGAGTGTAAGATGCCGAGAATGCTGTGGCTTTTTGCTGTGGGCGAAGGAGAATCTGGGGAGCAGAAAGTGCGCGACGAACGGGCCAAATCAGGCCGAGCGGCATTTGCTCTCGGCCAACAAACGTCATGGTCCCTGACCCCGCGAAAGCTTTCCCGACCAGGACCTTTGCGCGCGTCACCCTAGACATTTGGCTCTTTAAATACTCCATCATCCCGCCCCGCAATTCACTAACGAGTATTTGCTTTGCGTGCAATTTCCCTTTCACCACCAAACATGGCCTCATCCGGGAAACAGGCTCTTCTGATCGGTGACATCACTCATGCTCGGAAGGAGTGGGAAGAGTCCTCCTCCTTTGTAGAACTGCTGGTATGAGTCCTGCGGCCGTCGACTGAGAATCCGCGCGAATTGGCCGCTGACATGGCTTGCCTTAGGAATTCCCCTCTGGCACGCGCGAAGATTTCTTTGCCAACCTCAAAAGCGGCAAATACGACAACGTTGCAGTCATCTACCGCAGCAATGATTCGACAAAAGTAATTGCTCGAAGATGAGAGTGGCTCAAGTCAAAGAATGGGGCTGATCTTTCTCAAGTTCACCGGCCCCTTCAACGCAGAACTCGTCCAGGCACTACCCAGCAGCTTGAAGTACATCTGCCATAACGGAGCCGGATACGACAACATTGATGTGGGTGTTTGCAGTGAAAAAGGTTGGTCTCACATCTCATATGCCAGGCCGTGAGATTGTAGCTAACCAGCAATAGGCATTTCCGTCGCCAACACTCCGCAAGCTGTGGACGATGCCACTGCCGACGTAGCACTCTTCCTCCTCCTTGGTGCCCTCCGCCGCATCACCATCCCTTTCACCGCTGTCCGACAAAGTAAGATACCCGCAACATATGGTTTATTGCCACGGTTTGGACAAGACCAACGCTGACCATTTCCAGACCAGTGGAGAGGTTCTGCATTCGGCCTTGGCCACGATCCGCGCCAGAAGACTTTGGGTATTCTCGGCATGGGCGGCATTGGACGTGCTGTCGCAAAACGTGCTGCGGCATTCGGCATGAAGATCCACTACCACAACCGCTCGCGTCTCTCCGAAAGCACCGAGGCCGCCGCCGGCAACGCAAAGTACGTCTCCTTCGACGAGCTCCTCAGCACCTCAGACGTTATCAGCTTGAATTTGGGTTTGAGTGCTGCGACGAAGCACATCATCGGCGCCAAGGAATTTGCCAAGATGAAGGACGGCGTTGTTATCGTGAACACGGCAAGAGGACCGGTCATGGATGAAGCGGCGTTGGTTGACGCGTTGGACTCCGGCAAGGTGTGGAGTGCTGGGTTGGATGTGTTTGAGGAGGAGCCAAAGATCCACCCGGGGCTTGTGAAGAACGAGAATGTTGTGCTATTGCCCCATATAGGGACGGCAACCTTCGAGACACAGGTTCGTTATTCCCATTCTTTGCTGTTTGTCCCAATATCCGGATGCTCTCGATGCTGACGATCTCACTAGCGTGACATGGAGCTTCTAGTGCTTGAAAACTTGAGGCTGGCGGTACAAGAAGGAACCTTGAAGACACAGGTGCCTGAGCAGAAGAAATGATTCCCTATAGAGCAAGACTTTGAAAAGAAATGAATCCGTTTGCTTTAATCCGCTCGACAATTACTAGTCAATTGAAAAGGATCAGAGCGAAAAGAACAGGCCGTAGTCCTCTAGTTCATGGTTTGTCCTATGTACTGGTACTGATTCAAAGAGCGAAAGAGAAAAAAAAAGTTTATGACCATGCGCCGAACGGGATCGTTACAAGGTTAGGAACGGTGCAGAAAGTGGAAGAAGGTGATTATTTACCTCAAAAATCCGAATCCGCTGCTTGCTATGGATTGCAGCAGCAATTCCATAGTAGCAGGATAACAGACCAACAATTTGTCAGGAACTGTGGCCGAGTGGGATGGCGGCGGCCTGGACCGAGACTGAAGTGGAGCGTCGTTGGTGATAGGATCGCGTATCTTTTAGTTCTGGCCGCACGGCCCCCACTAGACTCGGCCCCAGACCGGCCAAGAATTCCCACATGCCGCTAAGTTTGCTTTGCCGCAGCTGCACCGAGGACGACGTTACTCGACCGCCCACGCGCACCACTTCCATCTCCCGACCTCTTCCCCCGATCGTCCTTCCAAACCTGCTGCCATCCATTGGTGGCTCCCGAGGTCGCTGCGACAATGGCCAACTTTCTCCAAAACATCCTGGGCTCCAAGTCCACGCCCTCGGCCGTGCCTGGTGATGCCGGTACGTCAGCGCGCACCAGCTTCCAAGCTGTTCTTCCCAACGCCATTGACCGCTAACGCTGTGCCTCTAGACTTTGCCGACTTCGCTGGAGCTCCCGACCCCAGTCCTGCCTCCATCTCGCCTGTGACCACTGCGACCGAAGGCGCGGCGCAGGCCTTCTCGACCGGCGCCGCTCGTCCCTACACCAAGTGGTACCGTGTCTGGGAGCGCACCACCCCCGCCGACTTCTACCAAGAGGCCTTCATCCTGCCCTTCATCATCATCGTCGTTCTTCTGCACGTCTGGGGCAAGCGCGCGAACAGGCGCAAGGCCGAGTCTTTCATCAAGCAAGCTGGCCCTGCTCTGCGTCAGGAATTCGCCAGCGTGGGATTCTCTGGTCAGAAACCCCCGAGCGTTGATGACGTTCAGGCCAGTGGTCTTGCCAAGCTCAGCGCTGAGGAGCTTGAGAGCTCCGATGAGCTTCTGAGGGAGGTGTCCGCCAACGAGTACAAGGCCTACGCGACTGGACGCCAGAATGCGGCTTTCATCGACATCAAGCTGTCGTTGTTGAAGCGCTACAACCCGCTGATGCGTTACGGCGAGGCTGCCCTGGGTCTTTTCTTCGAGAGCATGCCGGCTCCTATTGAGCGCGTTGAGGCGACCATTTACGCCTTCGACGGCAAGGAGAGCCAGCTTGTCCCCAGAGCTGGCAAGGTGTCGAACTCGACCTTTGATGGCTTTGTCTGGGCTGTTGTGCACAAGAACCTGATGAAGGGCCTGAGGGATGACCGCTATGATCTTTCCCTGACCTCGACCAAGGATCACAACAAGCTTCCCATCTTCTACACCGTTATGAGCGAGAGCGCTGAGATCACCGAGGCGCTCTTGACTCCTGAGCTCATCAAGGCCGTCGAGCAAGCCGGTGAATCCCTGGAGGCTCTTGTCATCTCTGACCAGCCGATGGACCAGCCTAAGAAGTGAGTGAATCAGATAGTGTCTAGTTGTTTCTGCTAATCCCCTATAACAGGCTTGATGACACCGTTTCCCGCAAGCGCGTCTCTCTGTCCTTCGCCCTTCCGTCGAACAATGACTACTCCCACATCCTTCCTCTGTTCAACTACTTCCTGCGCATTCCCGACCAGCTCGTCAGCGTCGCCCACTTCCGCCCGGAAGCCCTGCGTCGCGTCAAGCAGACTCGCGAGGATGAGATTCGCAAGATCAGGAAGACGGAAGAGGAAGAGAAGGCGGAGGAAAGGAAGGTGGAGGCTGATAAGGCGAAGAAGCTTGAGCGTGAGCGGAAGCTCAAGAACCTGGGCGCCGATGAGCAGAGGAAGTTCTTGGAGAAGGAGAGGGAGAAGGATCTCCGCAGGAGCCAGAGGAAGAGGGTCCAGAGGTCTTGAAGAGTCATTGCCTGTCCGGATTGCGGCTGCCCTTTGGTCCCCAATATCTTACCGGCGGCTAAATTCCTGTAATGTTCATGTTCAAAAGTTTAGATGCCACTTCCTCTGATGTTCGAACTATGATCAGCGTCTCACTTTCCTTCGTTTTGGTGCTACAAGGCATTTCTCTTGTGAAATGGAGATCCTGGTTCAATCTAGCTTTTTCTGCTACCCAGTTCAAGTGATTTGTGAGTATGAATAATCAGAGATCGCTAGAATCCAACGAAGCGTGTAGTCCAGGTATAGTTTCTGACATCCGTAACCTCTAGCCGTCCAAAACCCATAATTCCCGACCCAGACCCCGTTCATGGTAAGCTCAATCCTCGGCTCGACGATTAGCCAATCGGACTCGTTCCGCTGACATTTCCTCCAGCCGCGCTGCGGCTTCCCATATCGGGATCTGGATATTAGGTTGATATATATCTCCCTCCAAACTCACTCTTCCATCTATCCCAATCCAATCTATTCCCTCCCAAACTCCTTTGACAAATCCCATCCTCCCCAAACCCCACAAGTCAACCCACCCCCACATAACCCTTTCCCCACCTTTTATCAACCCCGCAACCAGTGAAGTCATCCCCCCGAAAAACCACACAAAAAACCAAAAAGAGAAAAAGAAAGAGAGAAGAAGAAAAGAAGGGAAATGGTCCAGCGAACCGACGTCCTCATCGTCGGCGCCGGCTCCGCCGGCCTCTGCGCCGCCACCTGGCTCGCCCGCTACGGCGTGCCCTTCCGCCTGCTCGAGCGGCGCGCCGGCCCGCTCGCCACGGGCCAGGCCGACGGCGTGCAGTGCCGCACCGTCGAGGTGTTTGAGAGCCTGGGCATCGGCGAGGAGCTCGTCAAGGAGGCGTACCACGTGCTGGAGGTGGCGTTTTGGGCGCCCGCGGAAGCGCAGCCCATGCAGTCGTCCAGGTCCCCCAAGGAGGGCATCGTGCGCACCAGGACGGCGCCGGATACGCCCAGGGGTTTGTCGCATCTGCCGCATGTGATTTTGAATCAGGCGAGGGTGAATGGGTTGCTGATTGGGGCGGTGAGGGCGGCGGGGGGGCCGGAGATTGAGTATGGGTGGGAGGTGAGGGGGGTGAGGGTGGATAAGGGGGAGGCGGGGAGGGGGTTGGAGGGGTTTCCGGTGGGGGTGGTTGCGGAGAGGGGGGGTGTGGTGGAGGAGGTGAGGGCGAAGTATGTTTTGGTAAGCAGTATCTCCTCTCTGCGGGTGAAGGATGGGTTCTGATGTGTTGGGATAGGGCTGTGATGGCGCGCATAGCGTGGTTCGCAAATCGTTGGGTATCCAGATGGTCGGCGACAGCAGCGACACTATTTGGGGCGTGATGGACGTCTACCCGCGGACGGACTTCCCGGATATCCGCAAGAAGGCCATCATACGGTCCACTGCCGGGAGCTTGATTATCATCCCGCGCGAGGGCGGCTCGCTGGCGCGTTTCTACATCGAACTCCCGCAAGGCGTTGCGGCAAAGGATGTCAAACTGGCTGACCTGCACGAAGCCGCCCGCCGGATCTTCAAGCCCTACAGCATGGATTTTGCGGAGACAGCGTGGTGGTCCGCGTATGCCATTGGGCAACGTCTGGCAGACCGCTTCACGCATGCCCAACGCGTCTTCTTGACAGGAGATGCTTGCCATACACATTCCCCCAAAGCAGGGCAAGGGATGAACGTCTCTCTGCAAGATGGATACAACATTGGCTGGAAGCTGGGCTCCGTGCTGAGCGGTCAAGCGCAGCAGTCCATCATTGCCACCTACGTCACCGAGCGCCAAAAGGTCGCCGCCGATCTCATTGCCTTCGACACGGGCTTTGCGCGGCTGTTCAAGACGGGGGAGAACGCTTTGAGCCCGGAGGTCGTCAGTGAGCAGTTCATTAAGGCTGGCCGCTACATGGCTGGTTTAACCGCGAGGTATGATGATTCTGCTATCACTGACAGTAAGGGGAGCGCGGAGCATCTGGCAACAAATGTTACGGTGGGTATGCGGTTTCCGAGCGCGCAGGTTGTGCGCTTCTGCGATGCGAAGTCCATGCAGCTGGCCAGGACTCTACAGGCAGATGGGCGTTGGAGACTGGTGGTGTTTGCCGGTATCATCGGTGATTCGGGTACTTTGACAAGGCTACAGAAGGTATGGGTTCCCCCTGTTCCCTAGAAGTGGTACAAAGGCTGATGGTTTGCCGTGTAGCTTGCAGACTTCCTTGGAGGACCACATGGTCTGGCGAACGAGCTCACGCCTGAAGGCGCCGACATCGACAGTTTCGTTGAGCCCATCGTCGTGTTGAATGGAAGCCGTCGTGGCTTAGAGCAAGAACAGATACCGGAATACCTCCAACCAGTTACCGGCAAATGGCGCATGAGAGGTGAGTGGACTGAGATGATGTTGAATCATGTCTCTGACGTATTTTCCGCCCAGACCTCCACAAAGTATACGTAGATGACGAGGACTATAAAGGCGTTCATGGGCATGCCTATGAGCATTTTGGAGTCAACCCCGCAGAAGGTGCCATCGCAGTCGTCCGCCCAGATCAATGTAAGCAATTGCACAGCCTTGTGCAACAAGCGGTACTAATCAGGTTAGATGTTGCGGCAATCTACTCCCTCTCGGACTTTCAACCCATGAAAGCCTTCTTCAACAGTTTCGTGGGCCGAGAACAACCTAATGGGCTCCATACCCCTACAGTAGTAAAGCTATAATGCGTTGTGCAGCATCGTAATGCTTCAGTAATATCAATCCGAAGAAAAGTCATCACAAAGTATTTCAGCTGCTGCCTGAGACCCATGCAGGCTTACACGCCAGGCTGAGGCATGGCAGGGCTCACATGCGTCAGCCACGTCTACGTGCAACACTGTGAGTGGGCTCGTGACTGGACCGACACATAGCTGCGAACCGTGCGGCTGAGCGCTGCCCCGGTTTCACAAGCGCGCGTGCAACCCCAAGTTGACACTGGTCTCTCCGTTTTACTGTTGCCTTCCCTCGCCGCGACACCTCCCGCCCCTCAACCAACCAACCTACCAACCCGACCTCATCAGAATCCCCTGAGATGATCACCAGCGCCATGCGCCATGGCAACCACTCAACACAAAAACTTCAGACTGCGAGGAATACCATACGATTGTCGAAGCAGAAGTGATGTCCGCCAACTCGTGAAGAGGGTTCTCTCCATCGACGCCGGCGCAAGTTTGACGATCCACTCGCTCGCAGCCAGTCCCGTCGAGAAAAACAGCAGGGTCGCCACTTTGAGCTTTTACACCCTTCCAGCTCTTCTATCTGATGACTCAAGAAATGAATGGATTGTCACCATACCGCCAGACGAAGACGCAGATGAAGATGCACCCAGCTGCATCAAGTCTCTTGTTTTCGATACTCACTTCTCTGGTTTCACTGCGCTTCAACACACCGATGATGACGATTGCTTCGTCGAGTAAGTCATGACGGACTCTTCGAATGGTGCTCTCCAAACTGATTAGTTTCTTAGCCTGGTCGCTGTAGCCGGTCTTGGTGGACACGCGTTCGGATCTTTCAAGGAACGGAATGGGCCATTTATGTGGCTGCGAGATGCCCTCCCGCTAGATGCACCAGGCGTAAGGGTTCTCATCTACGGTTATGACGCTCGAATCATCCGAAGCAGTTCATTCCAGAACTTGACCGATCTGGGAAAAGCCCTCCAGATTGACATCAAGGGCATTAGAGTCAGTCAACTACAAACCCTAGACTTGGGCTCCCTTTCGCCTATGACAGCTAACTCTTTTCCATGGAGTAGGAAACTCATCAATCTCGTCCAATACTCTTTATTGGCCACAGCCTCGGAGGTCTTGTCATAAAAGAGGTTCGCCTACATCTGCGAATATAAGATCTCACAAAGCATATACTGACCGCTACAATCACAACCGCAGGCCATAGTCAAGATGAAAGACGAAAGCGACGAGGAGGACACGGCGATTCTCAACTCAACATTTGCATTCCTATTCTTTGGTGCCCCGCACCAAGGCATGGCAATTGAATCACTCGTCCCTTTGATCAGAGACAATCCCAACCGAGCTCTTCTAGAGACTCTCAACAAAAACTCGCCCCTCCTATTACGTCTAGAGCGGGACTTCAGCAAGGTGTTTGGGACAAAGCGTCCTCAAGTCGTATCCTTCTATGAGACGGAGCAGTCTCCCACTGCAGTAGAGGTAAGCTGCTCATATTATCAATCCTGAAAATCTAGTTCTCGGCTTACACTTCATTCAGAAAGAACCCAATAAGTGGGACATGTCTGGTCCCCTTGAAGTCTTGGTTGACGTCTCATCTGCGACATGCGGTAGCAAGCATCAGCACCCGATCGGCCGGAATCATTCTGAGATGGTAAAATACAGTAGCCAGTATGACGAGTTCTACAGACGTGTTTTGATTTCTCTTCGGCCACTGGTGAGCAGGGCTCGAATCTTACCCATGGGCCATAGTACGGGGATTCTTGGAAATTCTGGTGTGTAAATAAACGCGACATCAGTGCCGTATGATTATCTGACATTAGTTCTAGTCTCTAAACCTCTTTCGCAAGAGAGCATTGGTGAGTAGGCACAATGTTAAGTCTGGCAAGTATACTGATGTTGGGATAGATTGTCTCCGGTCACTCTCTTTTCCAGAACAAGAACGCAGATACAACGAGATACATTCCGCAGAAGGCACCTGTGATTGGCTCTTTGAAGATCCTGGCTACCAAGCATGGATCAATAGCCCACGAGGTCTTTTCTGGATCAAAGGCAACCCTGGAGCTGGAAAGTCGGTTCTTATGAAATACGCGTACGGGATGATGAAGCACAGGAGATTGGGAGAGCTCGTCGTACCATTCTTCATGCACGGCCGGGGGATGCCTCTCCAGAAGACGCCACTGGGGTTCTACCGGGCCCTCTTGAACGCCCTGCTTGGTTCTTTCCCAGAGTACCTCGGTCAGCTTACCAAAGACTTCGATGACCGGGAAATGAGGTTCGGTTCTTACCATATGAAGAGATGGTATTGGTCGGAGGCAGAGCTTCAGGAACTCATCTCTCTTGTCTTGACCAATGGGACAGAGAACCAACCGGTTGTGATCTTCGTCGATGCCCTCGATGAATGTGGGAAGGAATCTGCGACAAAGCTCTTGACGTACTTCAGGCAGCTCATGGTTAAAATCAATCAACAATCAGGCCAAGTCAAGATTTGTTTCTCTTCCAGACATTATCCAATCCTTGGACTTGATACCGTCCCACTCATCTTCGTGGAGGAGCGAAATGACAAAGACATCAGGCACGTCATCAAAGAGAGTTTGAAGGATGTCCACCCGAAAGAGAAGCGTCAACAGATCGAGAAAGAAATCCTTCTCAAGGCCCAGGGGGGATTCCAATGGGCTGTCCTGGTAGCTACCGTGGCAGTCGAAGAGAGTGTGAGTGGTGTCAAGGCCGAAGTCATTCACGACAAGATCAAAACAACCCCAGAAGCATTGGACGAGCTCTATACGAATATTCTGAGTGGTGTAACGGACCTTGAGAGACAAAAGGTGGAGAAACTGTTCCAGTGGGTTCTCTTTGCTGAACGCCCACTGTCTGCTCAAGAGCTACGTGACGCACTCGCGACAGACAAGGGCATGACGTGCACCACTGTTGCTGAGTTGAGGACGCACGAAGATTGGAACGACAGCTTGGCAAACTTTGAGAGGCGCATCACTCATCTATCCAAAGGATTGGTGGAATTTCAAACGCGGGAGATCTGGGAGCAGTACGAAATTGATGGAGAAGACTCCGACCGAGAAGCTCAATTCATTCACCAGTCAGTGCCTGACTATCTTCTGAAGAGCTTTTTCAGCTGCACCGGAGACCTGGCAAACGATCTCACATCCAGCGTCGCTGCTGGCCACTGTGAGATATCCAGGTCCTGCCTCCGATACTTGAAATTGAAGGAGATTTTGCAAGGAGCTCAACTTTCCCGCGGAAAGCTTTCAGCAAGGTTCCCATTGGCGCCGTATGCGGTTCAGTTCTTCTTTCACCACGTTCACAAGGCTGAACTGAAGGCAAAATCTCAGCTTGATCTCCTACCGCTCCTTGGGTGGGAAAAGCACTCGAAGTCACTGGAAGAACTGGGAACTTTATGGAGAGTCTTGGATCCTGAATGCTCCCATACGCCTAGAGGCTGGCCATTTACCGGTGCAACAACGCTTCATGTCCTGGTAGCCATGGGGGCGAAAAGCGCTTTCGACGCGTTCTTGGAGATAGACGACGTTGAAGTTGATGGTAGAGATGCGGACGGAAACACGCCATTACTTCTGGCCATCAGAGATGGACGTCAAGACATGGCACTAGCTCTGATAAGACGGTCGATCGAGTGGTGCCTCCACAACAAACAACTCGTTGGCAAGGCTATTGCACCTCGGGACACAGAGTTGCAGAGAAGCCACTTTGTGGATGTCGATGTCGAGAACAATGACGGCGACACACCAATCACAATCGCGCTGGCGGAAAAGGCAGGAGTTGTGATCTTCGATCTGATCGAGGCCGGTGCTGAACTCAAATTCTTTGGACGGGAGACCTCATTGGTCTTTTGCGCCATCAGCAGCAGGAACAAGGCTCTCCTTACGAAGCTTATCGAAAAGGAAGTTGGTCTGGATGGAGCTGTCTTCTTCGCAATCCAAGAGTTATCTGGGAATGATGACATTCTACTCGAGGAGTTCATTTCAGATCTGCTGAAGGCGGAAGCCGGCACGAGCAAAGTCTTGGAATTCGACACCGACATTCACCTTAACTACGACGAAGATGAAGCTGAACAGATTGATCAAGATGCACTGCAAATTGCTTCCCGAAAAGGTCTCACAACCGTGGTACAACTACTCTTGTCGCACGGCGTTTCAGCGTATTCGCGGAATCTGCATGGCGAGTGTCCACTACTGATCGCTACGTTAAACCACCATCAAGAAACCGCTACGGTCTTGCTCCGAGCAGCGCCCTCATCAGTTGAGGTTGAAGATGGTGACGGTAACACAGCGTTATACTGGGCCATAGAGGATTTAAATTTCGATTTCGATTTCGATATGACCAAGACACTGCTTGCGGAAGGGACTTTTACTCGGCCTAATCCCATCCTGGTAGAAGCCATAAGGCTGATAAGCAACAAAAACGCTTCAAACACGGAGGAAGATAACCGAGAAGTCCCGCCACTCATCGTTGCCATCAGGGAAGGCTTCACTGAAGTCGCGAAAGCTCTTGCCCGGACTGACAGTTCGGGTGTCAATGAACATGGAACGACTGCCTTATCGTACGCCATCAGAGAGGGCAAAGAAGATGTTGCGTTGTTTCTGATTCGCGAGGGATATGCCTCAAACACTGGAAAAGATGACAGAGGACTGCCGCCACTCATCGTTGCCATCATGGAAGGCTTCACCGAAGTCGCGAGAACTCTGATCCGGATTGACCATTCGTCTATCGACTGCATAATTCAATATGGAACGACTGCCTTAGTGGACGCCATCAGGGAGGGCAAAGAAGATGTTGTTTTGTTTCTGATTAGCGAGGGATACGCCTCGAATACTTGGAAAGATGATAGAGGACTTCCACCACTTATCATTGCCATCCTGGAAGACTCCACCAAAGTTGCCAAAGCTCTAATCCAGACCAAAAAGTCATCTATAGACTGCGTTGATCAACATGGCACAACTGCGTTAGCATACGCTATATTTAAAGGAAATTCCGAAGTTGAGGAAGCTCTTGAGCAAGAGATGAGACACCAGGACCAGGATAGGGAAAATGTGCATGAACAGCACACTTTTATCCGTAGCTGGGTCGTATTTTCCATGATATTGAATACGGACCGCCATCTATTCTTCAAAAACGGCAAAACTGCTCTAATGCACGCAGTACTTTCGGGAGATGCCCAATTGACGGAGATTCTGGTGGCCCAGGGGACAGCACACACCTTGAACCTGGTCGACGAAGGTGGCAGAACGGCTTTGATGCACGCTGTCATTGCGGCAACCCCGAAAATCCTCCAGATATTGATCAAGGACAGTACCGAAAGGCATCTTTTATCAACAGAGACTGCCGAAAATGGAGGAAAGGGCGTCCTGTGGAGTGCTATTCAGAGAGGAGATATTGCCATCGTTGAAGAGCTAATTGTCGACAATGACGGAAAGAGCATGTTACCGTATGCTGTTCAGAGAGGGGATCCTGTCATCGTTAAAGAGCTAGTGCCTGGGGGACGAATGGACCTGCCTGCAGGCCTAGTTGCCGAATGTGTGATGTTCGGGACTGACAGACTAGTATTCTTGCTGCTCTCAACCACCAAAGCCGTTCTGGACTTCCCAGCAGCGTACCATGCCTGCGTCCCAAAACTTCCCTTGTCCCCTGGTCCACGCAATGGTCACATAGCTTATCTCCGAAATGAGGTGGCGCAGAATGCCCTCGATATTCCCCCAATCATCCTGGCTGCAGTCTATGAGCGTGAGTCCATTGTCACAATGTTGCTATCGACGGGGAAAGTTAGTCTGGACTCTTGTATAGCCGCATTTTCTATCATAAATGGCCTTTGCTTTGATGGAGTTTCGCAGGGACTTTTGGATTACATGGCCACAGACATGGAAGATCTTCCGTTGCGTCAATAAAGATAGGACCACAGACAATTTTTCATCGATACAACTCGAAAGAACATCGTTGGCGAAGGACCTTCAGACTACCTGGCTCTTTTCTTTTTCCCTTGGAAAAGCCTTCTATATTTCATGGCTTGAAGCTTAACTTTAAAGTTTAAAGGATGGGGGTGTCAAGGTAGCTTCAACATGAGCCAAAAGCTGCTACT
>JAJMVL010000071.1:0-180106 GCA_023082095.1 Dothiorella sarmentorum | reverse complement strand
AGTAGCAGCACCGGAGGTCGAGGCAGCATCCGAGGCGGAGTCGCTGCCAGAGCTGGCCGAGGCACCGGGAGTGGAGGCAAGGGGACCTGCAGGGCTGCGGAGAAAGAAGTGGTGGATGGGGGAAATGGAGGCCAATCAGGTCGTGGCTAATTGCCCTCGGCACATGGGCTTTTTGCCGTGGGTCCGCTATAGGCGGCGTCAATACGCGAGCCGCTGGGAGTTGTTACTATATGCATAGTGAGTATAGCTTGGGGCGGGAAGCGCTTATCCCCCGGTCAAGGCCAGAGTGAAGGACGGACGACAAGTCTGGGCGCTGCGTAAGCCTCGTCACACAAGCTTTGGACTTTCACGCTGGCTAAATCAGAGAGACCCCAGTCAGGCGGCTGGTTGTTTTTTCTCCGTCGGAGCCAAGGGCCGGGGGAGGGGACGTGTACTATAGCTTGAGTAGTTTCATTTTTGAAGCGAGGGAGGGTGTTTGTGGAGCCTCTCACACATGCCAAAAAGCAGCCAACTGTAGGTCATGTTAAGGTGCTGACGACGACTTTTGCTTGGCGGCGATCCGGCATGCGGGAACAGGGCTTCTTTGAGCGTGCTTCTCCGATACTCCAGAACATGGGGACATGCAATGAACATGGGAACCACCAATCACGCCAGCTGTGTTACAACGCACGCAGCCAAGCCAGTTAGGCAGGAAGCTTGAGGCAGCCGCAAGGGTCGCCTGGAGTGACCACTCCGCCTGCCTTGAACAGCATGGCTGCAAACAGCTGTGTCACTTGGCGCCCTGCTTTGCCGCGGATCCACGACAACTTGGCATTCAAGGTTGGGAGTTTGGGAGTTGGTTGCAATGATCAGGGTTAGCAGCAATAATCAAGGTCGGTTGGTTGAGTCTGCGAAGGTGCTCTTTCCTGTGCTGTATAAAGTCGTACCTTCCGAG
Source organism: Dothiorella sarmentorum (assembly GCA_023082095.1). Taxonomy (NCBI): domain Eukaryota; kingdom Fungi; phylum Ascomycota; class Dothideomycetes; order Botryosphaeriales; family Botryosphaeriaceae; genus Dothiorella; species Dothiorella sarmentorum. The sequence goes on along the minus strand of JAJMVL010000071.1, from coordinate 179,172 downwards.
CCGTAGTCTTGTCTGTCAACCAACACACTCACTCACTCACTCACTTTCTTCTCTTCAAACACCTCCGCCATCATGGTCAACATCTCCGCCTCGCTGGTCACTCTGGCCACGACCCTCTTCGCCGCCGGCGCCCTCGCTCACCCGGGCCACCATGGCACCACCGAGATGAAGTCCCGTGCCGAGTGGATGGCCAACGCCAAGCGCACGTCGCTGTCCCACTGCGCCGACGTGCTTAGGGCCCGCGGCACCATGGACAAGGTGGTCGAGCGCCGCCAATCCAAGGTCGACAGCATCCGCGAGAAGCGTGGCATCCAGAAGAGTGAGAAGAAGCCCATCCAGACGATGCAAAGGCGCCGCTGACGACCGTAGGGTCCCTCCTCAAGGCTCGCGACCTGGACGAGGTCCTGAACACTGACCACGAGTCCAACCTGACGGGAATCACCCCCGAGACGGACCCCAGCACCTTCTTCGGCGACCTGCCGTCCTGCGTAAGTAAAATGGAAAGTGGTGGTCATTTCTCGGGCTGATTTGATGCCACAGGTTCTCTCGCCCGAAACTACCGAGGGTCCGTACTACGTCTCGGGTGAGACGGTTCGTTCCAACATGACCGAGGGTCAGGCCGGCGTGTGAGTTGTCCCATCTGGTGTCTTCCTCGCATTGAATGTTCTGACGATGACAGTGAGCTCTACGTCGACGTCATGGTCCTGGACACGGAGACGTGCGAGCCCATCGAGGGCGTTGCGCTTGACTTCTGGGCGTGCAACTCGACGGGCGTCTACTCTGGTGTGGTTGCGGGCGGCAACGGCAACGAGGCGGACGAGAGCAACCTCCAGAACAAGGCGCTTCGCGGGATCCAGTACAGCGACGCCGACGGTGTGATTGACTTCCTCACCATCTTCCCTGGGCACTACACGGGGAGGACCAACCACATTCACGTCATGTCGCACCTCAGCGCCGAGCAGCTGGACAACGGCACCATCACTTCGGGCCAGATCTCGCACGTGGGCCAGCTCTTCTTCGACCAGGACCTGATCTCACTCGTGTCGGAGGCCAACCCGTACAACACCAACACGCAGGAGCACGTAAGTGGTCGTCTCGTCGATGGGATGCTCTGACATGGCACTAACAACGAGGCTGCAGATGCAAAACTCGGAAGACGGCATCATGGAGCAGGAGGCGGCAAGCAGCGACCCGGTCGTTTCGTACGTGCTTCTCGGCGACACGGTCGAGGAGGGAATCTTCTCGTGGATCAGCTTCGGCGTCGACACCAGCATCAACAAGACGGTCAGCGCGGCCTCTTCGTGCTACGCCGAGGGCTGCGTTGCCAACGAGAACTCGGGCGGCCCCGGCGGCCCTCCTCCTTCCTAGACGGTCATTTCTCGATCGAAGCACAAGTGCTTATTTCGTAGGAGCTACGTTCAAGATGTGTTGGGATGAGGGATGTGTTGAGCGAGGATGTGGGGTTCCTGATGACGGAGAGTCAGATTCGTGTACCTAGTACTAAGAATGGGAATTGTTTTCGGGATATCATCCAGCTTCTGGCTTGCCCCTCAACTAAAGTGCCATGAGTCCGAATTGACAAAGCGCAATGGCAGAGATGATGGATGAAGGATGAAATGGAAGAGGCGGAAGAGGAGGAGTAAGACCAGCGGGTAAAAAGGGCGGTTAAAATGGCCGGCGAAACAGCGGGACGAGATGCAAGTCGACGTCAACCACGACTCACGCCGAGCTTTCCATCCCGAAGCAATCCATGCAGCAGAAAGCCGTCCACCGGCATCGGTACGAGCGAAGCACTTACTCAAGCACGGATGATCGACACGCCGAACCATGACGGGTGCCATGGGGCCAAGCCAAACTGCTATTCAGGCAAAAAGTAGGTAGAGCTACAGCTCGTATCCTTCTCTGGATTATTGCCCAAATGGTGCAGCTCATGTCCTACCCGGAGATGTGCCGACCCCGCATAACCCCATCATCGACTCCACACTCCCGCGTGCCTTTCTTGTTTGATTTTGTGGTTACCCGAACATGCCGTGAACGTGCGGAGTCACTGAGTCGCCAACCAGTCCGGCAGAAATCCGACAATGCAATTGCTACTTAAGTAACCGCACGCGGCTCTGGTTTTTTTCTTTGCTGGTACAATTCTTCTGTTCTTCCAAACAAGCTCAGCAACAATGTCGTTGCGGACAAGCATCACAGGCGTCGCCGCCCTAGCCGCCCTGCAAGCGTCCGCCCTCACCACCTTCGGCTTCCCGGACTGCGCCGATGGTCCTTTGAAGGACAACTTGGTGTGCGATAGCTCTGCCAGTGCGTCCCAATTCCTTCTCCCCGCCAAAATTCCAGTGGGAAATAGGAAACTTGCTTTGGATAAGCTGACTGAATTTCAACGCAGCTCCCCTCGACAGAGCAACCGCCTTGGTCAACGAGCTCACCCTCGAGGAGAAGTTCAACAACACGGGCAACACCAGCCCCGGCGTTCCGCGTCTGGGCATTCCCGAGTACGAGTGGTGGAATGAAGGTTCGTGACTGAGAAAAATAGCACACCCCTCCAAAACCCAATTGCAAAAATTCCCAGGACCAACGAAAGAGATGGAAGACGAGGGAGAGAAATAGAAGGGGAGGAAATGCAAAAAGGAACAATCAGAAACTGACGTTCTCTTCAGCACTCCACGGCGTGGCCTACACCTACCCGGGCCCGCCCATGACCGACTCGGGCAACTTCTCGTCGGCGACTTCGTTCCCGCAGCCGATTCTGATGGGCGCCGCCTTCGACGACGAGCTCATCTTCGACGTGGCGAGCGTGGTGAGCACCGAGGCGCGCGCCTTCAGCAACGCCGGGCTGTCCGGGTTGGATTACTGGGTGAGTTTCTGTTTCGAAAGCTCGCGGAAAGACCGATTTGCTGATGTGTTTGGAAGACGCCGAATATAAATCCCTTCAAGGACCCGAGATGGGGTCGTGGTCAAGGTATGAATTTTCTTCTCCCCTGATTGGAATGGAAGGACTATTTGGTTAAGCAATGAATCGTTGCAGAAACGCCCGGCGAGGATCCCTTCCACATCGCAAGCTACGTCCAAGCCCTGATTCGCGGCCTGGAGGGTGACCAGGACGATCCGTATAAGAAGATCGTGGCGACATGCAAGCACTTCACCGGCTACGACCTGGAGAACTGTAAGTTGGCTTAGAAAAAACAGAAGACAGCGTAAGTTCTGACTTGATGGAAAAGGGAACGGCAATTTCAGGTACCAGTTCGACGCCCAGATCAGCCAGCAGGATATGGTCGAGTACTACATGCCGCCCTTCCAGGCATGCGCCAGGGAAGCCCGGGTCGGCGCCTTCATGTGCTCGTACAACGCCGTCAACGGGGTGCCCACGTGCGCCGACCCGTGGCTGCTCCAGACGGTGCTGCGCGAGCACTGGGCTTGGGATGGCGAGGACCAGTGGGTCGTCAGCGACTGCGACGCCATCCAGAACGTCTACCTGCCGCACGAGTGGGCCGCCACGCGCGAGCAGGCCGCCGCCGACTCGCTCAATGCCGGGACTGGTGAGTCTTTTTTGGAAAGGCAATTGGTTTGAGCTGACTTTCTCACTTGTCAGACCTCAACTGCGGCAGATACTATCAGATGTACTTGCCAGGCGCATACGAGCAAGGCCTGATCAACGAGACCACCCTGGACAGGGCTCTGACCCGGACCTACTCCTCCCTGATCAAGCTAGGCTACTTTGACGCCAGCGACTCGCAACCCTACCGCCAGCTCGGCTGGTCCGACGTCAACACCCAGCACGCCCAGGACCTCGCCCTCAAAGCCGCACACGAGGGCATCGTGCTCCTCAAAAACGACGGCCTCCTCCCCCTCTCCCTCGCCAACCTCTCATCCATCGCCCTCGTCGGCTCCTGGGCCAACGCCACGACGCAGATGCAAGGCAACTACCACGGCACGGCACCCTACCTCCACTCGCCGCTCCTCGCCGCCCAGCAGCTGGGCATCACCGTCCACTACGCCGAGGGCGCCAGCCAAGACAACCCCACAACCAACACCTGGGGCGACGAATACGCCGCCGCCGCCGCCTCCGACGCCATCATCATCATCGGCGGCATCGACAACGACGTCGAGTCCGAAGGCCTCGACCGCGTCTCGCTCGCCTGGTCCGGCCCCCAGCTCGACATGATCACGGCGCTGGCCGCCCTCGGCAAGCCCCTCGTCGTCGTGCAGATGGGCGCCGGCCAGCTCGACGCCACCCCCCTCGCCACCAACCCCAACATCTCCGCCCTCGTCTGGGCCGGCTACCCGGGCCAGAGCGGCGGCACCGCGCTGCTGGACGTGCTGACGGGGGCGGTGGCGCCCGCGGGCCGCCTGCCCGTGACCATGTACCCGGCGCGCTACGCGGGCGAGGTCGCCATGACGGACATGTCGCTGCGGCCCTCGGCCTCGCACCCGGGCCGCACGTACAAGTGGTACAACGGCACCGGCGTCGTCTTCCCCTTCGGCCACGGCCTGCACTACACCACCTTCACCGCGTCCATCTCCGCCTCCCCCCGTGAGCCAGACTCCTCGTACGCCATCGCCGACCTCGTCTCCTCCTGCGCCAACGAGACCACCACCAAAAACCTCGACCTCTGCCCCTTCACCACCCTCACCGTCGACGTCGCGAACACGGGCGCCGTCGAATCCGACTACGTCGCCCTCGCCTTCCTATCCGGCGACTTCGGCCCCGCCCCCCACCCCGCCCGCTCCCTCGTCGCCTACCACCGCCTCCGCGCCATCGCGCCGGGGTCGTCCCAGCAGGCGCGCTTGAGCCTGTCGCTGGGGAGTTTGGCGCGCGTGGATGTGAACGGGGATAAGGTGGTGTATCCCGGGGAGTACGCGGTGGTGGTTGATGAGGCGGCGGCGGTGGTGAATTTCACGCTGACGGGGGAGGAGGGGGGCGTGGTGATTGAGAGGTGGCCGAGGCTGGAGGGGGGGAGAGAGGGGGAGGGGGTGGAGAATGTGCCGGGGGATTATTATGAGGGGGGGTTTGGGTCGGTGGCGGAGCAGGAGGTTGTTGGATGATGAGTGGATGTGGGATCGTCTGGGCTTTTGGTGGTTGTTGTTAATGTTTTTCTGCTTTGCTAAGGATGTTAGTGGTGGATTGAAGTTAATGGGTTGTAAGTAAAAGATGGAATAATAAGTAAGAGCGGTCAAACAAAGCGATCTTGGAGCGCCTGGTTAGAGAGCCTCTTGGCTCTCTCTCTCTCTCGTGTCTCGGATGGTTGTGCGTACTTCTCTGTGATGGAAGAAAGGGACTGTTTGGATGAATTGATAGATGGGATAGGGATGATCTGGAGGTAAAGTCAAATCCCGGCTTCGCGAATTAGCATGGACGCTCCCCCCCAACCCAGCTCAACCATGTTCATCAGCCAAAACAGATACAATCGTCGGAAAACACAGTACTAGCGGCTTGCAAAACCACCCCATCCCACCACCGAGTTTTAACAACAAACAACAACAACAACAACACCACCACCACCACCACCATCACCACCACCAACTCGCACTCCCATACAATCAGCAGCCACGTGCCACCATCCCACGCGCGCTCAATTGCGTCATAGCAAACCACGCACGCATGAAAAAAACGGGCCCACCCGCGGCGCCGCCGGCCGGTCGCAGATCCCGTCCGTCTGAAACACGCCTCTTTTTTTCTTTTTTTTTTCTTTTTTTTTTTCTTCTCTCTCTCGCTTTTTTTTCTTCCCCCCCTCGGACCGCAAAACCGCCCGAAAGAGGAAAAAAGAAACGGGGCGGGCGGCGCGGGTGACTCCGGGAAGGATGTTCCTAACGGGCCTTTTCACCGCTTGTTTTTTTCCTCCCATGCAACAAGGAAGAATGAAGAAAAATAATAGGGGACCCGCATTAAAAGCCCGTTGCGCCGTGGGGATTATTGGCGGAAGAGAGGGCACCAGGGGCGGAGGGGGGGAATGATGCAACTACTGATGAGCATGACCTTTTGTTTTTTCTTTTTTTTTCTTTTTTTTTTCTGAGGGGAGGGTGGCACTACTGGCACGGCACGGATGGCGGCGTGGTGTTTGGTGGTGAGAGCTGAGGGGGGCGGATCGGCATTCTTTTTTGATTTTTTCTTCTTTTCTGTTGGCCATGTGATGGAGGGGGGTTTTCTGCTGCTGCTGTCCGTTCATCAAAGCTGCTGATGCCTTGTTTTTTTTTTTTCTCTCCTGTGCAGAACAACGGAGCAGAAAAGTTGCGAATTGCTTTGGTTGGTAAAAGTAGCAAAACTGGAAACCCATCTAAATACTCGCCACCGCTGTGTGCCGCACGCAGAGAGAGCACTGGTACCTGAGCTGCCACTGCCCCTCTCCTCAGCTGTCTCTCCTCGCTTCATGCCGCCTGTCTCACAACAACACAATGGAAGCCACCACAAACCGCCGGAGTTATGTCCGCGCGAAAGCCGGGGAGACGACTCGAACAGCCCGTTTCGCCATTAAAGTATACAGCCCACCCCCTCCCCCTCCGTCTTACAACGAACGCCTCAACGTCAACCAATGATAACCGCCGTGCGGGAACGCTCCGAAGAGTATCAACCAGAAAAGGGAGATCTCCGAATCAACGGGAGGCCTGGCCGCCGCCGCAGGTTTGTTGTCCCGGGAAGTGGGAAGGAGGAAAAGAGCGAAGATCTCCTGATGTGATAAGAGCAGGGGTGCCGAGTGATATAGTTCGGATGTGTTGTTCGCATGTATGTACACGTTGATGATGATGACGATGATGATGTTGCTGGTGGGATGAAAAGGATTTTCTGGGAGGCTGACGACACTGCTGATCCGTGGAGGAAAGACACGTGTGACTGGGGGGGTCATGTGCATACCTCCACCCCCGGGATAATGAGGGGGACCCTTCTGCGGAGTGGGTGTCGCCCGCTGATTCCTTGTGGGTACGAGAGTGTGGTGAGAGGTCGATCTTTGCGTAAGCTATGTATGTACCTCAGGGCGACGTTTGGCACCCATGGACCTGGCAGCAATGATAGGCTTTGGGAGGTTCCTGACGAGCGAGATTAAAGTGCCAGTCAAATCTAGAGATGGGTAAAGTTCGTCGTGTTGGTTCATGAGGTGATAGAGCGATCTAGTGTTGAGCGAGAAAAAAAATAGTATAAGAAGAGCTCCGCCTTCCTGTCCCACCAGCAATGCAAAAAATAACAAAACAGTCGCCCAGTACTGATGAAAAAGAGAAAAAAGGATTCAACACAAACACCCCCTTTCTTTCCGATCAGCAGGAGCTCCTTCTTCCTGGATGATGGGGGAAGATAAAAATAGGCCATACATAAACATACCCCAGAAAAGAACACACACATGGATGCTCTGCACCCCACCTCCACCCTTGGCTGAGAACCTCAGGTTTTTATCGTATCCATCTCTTCCCGTTGTCCATCTTTTTGCAATCTTCTCTTTTCAACACCAGTAGTATCCCATCTCTTCCCTAAAATCCCGTTACCCCTGTGTCATGGCTGCCGTCCCATCATTTTCCTCCTTCTCAGCCTGTTTTCCTCCATCCCATGGTGTATCGATGTGTTGAACCTCTTTCCCTTTCCTTCGCTGTTCCTCTCCAAATCTCCCAATGGCGCTTAACGGCGGGACGAATGAATATGCGAAAAATACGAAGAGTGCCGCCGAGTAGTGGGTAATATCCGTGAGGACGTAAAAAGGGGGACGTTTCTAAATAGGAAACCAAAGTCGTGCTGATTTCGTCGTCGTCGTCGTCGTCGTCGTCGTGGAGGACGGTGGTGGTAGGTAGAGGCGACTGCGTCGACGTCGGCGGCGGCGGCGGAGGCGGCGGCGGTGGTATACGGTAGGACGGTAGCTCTTTCTAATCGAAGGGATGGCCTTTGAAGAACTTTGATACCGAACAAAAAGCACAAAAAAAGAATCAGCTCTCTTGATCCGAAAGCATTGATCGTCACTTGCTCCACACCCGGCTATGCGTTACGAGCGCCCAGTCAATATCCCTCCACAGTCTGTACTTCTCCCTGATCTCGTCCGAGAAAATACCGTCCAGCGCCCGGCGCCATTCGTCCTCGCGCCCGCGGCTCCGGGCTTCGCAATACTCGCGCTCGGGCGGGCTGTACCCTGCCGTCTCCCAATCCAGGAGGCCCGTGATGCGCGCCGTCTTGGGGTCGACGATGATGTTGACGGGCTGCAGGTCGCCGTGCGTAAAAACCTTCTCCTCACAGCCATCCTCGGCGCGGATGCGCCCAACGAGCAGCTCGTCCGTGTCGTTGAGCTGCCCCGTGGCGCGCGAGTTACGCAGCGCCTCGATGACGCCTATATTGTAGTCAACGCGGGTGAGAAATGGGCCATACGTCTTCTGCTCTCCGGGTGCCGCAAGACACAGGTGTTTGAAGACAAGGTCCTCGCAGGGGCCACCAGGCCCGCTGCCAGGCTCCATGGTCGGCGTCGGGGGCGGTGGGGTGGAGTTGTCGTTGCCGTGCTGTTCGGAGCCGGTGCTGTTGCTGCCAGTGCTGTCACGATGGTGCGGATGGTGGTGATAGGACTGGTCGCCGTAGTTGGCGATGCTGCTGCCGCCGCCCAGGCTGCCGTACCAGCTGCCTGTCAGTGTGCGCCACTGCTCAATGAAGCCGCGCAGCTGCTCCATCACGTAGTTCCTCTTCTCCTGGTCCAGGCGCTCCCAGACCTCGCTCAGTGGCCGACCCTCGATCTTCTCCATCAGGATGAAGCCCAGGTCGTCCTTCATGAAGCTCTGGTAGACCTCGGGCACAGGAATCCCGGGCAACCGTGCCTTCACAAAGCGCATGGCCTCGGCTTCGGCCATGCGTACCGTCGGCCCTTTTTTCAGGATTGCGTTGGCCGAGGGAAGGTAGAAAATGCGCGGGCCCAGCTTCTCGGGGAAAAGGTCAACCGCGTTCTCCGGTATCAGCGGCACATCTTCTGACAGGAGGCGCCATGGCCGCCGTGGCACCCGGCTTCTGTAGATATGCAACGTCCGTTAGATTCATGCTCTGCAAGACAGCAATGACGCAAAAGTGGGGCTGCAGGGGTGGAAGGAAAATAGATGAGGAGGGGTGCCAGGCGATGGAAACGAACCGCAGGAGATACTGGAGAGGAGAGAGCGGAGAGCCGACGTAGAAGTGTGTTTGCGAGCCATACCTTGGAGTCGGAGCCGTCGAGCCCATCGCGCCGTTTCTCTTGCCAGCCACGATGCAGAACAGTACACCGTCTCTTCTGCCGTGTTGCTGCTGCTGCTGCTGTTGCGGCTGCTGCTGTTCTCCAAGCTCTTCAGCGACGGAACCAAAACCTGAGCAAACACACTCGGTCGGCGCCACGGCTCAACCTGACTCGGGATCCGACTCGACAGGCCGATGACTGAAGGTGTATGTGTCTGTGTGCGTGTGAGCAGGAGGGAGAGGGCAGGAATTCCGGTGTCTCGCACACACTTTTGTGTGGTGAAGCAGAGCCGGTCTTGCCGGGAGCTGCTTGATGGCGGAAGACGGGTAGCAGCAGTAGCTTGTCTCGGTGCGGTTTGGGTTGGGCGTGCGCGGTGCGTGTGGGGGCTTGCAAGGCTAAAGGAGGGGAGGGAACAGCGGTGCGGCACGACGGAAAGCAGTTTGGTCTCCTGCAGGGTCTTTTTTCTCCGTCGCTCAGCTGGTCTCCTGATCCCTGTCAATCTCCGGGAACTTTCCCTCAGCTATTATTTTTTTTTCTGGCACCGCCGGACGGGAGGGAGGTCGTTGTGTCAAGAAGCGCTGCTGACGTCGGTGGCGCGGGTAGTAGCCAGCGGTATCCTGGGTGCTTTGCAGGTCAGGGGTGGGCGCGGAAGGACTCTGCTGCGGTCAGGTCGAAAGCAAGCGTCGGGCTGGGAAAAGACAGGACGACGCGGCTGCGCGGCGGAGCAGCCACGGCGGTCTGCCCCCGACGCGAGAAGCAAAAAAGACGCTTGGATGCGCCTATCACTGCCGCATGCAGCAGTGATCTGTGGCAAACTTCTATCCAATCTGCCGGGTCTGCCTGTGGAAAGCTAAAATCAACCTTGACATAGATCGCGGGCAGTGACGGCATCCATCAAGAGAACCAAAGCAAAAAATTTATACACAAGCTCCGAATGGGCCAATTATGGTCGCCTGAGACACTACACCGACTTCCTCCCCGACTTTTTCTTTTCCTTCACCTCTTCGTTGCCCGTTTTGGCCGGTGCCTTTTTATCCTTCTTACTCTTTGAGCTCTTGTCCTTGCTCTCCTTTGCCTCCTTCACCTTCTCCACCTCATCCTTGGGCACGCTCTTCTCAGCCAGCTTCTCGGCCTCCTTCTCGGCCTGCTTCTCAGCCTTTTTCTCCGCCTTCTCGGCCTTCTTGTCAGCCTTTTTCTCGACCTTCTTCTCGGCCTTCTTCTCAGCCTGCTCAACCTTCTTCTCACCCTTCTTCTCAGCCTGCTCAACCTTCTTCTCACCCTTCTTCTCGACCTGCTTCTCACCCTTCTTCTCACCCTTCTTCTCAGCCTGCTTCTCACCCTTCTCTACCTCAGCCTCATCACTCTTCTCCACTACCTTCTTCCTGCTAAGATCCGCCCTGGGGTCCTTGCCCTTCTTCCGCAGCTGGTGCTTGATGCTCCTGTCGATGATCTTCTGATCCTCGTCATCATCCCAGCCGCCAAACTCGTCCTCCGACTCCTTGCCGCTCTCATCCGTCGTGATCGGGGTCCTGTCCACGATGACCGCCTCGCCGTCCTTCTTGGCGCTGAACGTCTTCGCCGCCTTGGTGCTGCCGTTGTCCGCGCTAGTCGCGTTGGCGGGCGTGGGGCCCGTCTTCTTGAACTTGGCCACGAAGAAGCCGTCAACGTTGTAGGCGTGCGGGTAGTAGCGCCGTGTCTCCTTTAGGCTAGGGTGGAACTGACGACCCTGGAAGCTGACGAAGCCTTCCTTGCCGAAGTTGAGACCGGTAGACACAAGCTTGACGTTGGGCCGCTTGTCGAGGGCGTACTGCACCACGCGCTCGTTCTCATCCACCGTGACCGAACACGTCGAGTAGACAATGTAGCCGCCAGTCTTGGAAGCATGGTCAACGCTGTCAATGGCGTGGAGGAGAAGTTGCTTTTGCAGGTGCGGCAGGCGCATGAAGTCCAGCTCGGTCTTGTTGGTCTTGACGCTAGCATCCTTAGCGATGACACCGGTTCCCGAGCAGGGCGCATCGAGCAAGACACGATCAAAACCACCAATAACCCTGGGGAATTCCAAGGCGTTGTAGTTGCACACAATGGTGTTCTTGACGCCGAGACGATGGATGTTACCGATCAGACCCTTCGCACGATCCTTGTTGGCATCGTTGGCGAAGATGCAGCCAGTGTTCTTCATCAGGGCAGCAATGTGTGTCGTTTTACCACCGGGAGCAGAGGCCATATCGAGGACACGTTCATTCTCCTGGGGCGCCAGAGCCATGACGGGCAAGAATGAGGATGCGGCTTGAAGAATGTAGTGTCCGGCAAGGTATTCGGGTGTGGCACCAATAGGGACTGAAGACTCAAAGACCTGAAGACCGACCTTGGACCACTTGCCGACCGGCTCGAGCGTCACGCCGCGGTTGATCAGGGCCTGAGCGAGTTGGCGACGGTGGGTGCGGAGGGTATTTGTCCTGATGACCAGCGGGCGCGGTGTTTCGTTGGCCTCGAAAAAGGCAAAAGCCTCGCTAGGAGGGAAGAGAGACCACAGCTTCTCAGCCATGTAAGGCGAATATCCGTAGTAGGCGCACACATCCTTGAGCAACTGAGCCGTGTACTCTGACCTCGACCTGCCGGGCTCGGACAGATTCTGGAAGTCGGTGAGCACGCGAACCGTGTCAGTGATACGAGTCCGCAACAGCTGGAGGTCGGGTGCGATGAGAGTTGCGCCACCTTCCTCATCGTCGCTGTCGTCGCCGAGAATCTTGGGGCGGTCGCCGGCAATGTTGGTCTGCATGGCCGCCTCCTCCAGCTCGGCCTGGGCTTCAGCATCCTCCTGCGCTCTTTGCATATCGAGTCTCCGGGACAAGCCCTCAATGTTGGCAGCCGTGAGCTTCTCCTCAGCGTCATCTTCGTCCTCGTCCTCGGACCACATGCCCTGCTTTTGAGGCTCGTCGTCGTCCGAGTCGACAAAGTCGTCCGAATCCTCGGCCAAGAAGTCGTCGTCAGAGGGCAGCTCCTCCAAGTCTAGCGCATCTAGTCCTGTGGTGTCCACATCTTCGTCGTCCAGCATCTCGTCGTCTTCCGGCTCAGGCTGGGGTGCCTTCTTGGACTTCTTGCTGCTGGCGGCCTTCGCCTTGTCCTTTGCAGCAGCGGGCTTGCCATTGGTCTTGGGCTTGGCTTCTTCCTTGGGCTTCTTCGAGGGCTTGACGGAAACGCCCTCGCCGGAGGTCCTGCGCTTCTTGGGCTTGCCGTTGACTTGCGCGGGCTGGGGTTCGGAGGGAGCGTCCTTGCGCTTGCGGGTGACAAGGGATTCGTCGAGCGGAGCAGGAATGCCCTGCTTCTGCATGCGACGACTGGGGCCCATTTTTGCAGGTATTCGCGCGGGTTGGGCGGGAGAGGGAGAAGGTGAGAGTTTGGAAGTACGTCGCGCTCGTCGCACGCCTTCAGCGATGGACATTTTCGCGAGAAAAATAGCGGCAGAAAGATCCTCACCGCCTTACCGTGCAGCACCACCATCATCGCGCCAGAGCATCACCACCCGCCAAACTAAGCGCCTCACCCGCAACGCCCTCCCACATCCACGCGCTCTCGTTTCTCGCTATCTCCTTCGTCGCAGCAGCTCCTCCGTCGCAAAAACATGACGGAAGTATCCTTCGCAAAGCAATTCCTCACGGCGCTGGAGTCGCGCCCCGCCCGCCTCTCCAGCGACCATGTCGTCGACCCGAAGAGCTACCCAGCCCAGCCCGCCGTACGTGTCCCGCCATTCCCTCGCTCCCGCTTCTCCCCCTCCTCTCCTCCAAGCAGTCCAACTAACCAAAACATCCCCCCCCAGTTCATCCTCCCCCGCATGCCCCAACCCAAAAGCAAGCCCACCGGCGCGCCCGCTCCCGGCTCAACCCCCTCCGCCGCACAAACCGACGAGTCCACCCCGCAGCCCTCCTCACAACAACCCCCCGCCGCCGCCGCCCCGACAGACACCAAAACGCCCAAAACCGCAACCATAACCCTCAAGCCCACCCGCCCCTCCCTCCCCACCCACACCCTCCCCTCGCCGCTCCCCCTCGCCACAACCTCCATCCACGACCTCAAGGCCGCCTACATCGCCGCCGCCGCCCTGTCCGGCGTCCCCACCACCAAGATCAAGATCCTGTACGCCAAGAAGCCGCTCGGCGACACCAAGACGGTGGGCGAGGTGCTGCCGGCCGACGTGCTCCACGGCGACGTGAGCGTCGAGTTCAGCGTCATGGTGCTGGGTGGAGGAGGCGGGGTTGCCACGCCGACGGCCGGAACGCCGGAGCGCGTGGCGAGTCCGGCCGTGGGCGTGCCGGAGCCGTCGGAGACGCCGGCGGCGGCGGTGGGTGGTGGTGTGACGCAGACGGAGGTGGAGATGGGGGAGGCGCCGGCGGCGCCGGCGCCAAGCGAGGTGGGCGAGGTGTTGCGGACCGAGGAGTTTTGGGCGGATTTGAAGGGCTTCTTGGTGGGCAGGTTGAAGGATGAGGGCGAGGGGGAGAGGTTGGCCGCCGTTTTCAGGGAGGCGTGGGGCAAGGGGTCGGGTTCGAGCTGATGGGCGGGGCGGGAGGAGGGGGCGAGGGGGAAGAAGAGGAAGCTGGACACTGGGGATGGAGAGTGAAGCCGGTTTAGGGATGAGCAGGTCTGCGAAAGCCGGGTTATAACACAGGTTCGGCGTGGAGGACGACAGGTTGCTAGGTATCAGGTCGAGGACAGAACACGAGCACACATATATTGAGCACCGCGAGTGCCGAAGATAAAGCATTTTCCTTCTATCATCCCAAACTTGTGTGCTATCAGGCAGGCAGCAGCCGCGGCAGCAGCATGACTGCAAAGGACATCAACACGCCGTCTCCCCCCGCGACCTTTCCACGACTGAGGGTATAACTATCCCACACCGCCCAGCCGCCCCATTAGCATGCCTCGTGAATGCCTCCAGGAAAAAAAACATCAAGGGTGTGTGGGTTCTGCGCTCGTTTTGCTACCAAAAAACTTGAAAAAGGGTGTTTGGTTTTTTGCCCGCTAAGACAGAGATCCTTTGCCCCCTCCATTCCGCAAGCGTTTAGAAGCGGCCCTTGGAGACGTTGCCCAGGATGGCCTCGTACTCGATGTCCGCCTCGTCGTTGGCCTGGATGTCGGCAGCAATGCCGTTCAGCGCGCGCTTGATGGCGTCCTTGGACGACGAGTAGACCATCTTGGGCTGTATCATGCAAATCACGTAAATATTAGCAAAAAAGAACAGGGAGTGGGAAACTGCTGATCTGCTTACCCAGGGAGCAAGGTTGTCGGGGATCCAGGAGAGGAAGGCGATCTTGTTCCTGGTAGGCTGTCAGCACACGCGCTCGGGGTGGGGGAAAAAAATCAGGTTATAGCGGGGGATCGTTTGTACATACCTCGTGCCCTCGCCGTAAGAACCACCGGGCGCCTCGTACTCAACGTCATAAATGGCGTACCGCGCGCCGGGGCCCTCCTTGCCCATCTTGTTCTTGGACTTGGAGGCCAGCAGGTACTCGCGGAACTTGTTCCACTGGTCCTCTTGGCTGTCCTCCGTCTTCTTCTCGCTGTGCTCGACGACAATCTCCTTGCCGTTGTCCGCGATCGTGTACACGATCCACTTGAGGTCCTTGCCGAGCTTGAGCTCGTTGAAGGTGCTGACGCAGTCCGGGGAGACGGAGACACTAGAGAGAAAAAAGCGAGGCGCGTGTTAGTTAGGCGGGAAGAGCGGCAGGCAAGGCAGAGCGTGGGTTGGAAAAATCGCCATCATCATGGCTTGCCGTTCGCGTCGAGGGCTCGGCCGCCGTGTCAGGCGTCGTCGCGGGCGCGGGGCCAGGGCGGCGTCGAGAGCGAGCGGCGACCGGGGGCGCGGGCGAAGGCGATGAGGGGGAGGGGTAGGGGCAGGAATCACGAACCCGGAGGAAGCCTGTTGCACGGCGGGCACGTTAGCATCGCGTCGGCGGCGGGACGATGGACAGCACTTACCATTGTGACGGTTGTGGGGAGTTGTGGGATTGAAGAGGAGGGACTATAAGTCGGAAGGTCGTCAGCAACGTCGTCAGCGCATCCAGGCAGCGGGCGGACGGGCGGCGAGGCGGTGGCGTCATGGGCGCGCAGGCAGCAACGAAGGCCGCCGTGGGCGACTTACAGCGAGGATTGGAGCGTGTATATGCGCTAGAGAGGCAGGCGGGGGCAGTGCGTTGTGCGCGAGGATGGGATGCGAAAGGTGTTGCGGATTGGAAGTTGTTTGGGTAGAGGGGCAGCGAGCGACCAACTAGTGGGGATTCGAGATTGAGCCCACTTTGACTTGTCCTAGCCCGCCCATGTCCTGGCCGCCTCTCCCACCACCTCCCGCGCATTCTGGGTACTCACCTCCACGGTTTGGCTGCCTAAAGAGCGCCCATTTCTTGTCGAAGCGTAACCCCTGCCTGGAGCCTGTTCAATCGGATCTCATTGCGGGTTTATCGCAGCATTTCGCGGCGCAACCCTCCAAGGGACGAAGTAGAAAAACGGCCATCTCTTTCGCAACGTGCCCGCACGAGCCCACCGCCTGTCTGCTCCACCAGACCGCTGCGTAAACAATGCTCTTCCTGCAGACATGGCATTCCCAGGCTCATGAAGCCCACGAAGCATATTATTGCCGCGCCTCCATTCGCCAGCACGAAATCCAAGACTACCTAAAGCGCGACCCGAACCGCCCAGGAAAAAGGCCCTCCGTCATCATGGGAAAATATCTGACTCGTCACGGTGGGAGAACAAGAAAGTCCGCTTTCTCCCGGATCGCCGCCGCCATGGTGCATCGTCGTTGTCCTTTTCCCCCCTCCTTCAATATTGTCCCCTGAAGAAATTCAGCGGCTGCATGGGCCGCGGCAATCATCAGGGTTTTCCGGCATATGCGAGGCCGGCCTCGACCATGCTTGCTGCCCAGCAACATGACATCACCCAGCAACCGGACAGTTGCCTGAATGGGTCCGCAATCTCGCCATCCGAAAACTTATGTACATACACGATAGGTAGGTTGTCACGGGTGCTCAAGAAAGCGCTTCAGGTGCACGGAACAGGAGATAGATACTGCACATTGTCTTGTTGCAACTGACTCATGGAGAGTTGAAGGATTCACTCCCTACGAGACGACACCTCGCCTGATCTGGTAGCTCCTAGCCTTATCCATACCTGGGTATCAGCGTGAGTGATGTGATAAATCTACCGTTCGAACTTCAGCAATATTAACCTTTCTTTTTACCAATCACTTATTCCCGTTGCCTAGCTACATAAAAGTGCTCATGTACATCGTGACTCGACTTGATTCTTTATTTTTTTTGTGTGGTTCATCGCTATGTAAGGTACAATATCATACAGATAAAACTCCCCGCTCCCCCCAATGATGCCCCCAATTATAGCCAGAAACAGGAATGTGCGACGTATCGCTGAGAGCGGAGATGAGGTGCCATATAGTTAACACAAGTGTCGAGAAGGAAGAGAGGCAGTAGACAAGCGGGTATACAGGGTTGGTGGTGGAGAACCGGAGAAAAACTTTTTGCTTTTTTGCTTTTGGGGTTTTGTATTTTTCTTTTTCACACAGGCGTGGCAGCTTAGAACATGCCGCCGCCCATGCCACCCATACCACCCATGCCACCCATGCCGCCGCCGGGCGGGGCGGGAGACTTCTCCTCGGGCGCGTCGACGATGGCAACCTCGGTCGTGCCGAGAAGCGAAGCAACACCGCTGGCGTCGACGAGAGCGGTGCGGGTAACCTTGAAGGGGTCGAGGATACCAGCCTTGATCATGTCGACGTACTCACCCTTGGCGCTGTCGTAGCCCTTGGTGAAGTCCTTGCCGAACTCATCCATGAGCTTGCCGACAACAACGCTGCCCTCAGCACCGGCGTTCTCGACAATGCTGCGGGTCGGCTTGGTGATGGCGTTCTTGATGATCGCGATACCGAGCTGCTGGTCGAAGTTGGCGAAGGGGACGTTGTGGAGGGCGTTGGAGGCGGCCTTGAGAAGAGCAGTGCCACCGCCGGGCAGGATACCCTCCTCAACGGCAGCGCGGGTGGCGTTCAGGGCATCGACGATGCGGTCCTTCTTCTCGCCGACCTCAACCTCGGAGGCACCGCCAACCTTGATGACGGCAACACCGCCAGAAAGCTTGGCAAGACGCTCCTGAAGCTTCTCCTTCTCGTAGTCGGAGGTGGTGGGGTCGTTCATGACGCCACGGATCTGCTCGCAGCGCTGGGTAACGGCGTCCTTGCTGCCCTCACCGTTCAGGATGACGGTGTCCTCCTTGGTGATGGTGATGGAGCCGGTGGAGCCGAGCTGCTCGGGGGTAAGGCGGTCGAGCTTGATGTCGAGCTCGTCGGTGAAGACGGTTCCGTTGGTGAGAACGCCGAGATCACCAAGGATGGACTTGCGGTTGTCACCGAAGCCGGGGGCCTTGACGGCGGCGACCTGGAGCTGGCCACGGAGCTTGTTCAGGATGCAGACAGCCAGAGCCTCACCGTCAATGTCCTCAGCAATGATGACGAGGGGACGGCGGAGCTGCTGGGAGGCCTCAAGAGCCGGAACGATGTCCTGGACGGCAGAGATCTTCTTCTCGGAGAGGAGGATGAGCGGCTTCTCGAACTCGACCTTCTGCGCCTTGGGGTCGGTGATGAAGTAGGGCGAGATGTAGCCACGGTCGAACTTCATGCCCTCAGTGACCTCGAGCTCATCGTCAATGGTCTTGCCCTCCTTGACGGTGATGACGCCCTCCTTGCCGACCTTCTCCATGGCGTTGGACAGAAGCTGACCAATGTGGGTGTCGCCGTTGGCGGAGATGGTGGCAACCTGCGAGATCTCCTCGCTGGTGGTAACGTCCCTCTTGTTCTGGCGCAGGTACTCGACGACGGCTTCAACCGAGGCCTGGATACCCCTCCTCAGGTCCATGGGGTTGCAGCCAGCAGCGACGTTCTTGACGGTCTCGGAGAAGATGGCGCGGGCCAGGACGGTGGCCGTGGTGGTGCCGTCACCAGCGACCTCGTTGGTCTTGGAGGCGACATCCTGGATGAGCCTGGCACCGAGGTTCTCGAACTTGTCCTGCAACACAATCGACCTCGCGACAGTCACACCGTCTGTATTCCGTCAGCAATGTCCGCATGTATCCGGTGTCTGCTCGTGTCTTACCCTTGGTGATCTTGGGCGAGCCGTAGCTCTGGTCGATCAGGACGTTACGGCCCTTGGGGCCGAGGGTGGTGGAGACGGCCTTTGCGAGGGTCTCAATGCCGTTGAGCAGGCTGGCGCGGGCCTCGACACCGAACTTGAGCTCCTGTTGTTTGAGACGACGTCAGCACGCTGCGGCGGCATCGGGAGCGACATTGATTGCCAGAAGAGGCGGAGATGGGAGTCAATGGAGTCGTACCTTGTGGGCGAAGCGCTGCTGGGTAAGGTTGAAGCTCCGCGAGCTCAGGGTAGAGGCGGCCGAAGCGCGCGCTCTTGAGGCAATGATGCGCTGCATTGTGGATGATGGAGGAGTTTATGCGGGGAAGCGGAGGACGAAGATTGGCAACGATTCCCAAGCCTGGAGATCCAAAGACGCCGAGCTAAAGAAGAGACTGGTGCAAGGCGAGAAGAGATGAAGATGGGGGAGAAGCGTGCAGTTGATGAAGGAAAAAGTTGAGAATGTTCGAGATGAAGAAAGCCAACGTCCGTGCGTTCCAAAGCTTCACGATCCACGCTAGCTGCACCTCGGCCTCGCTCGCCGACGTCGCCCATCCATCCGATTTCTAATGCACCCGCTCTGTGTCTCTGGAGACCCGAAACTTGCAATTGCAGGTCTATTTGTGCCACTCCAAGTCCATCTGCAACCGAAACAGAGCTGCAATCCGCCTCATCGGCTTTCTGGCGGCGTTGCCGAGCCTCTCCCACAACCTCCACGAAGCTCTCCATTGCCACAGTCTCTCCCGGCGCTTACCTCGGCCTTAACTCGCCTCTCCACACCCGCATTGACCTCTTGACCTGCTACTAAACCATCCAATGGAAAGACGCAGAAGAAATTGGATCTCTCTTGAACGTCTGGACTCAGCTGCTCTAGCCCGCGGTCTCCATTGCTTTCCTTCATTCCATCACAAAAGAAACACAATCCACGTCCAGGGAGCACGTTGGTGTTCAAACCGTTTTCAATTCTTTAGTCTACCCTACCATTAACTTGAAATTCAAATAGCCTGATTCCGTCCGCCCCGTCGTTGCGGCAGCGCTGCCTATCCAGCAGGCTTGTCAAAATCCTCGGCACCAGAGCAACCATAAGAGATTTCGAGGTGGAAGACAATACTAGCTGCACATTATGGGTGGAAAATGCAAGCTCGCCCGCAGAAAGTAAGTTAGCAAGATAAAAAAAAAAAAAGGCCCGGTGTGCCTCAGATCTCCGTATTCCTGCCAGCCCGCTGTTGCGGTGCCATCAGTACAGACGAGACTGTAGCAAAATTAGTTGGAAAAGCAAGGGCAGCATGGAGGATCCGGAGTTGACGCTGCCGTCTCCATGGTCCTGGAAAGGCTTTGGAAAGCCGGCGGGAACCCGTAGCCGTCGGATCCCTGGCCGAGACCAACGGATCAAGCGGTTCAAAGGCCCGATGGCGCCAGAGTGGAAGAAAAAAGAAGAGGTTGCCCGGCAACCGATGCTCAAAGAAGTAGGAAAAATTATACTGCGCAGTCGTAGAAAACGTTGCCCCTGGAAGAAAAGAAGAATCATACGAGAATGTTCTTATTGAAACAGTGGGGGGGGTTTTTTTTTGTGGTTTTCTGGTTTTTTCTTGCTGAAAGCTCTAGAGTGCCGCTATCACTTTTGGCGCCGAAATCTCTTTTGTGCTGTTGTTCTTTTCATTTCGACGAAGGAAGAGCATTGACAAAGAACGCGGCATTGTCGCATGGCAATGGGTCCTATGAGAACGGGCATCTTCACAGCCATGAAACCCAGGAACGGCTGGAAGTTGTAAGAACGTCGATTAGTCGTCCTGGACTTTCCTCTTCCGATCATTGTCACCTGGAGGTGGCGGGTTCGACGGCGTAACGCGAGATCCCTGGACGGTGCTGCCGAACGAATTCTGAGTCGACTGTTCACCAGAGGCCGTGTTCTGTGAGTCAAACGACCTGAGCTCGTCTCCGAACTGCGTTGACTGTTCACCCAAAGCCGTGTTCTGTGAAACGGGCGGCTTGAGCTCCTCTCCGAACTCGAGTGGTGTACCGTATGCGTTAGTCGCGGGTCCATTGGTACCATTGGAAGCCAGCGGCGGAACGTTCCAGTTCCAGTGGTTGTGGAAGCCGCCACCGTTCATCATGTTGGATCCCATATTCCAGTCTGGCATGTGCGGGTGCATATGCGAAGGCTGCTGGCTACCGAAGTTCCCCTGTTGAGATATCAGGTTTGCTGCAGCGTTGGGACCGAAACGCTGGTAAGTGTAATCGTGCAGTACAGTTGGGTCCACGTTATCTGGGCGGTCCTGTGATATCGTGCTCCTACGACCGACATCGCGGGCTAGCCGCCTGTCCATCGGAAATCCATCCATATTGTAGCCAGTAGGTCCGTTGGGGTACAAGTACGGAGTATCTGCTGGATTGTTCGGAATCAATCCACCATAGGGACCCATGCCCATGCCATGGAACGACCGGTGGCGGCTGCGGCCGTAGTATCCCGGCGGCATCATGTCCCGAGCCTCCTCCATTGAGGCAGGCACCTGATCTATTCTCTGATGCAGGAGAGGGAAATAGGGTTGTCGGCGCTTCGAGGTAGGTGTGGCCGGTGCAGGACCAACGTCATCCCCAGATCTCTTCCTGGAATGAGTGCGACGACGGTAATCGCTACGTGGAGCTGGAGGTGGCTCTAACGTGCCTTCAAGCTCGCTATCCGGAAGGGCCGTCTGGTTGACAGGAGTGCAGGGCTGCGCGGGCGGTGTGACAGGCGCCATCCCAGAGGACCTTCGGACTCGCGACTCGAGGGCGCCCTCTTGGATCGACTTCGTCCGTCCGCCGCTGATAGGACTACCCGTGGCCACTACCGGCCTGGCAACTGGCTGGGCAGTGACGTCCTCGCTGCTGGACCCCAGTAGCGGAATATCCATGTCGGTTTCGAGTCCGTCAATACGGTTCTGAAGGCGAGAAACCGTCGCAGTTGGGCGGGGCTGAACGTGATGGATGTTACCAGTAGCGACCTGCACGATAAGAGAGGTAGGAGAAACGTCAGTAGAAACTGCTCTCACAATGCTAGAAGATCCGTTGGAGCTGTTTGGGCTGACAGACACGATCTGTCGAATACCCAATTAACTTAAAGGACTAGGAAAGGGACATGCAACGTACCTCCATAGCACCATCTTCCGGCTGCCCGCCCTCTTCAAGCTCGTCTGGATCGTCATCACCGTTACGAGAAGTGTTGTTGGTGCCTGTGATCCTTTCTCGGACCTTCTTCGCCTCGGCAACGATCATGGCCAGGTCTGCCTCGCAGTCGCGGCGAGGTCTATCCTTCCCGGGCCGCAGCGGAGGCACAGGAAGCTCCTCTTTCAGGCGCTTGGTACGAAGCTTTGTTACTGCCTGCTTGAAAGCCTCACCAGTGGCACCGGGGTGCACGATTGCAGCAATGTCGTCCCATGGGATAGCGACTTCGCGGGTCTCCAACGCCCAGGTCATAGCGAGAAGAGTATGTTGGTATGTATCGTCTGTACGAGGTTTAGCAACACAGGTGCCTTGAGGGAGACAAAAGAGCTGGACTGCACACACCGTTCCACCTTATCAGCTCCCGCTTCGACGCGCGGTTGTTGGTGCGGTATGGCAAGCAGTTAAGGGGACGATTCGCAGTGTTCTCTGGCTGTCCCACAGACAGCTTGCTCTCAACGTCACGAAGAGCCTTCTGAAGCGCACGATGTCCTTGGTTGGACTTGGCGCGAGACCTCCGGGATCGCGAAGTCGACGTTGCAGCCACGCTAGCTGGCTTCTTGAGCGATTTTCTGGCTGGCATCCTGACTGGCTGCTTGGAAGACTTTGATGGTGTCGACGGCTTTGCCGCCCTTTTCTGCGTGGAGGGCTTCGCATTGCCCCGGCGTTTCTTGAAGGGGCTTTCCTCGTAGTCGCTGTCGCCAGAGTCTTCCTGGAAGTCTTCGTCAACGGCATCATCGTTGTACTCGAAACTCTCGGCATCGGAGACGGACACTTGCTCAGCAACGTAGCTCGCAGTGTTGAAACTGGTATCGAAACTCATGCCATGCTGTTCCGAATGGCCGTCAACCTGGTCTGAGATTGTCATATCTGCATCTTGTGTCTCCGCTTTGACACCTTGTTCAAGCACAGGCTCCTCTTGGTCCTCTGCCACCGGAGCCAATTGCGAGCGTTGGGCTGCCATGACGCGTCAGTACGGCGAGCATTTCATACTGGTCGGGAAGCAGTCCTGGACACGTACCAAGTTGCTTAATACGGCCCATTTTTGGATGAATGAGACCAGGGGATGCTGCTTGGAAGGGACGGATGCTTCGTAAGCAGCTGGAGATTTTGGGTGCTTGAGACTGCGCTTTTCGACGAAGTTGAGAGTACGAAGCAAGATAGCGAAGCAGTGAACTAGTACAGGGTCCGCAGCCTCTACGTCTGAACAATGCCTGGGCGCTGAAGGAGGGAGGAGTTTGTCAGCCATAGTCATGCGCGCAGCAGGTCCACGAATCAAGAGTCGTAATTGCGAAGAAAGGGGGTAGCTGGGGACAAGGCAGGCAGAGCGTGACCGCGCGGCGAGCAGGTCTCGAGATGGTCAAAGGGCACCGGTGTCAGGCGATGGTACCTGTGGGAAGTGGTGGCGCGTGGCGGAGGCGGGTCGCGCGCGAGGTGGTTGACGCGCTGGTGACGGTCGCGATTTACGCGCCCTTCTTCGGCGGGCTTGGGGTTTGCAGAAGCGGAACACTTACCAGTGCTTGGGAGAAGACTGAATACAGCCACGAAAGGTCGCGAGAATGCTGGTGCGTGGGGAAGCGCGAGGCGCGGGTGGTGGTTGTTCGAGTGTCGGTCCAAAGACGCGAGAGGCGCAACAACAACAGCGACGCAACGGCGGCGAGAGTAGCGACAGTGCGACCAATGGAGCGCCGCCTCTCTCTGTTTGCCTTGAGACCTTCAGCGAGCAGTCTCGGGCGCGCGCTCTTTTGCGTGACGTCAGTGAGCTAAGGTGGAGTCTGGTGCGAGGAGATTGGTCAAAGTATGGATGAGCGGAAGAGAAGCAGCCGTTGGTCGTCGAACTACGTACCCTTTGCCCAGCATGCTCGCTGCGACGTGACCTCGATCAGACCGGTTTCCAACAGCACCCAGCTTCTGTTCGTCTCTCGTCGCCAAGAACTCAACGTAGGTGATTCCACAGGGCCTCCCCGTACAGATGCAGTTGCTATCGCGCCTTGCAGCCAAATGATATTGAAATAATGCTGCTTCTTCTCTTCTCATGCCTCGGACAATGCTCTTCAGGGAGCTTCCACCCTTGAGACGAATGCCGAGACCAGCGTGCACTCTCAATCGCGCAGAGTTTCTCTCATCGTAAATGGCTTCGGTCTTTGCAGATTCAATGCGCTTGTTCGCAAACCGATCGTCTCGGTGGCCACAGAGACCAACTGGCATTCCTCATTATCCTTCATAGCTCCAAGTACACCCGACGCGGCGCTACGGTATTTGGGCACAGCTTTTGGAGTGGATGCCATTATAATTGAGTATATATTCTCCCTGCTCTGACTAGAAAGCGTCTCGCCCGCAATTCGAATCAACATGAAGTACTCAATCGCGGCACCATGGAAGATATCCGTAGAGAATCGGATTGTTCGTGACATCAGCGGATGACAACCGGCCGAGGGATCTAGAGAGAAGAGCTATCTGATGAAGGTAGAACAAAGGCTGCAGAATGATGAAAGCGACTGTCCGAATGCCGATGCTCAGACGCGGCGAGGAAAAGGCGTGCGCTAGAGAAAGGAGCCGAGCTGTACACTGCGCCTTCTCTGCATTCCTGCCCCTCCATCCACTTCTTTACAACATGGTCAAGGACGCCGGTCCACTCGGTCCCATGCCAAATCTGTCCTCGACGGGTATGCCGCGTTGTTGCAACCACCTCGCGATACGCCAGTTGAGGTCGCGGTCAAGTGCGGTCAACCAGACCGTGGCTCTACGGGGAGTCAGCGCATTCTGGAGCCAAGCGAAATAGCAGGGAAAGAAGACTTACGCGCGGAGTCCGCTGGCCATACCCATCTCCGTCGCCACCGCATCCCAGTTCACCATCCAGAAGCCCTTTTCTCACCCTCAGTAGAAACTGCTCAATCCAGCTCAGCATTTGATGCGCGGGCACTTACGCGCTTGCCGTCGAAGTAGTAGTTTCGTTCAACGCTGGGCCAGAAGGCAGATCGGACGGTGACCATGGCAAGGTCGCGGCCGGCGACCTCGGTGAAGCCATGTCCATTCCATTCTCCGAGGCGTAGCTGCCAGGTGATGTTGGCACGGCCGGACTCGATGTCAAGCAGTGCTTCTGGGTACGTCGCATCGTGACCGTAGAATAACATTCCAGGTCTTTGGTTGTCCATGGTTGCTCTTGTTTGTCGTGAGCTTTTCGGAGGTTGTGCGCCGACGGTGCGTTGTTTGGGTGATGGTGAGGGTGCCGACCGCTTATAAGCACGACGGAAGCTCACCAAAACACAGCCCGCCGCGTGCCTACACTACGGCCCTTATCTTATCATTCCTCCCGCCCGCTGTCCAGCCTGAGAGCAAGTCTACTCACGACTACCGGTCACTAGGTGAACGCACTTCCATCTGGCACTGGCCCTGACTACCAACAGTCCTGCACCACCACATAAACAGAAAGCCTGGCAGCGGGTTCGTCCGCTTGCACGCGCAAGCCTTTATCCTCCCAGCGCCAAAAACATCATTACATAGCTTGTCGGAGCATTAATCCCCCTAGGTCTTGTCACTGTCTTCATCTGTATTGAAATACCAGGACCTCACTGACAAGAACACGCCATAGTATCTTTAGACTTCTTGCGCTCTGGCTTTCATATCAGAGCTCTCCCCTCACCTACGATGCTTTTTGCTGCATTGTCAACCCGTCACTACTGCTGGTGCGGCGAACTGACGATGACCGCTTTCAAATCTTGAGCATAGCTCCTGTTTCCCGGGCCTAGAGTTCCCACAGAAAAGATTCCTCTCCGAGGCAGGCCTCACCTGATTATCAGAGCCGGCACCTGCACCTTCTTGGAAGTTTCTTGGACAAGGTTTGAAAGACATAGGACGCAATCAGGTACCGTAGTATAATCATCTCCCGCCGCTACTGCTCCCGCAAAAGACTACCGCTAGCGAACACAACGCGTACAAACAGCTAAAAGCCACTCGCATCGATGGTTGAACCATCTCCCCACTTCGCTCCCGCCGATCCACAACTTCAATCCCCCACCTCCGCCGCCCGCCGCCATCCTCGAACCAGCCCAACTTCGTCGCGATCCCTTTCCCGTCCTTCTCCAACGCCTCGGGCCCCCTTTCCCGCACCAGTTGCAGCAGCCTCTCGCTCCCTGCCACCAGGACCAGCACGTCGCCGATGCACTCGATGTTGCGGTCCAGGTTCCGCAGGTATCGTCGTTGCAGCGCGGCGATGACGACGGTCGTCGCGATCAGCCAGATCAGTATGCCCGCGCTGAGCCAGACGGCGACGGGGTTCATGTCGAGGATTTCGACGGGCGTCTCGACGCGCGCGATGGCCGTGCGGTTGGTCGTCGACACCGTCGTCGGGTTGGGCAGGTACTCGTAGGTACCATTCTCCCCGAGTGTCCAGGCCTTGCCCAGATCCGCTGGTAGGCTCGCATTGATGGGCTGGTACGCCCAGCCACCCGTCTCGAGCGAGAGGTTGCTGCTGACGAAGTGCTGGAAGAATGTCGTGAAAGTATTTTTCGCGAGCTCCTCCTGCAATGATGCGTTCAGCAGTGCGCGGGGGTCGCGGCCGGCGAGAGAGTACATTGCGTAGGTCATGAAATCGAGGTTGAGGCCGAGGTGGGGCTCGCGGAAGTTGAAGGTGTTGTCGGAGAGGTCCTCGTCGCCGTAGCCGGCCATGTTGTCGATCGCGTTGGCGAGTTGTGTGAGGTGTGCGGCGCCGAGGAGGGCGCGAACGAAGAGGACGCCGTAGCTGATGGGGAGGTTGCGTTTCGGGTTAGGAAGGGGGTTGGATTAGGGGAGGAGGAGCGGGGAGAAGAGGGTGAGGGCGTTCGGTAGAGAGCTTGCTTACCTTGTCGTGCTGTTGACGAGATATTGTTTTGCGGGGTCGATGCTTTGCTTGTGCAGGACGAAGGCTTCGGACCAAACGTCGTCCACGGCTTTCGGCTCGCCGGCGATGGAGAAGGACTGGACGTTGCCTGTCTCGCGCTCTACCGTCACGTCCGCATCGGCCGTCTCGATTATCGGGATGCAGCGGAGGGCGGTGATCTCAGGTACGTTGCGGAAGATGAAATGGTCTGCGTCCGAACTCAGCCTCTCATTCAGGCCTTCGACTCTGTGGAACCCGGAAACGGCGTCTCCGTAGATCCATTTCGTCGAGATGTTGATGGGGCCCTCGTACTCCCAAAATGGCTGCTCGTTGCTTGACGACCAGTAACCGATTGCGGAACCTTCTGTGGGGTCTTCTGTGCTGTTGGTACAGCACACTATACGAGCTGGGTTGGAAAAAAAGGTGGTGTCGAGAAACTCTGTGCTGTAATCTTGATTGGGATTTGTTCCGAGCTCATAGCCCGTGCTGACGCCTTTGGGGTTGGACGTTACGTTCCAAACTGACGAGTTGGTCAGGTCCCGAGTTGTTAGCCAGGCAGAAATGTTGCTGTTGAGGTTTTCGTATGGGCTGCAATCAATGCGTCCGCGGATGGCGGGTGTGCTCACGGTGACGTTGGTGGCTGGTATGAAAGAGGTATTTCCAATGTGCTGGATGGGTCTGGTATTTGCTAGCGATGTGGTGTCCATTGGAACGAAGCTCCACCCGTCACGACTCCAAGAGGGCTGGGATCCATTGAGCGTCAACTGAATGGTGGCTGTGTAAAGCCAATTCGTCGAGAGATGCGTGTAGAGGTTACTAATGACGGATGCAGAGACTGGATCCCCGCCGGTTGCGGACATTTGTTTCTGCGTTTCGAAGACCAATGGGACGTTCCGTATCTCAAGGCTTCGCTCCATGGCCATATTTTGTACGACACTGCCTTGTGTGTTCTGGAATAGAGCTGACATCGCAATCGTAACTTGGTGTATGGTCAGTTTAACTGCAAATCTCGCAAGACCGTGAGAAAGAAGAAACAAAGGAATCCACCTACAGATCGGAGACAAGGATGTCCCGACGGCGACGAGGCATAGTAGCCAATGCCTTTTGGAGGCGGCTCTGAAAGCGGCTACGATCCAGTATGAAGATTGGTAGGATAGCCTTGCCCCGCAATCTAGGTTGGTCGGCGCCTCTGCCATCGAAAGGTAAGGCTGTAACCGACGGAAGGTTGCATCCATAGCACCCCACCATAGGCTTACAGCCACGGCGAGTAAGGTGGGGATAATGGAAAACGGCGCTACGGTTGGCAGGTTGCGGGTGAATAGCGTGATGTTTGTCTGGTGAACGAAAACCTCTTGGTAGAGCTGGGAAGTCGTTGCGAACCTGTAAAGGACTGCAATTCCAACAAGAAGGGCAATGAGAAACAACACCAGACCAACCAGGGTCCGGAGACGAAGTACTACGGGTCTCCAGTCATCTTTTGAAGCCTTTTTTGGTTTTGTTGGTTCTTCAAATAATTAGTAGCTTTACAATCAATTTTTATTAATGACTTACTGGTCTCTGTAGTCTCGGCTGAATCCAGTTCATGCAGCGCTTGACGGGTGGTATAATATCCCTTTTGACATAAGGCTTGCTTGATTTCGCGCTTGGAAGCTTGGTTGAGTGCTGATACACTTGCCCGGGTTCTGGCCTCCTTCGTGACCAAAGAGGCGATGGCCGTGGTGGTAGCAGGGTCCTCCGTGAGGTTCAAAGCTCTGCGATGGTGTCTTGAGGCTGTCCATACCAAGAGGAGGAGGAACAAGGAGGCTGTAAGGAGTGCTATTAGTGTGATGGCCACGCCCATAAGCACGAAGACCCGCAGCTCGTTCGTTGTGGCGATTCCTTTGATGAGGTCTGTCTCCGATGCATTATTTTGAAGTAGAGAGAGCTGTAAGGCCTCCCCGAAGATTCTCTGTTTTATCCTCTCTGCTCTAGCAACAATGTCATTTGCCTTCGTCATGGCAGACATGTCAAAATTCAACTGAGCTGCCAAAAGAATGGACAAGTCGCTCATGATAGGCCGATCCTGGTGTTGAGGTATAGTTATGTGAGTCGTCCAATTTCCCTTGAGAGTAATGTTCTGAATGTTGTTCAAGTTCAGTAGTTGATTGGGGATCTCCGTTCGTTTTCTCAAATATTCATCCAAATCGAAATTGACTTGGGAGGAGGAATCTGTCAACACTGCCTTGACCTGTATCGTTGCTACGTAGTGGTGAGGCATGCATATCTGACCGGTGATTTTGAAGTCTGGTAGGAACGTTGGATCATCAGGCGTGGATCCCTCCTCATAATGCGACCTGAAGCAAGGCGTGCTCATGACTATCAACTCCCTATTACCGCAGGCCTCGGAGTGGTTCGCTTTCGTGTAGGGATATGAAAAATTGGATTCTAGGCTCGAGGGACTTCTCCAGGATGGCGTTCCATTCCGTGATAGTTGCGACCAGAAAGATCCGCCTTCCGCCATGGAGTCTTCTTCGAACTCTACACCCCAGGAGCACCCGTCTTCCGACTCAAGTACGACTGAACCGTTCAAGTTCCAGGACGTGTAGTTATGCCCTTGGTTATTGGTCCACACATGGCTTTCATAGGCCGTAGCTTTGCGTACCAAAGACATCGGTTGGCAATCTAGCTCTGTACTGAACACCAGTGACTCAAAAGCCCACGTTTGTGGTGTTGAGGACAGTGAGGGACTAAGAGGGATTTCCGCAAGGTATGATGGCCAGGCTGGGAGGACGGTATAGCTGTCAGAGATCCATGCCGATGTAGAAATGTTTTGAAGTAGATTGCCAATGATTCGTACGTAGGTCTCTCTATCAGTGTTCAGGGGTAATGGAGTACCACTGCGGGGAACAAGCCGGGAGAACTCCACGCCTCGCGGAACAGCAACATTTGCTGATTCCAATAAGGATGGGGAAAGCGGTGAGATGGCCAGGAAACCGATCACATTGACCAGCGCGGAAGAAAAGAGCACCCAGTTTCGTCGACCTGGATTCTTCTTCGAGGACAGTCCATCTGACAAAGCATTCCACCATGCACCAGGAGCTTGCAGTATTGTGAAGGACGCTGGTGCTCCTCCAGGTCTAGCCATTCGGGCGAAAGGTTCCGTCCTTTTGACTTCATCAAGAAGCATAGCGGTCATTTGGACGTAGAGGACTGCAAACAGAGAAGGTGTAAAGCGCCATCCGAAAAGCGCTATCGATGAGCCATCGTCATTTCCCAGGCCATGGTGTGTAGCGGAATACCAGTAGAGCGCAACTACAGTGAACAGTAGTACCACTGTGTATGCTGTGAGCATGGCAAGGAACGGCCACCTGAGAGCGTATGGTAGCCAGTCGGGACGTTGGCCATTGGGCTCGTTGATTTCCTCGCCTGATCCATCTGGCTCTGGGTTGGACTCAAATCAGCAAATCATGCTTGGCGCAGGTCTAGAGTCTTTCCGTGATACGTACCAAACTGTTCTAGATCAGGGTTCTCGGTAGTGCTGGGCGCCATCCGGGAACCATCGACTGAATTGCGACCGC
Source organism: Dothiorella sarmentorum (assembly GCA_023082095.1). NCBI lineage: Eukaryota > Fungi > Ascomycota > Dothideomycetes > Botryosphaeriales > Botryosphaeriaceae > Dothiorella > Dothiorella sarmentorum. The sequence continues at coordinate 149,213 of JAJMVL010000071.1, read as the reverse complement.
TTTCGGAACCGCTCTGCTCATGCAAAGATTGAAGTAGACTTGGAGAAGTGCGAGGCTGGTCATCCTCGGCCGGCTCGTTGTGGTCCGTTGAGGGATATGCAATGCTGCGGAACGAATGCGTTCCATCGTCCTCGAATGAATGCGTTGCATCGTTTACCGATTCATCTGAGAGAAGTGAAACTCCCGTCGGGGACGAGGGCCTTGAGGTCTCGGTAGAGTGCGTGGGTCTCTGAAACGGTAACAGAGGTATTAGTGGAATCTGCTGCTCGCTCGTTTGGGGTTGTTCGATGGAAAACCGTCGATCCATCTTTGCGAAGAAAAAGTGACTTGGAGTTCAAATCGAGCGTCTTTGGAACTTCCAAGAAGATAAGGGAAGAGAATTGACTGCCTCAGCCTTGTTAAAAGGTGGCTGAGCCCCTCAGTATGGTACAACTAGATCATTGGTACTACATAGTGCTACATAATGCAACACAAAATCTCTTGGGAATCAGACATTCGACCCATATATTCTTTCAGCTCCAGGCTCCCACACCTTTGCTTCTAAAATTATAACGCGCTATGATGGATATATGTACCCATCTCTTAGCGCCTCCGCCAAGAAACTGCTGCCTTTTCTTGTTTATCAGACCATACCGTGAGGCTGAAACAAGTGGTGACGTACCCAGCCTTCCTTTAAGGTAACCTTTCATTAAGGGAGATTTTGAATTCAAGGGGGTCTAGAGTTTGTAACCCATATCTGGTAACTAAATGATTATGGCATCCAAAGCCACAATAATTAACTCGATGAAAATAGCAGTCAAGTGGGTGGTTAGGCTACAACCTCAAAGTTCTTTATTTAGAGTGTCCAGCTCGCGATACTCAGTACGTTTTTCGCACTCTGGAGGATGGTTACAAAACAGTTGGTGGGGTAGGTCTTTGTTGTCGTGGCAGCCATAGACACCTATGCTGCTCGTGTCGATGGGCCGCGGAAGGCGCGTAACACCGAGGAGGACTCGCAGAGAGGTCGCCGTATCTGGGTTATATCTAGCTATGTACGTGGGCCTAGATATGTTGATGGAGCCCCACCTGCCTTCTTGTACTGTTGGCGAAGTGACTACGCCGATGATCAGAAGGAAATAAACGCCCGAGACTTCACCCTCTGTCCGATCCCTACTTGCCATTTTGCTTATCGTAGTCCGTCAGTAGATCTACACCGTCCATGGTAAAGTCATCGTTTGAGAAAACAAACGGGTCATCCAAGTCACCAAAGTCTGGTTCAGTGTAGACCTCCTGGTGCAAATCTCGGCTCAGCCCAGAGGATGAGTTTTCGTCAAACCAAAAGCCAAAGCCACTGTCGATGGTACTGCTGCCGAGGTCGATGGCAGAGTTCTGTAGTGTGCCATGGCCATGGCTTAATGAAGGTTCTGAACATTCTTCCTGGGTGTCTCTTGAATGCGTGACAACTGGATCTGCGTGTTGACTCCCGAAGCCAGAATCACTGGCTTGTGCTGTGTTGAAAAGTGCGCCTCCATTCGTGTCTTTTCCCAGGTCTGCGAGTGCGAATCCGGCAGTGTCAGATACCATTTGCGGTGGAGCGCAAAACATGTCAGAAAGCGAGTCCTGTCTTGTTGAGCTTTCTGCGATGATGTTTCGGGTACTTTCTACCGGGTCTCGAGCATATTCGTCCGTACGCGATGTCTCAAGGCGAATTGAATGGCCAGTGAGAGTTGTAGGTTGACCAAAAGGGGGGCCTTGCTGGCTAAAAAGGTCGAACATCTCTTCCTGGCAGTCACGAACGATATCGACCAACTCTCGCCTCAACTGCGACTCTACACCTCCTGTTCGAGATTCGACCACTGACTCGAGCCTCTGCTGCACGAGGCGGGGAAGATTGCGTCTGCCGAACTCCTCGTAGCGTACAAGGTCCTGAGAGCTAGGGGAATAGGTGTTGTTTTCGCAATCTGAGATTCGTGAGCAGTCGTCAAAAATTAGCTCGAGTGCGTACAAAAACTTACAAGGGGACGGTATGTCGGACTCCGGGTCCTGCGGGAAAAGGATGTGGTAAACAGCCTTCCATTTGTCTTCTTCGGAACAGTTCAATCGTCTCTTGCTCCTCAGCTTTTCTTCCTGCTTCTTGTTGAACCCTTCAATCTCTGGCCGTTGCTGAGGCTCAGAACACATCTCTGATAGCGGTTTTCGGAGATGCTCGGTCACGAGTTCCTCACTCTTGAACTCTTCACAACACCTCGCACATCGTATCGGCGCGCTGTGATTTCTGTAGAGATGCTCCCTGTATACAATTAGCTAAACGGTTTTCTTCAAAAAAAGATTAATTTGCCATACTTTAACCTGGGTATGGTCGAGTAGCCAGGGAAGAAACAAGATGTGGCCTTCACTGGTCTTTCAGGATTTCTCTTAGAGTATGGACAAGCAAATTTCTTGCTTCCCTTTGATCCCTCTGAATGTACTTGGTGGCGGTGCTTATTGGGACGTTCGTCTTCGTCGTCGTCGTTGTGTTCTTCTGTCCCATCTTCCTCCACTCGTTTCCGTTTCTGGGAGCTGGATTGCCCACGCGTGAACGTCTTTTCAACTGCTCTGTTCTTGTCTTTGGTTCGGTGCCCCGCTGGTTCAGCATCATACGTTTCTTGCTGCATCCATGATTCCCCTTCATTGTCTTCCTCATTTGAACAAGAACCTTGTGGGGTTCCCAGTGCGCTGAAAGATCCGTCAGTTTCCGGGGAAAGGGTCCAGCACGGTGATGATGGATTCATGAACATCTCCTCGAACAGAACCATGAGCTTGTCCACAACCTCTTGTCGTTTCTTGGCGACTGCTGAATCGACCACGTCTTCCCTTAACTCCTCATCCGGGCTTGTTGAAGGCTCGGTCTGAAACTCCGACACAGTGTCAGGGATAGAACCCAAGGTAGTATCCATTTCATGGATGGATGGGCAATTTGAAGGGCTTGTTGTAGTTGCACGGCTACGGTCTCCCGAAGAGTTTGAGTCTTCGGTTTTTGCGAACGCTTCTGGAGAATCCCGGATCGATTCCGTAGCCCCAAGTGTTTCTGAAGGCGCATCCACATGAATATCCCTTTCATTGCCGCCGGAACAAGCGCTGACGTTGCTCGTTGCTTCTAAGAACGTTCTTATTGAGACGATCAGGGCAGATCGATGCTCGAAACCAAGAACCAAGAAGCAACGCACATACAGCGCTCTAAGCCACCGCCTGTGGTCAGAGTTTTGCGCTGCAACCCCACTGACAAGTGTGACCCAGAGCAATACTCCAGTCATATCTCCCCAGCACTCGCTGTTCGGGCAACAGGACCTTTTGATGGCATCGACAAGCCTATCAAGAATAGAGGAGAGCTCGGAATGGTCGAACGAAGCCGAGAGGCATCGACGGTTGACCAGCGCGGTGGTGTAGAGGACTCCTGAAAGTCGACAAGCCTCGTAGCGCCATATAGCCTGTTTCTCGGTTTCGGTGCTCGCTTCCGAGAGTGCATTGACTGGGGGGAGAGTGTTGACATAGTTCTGAATGCCTTTCATGTGTTGGTTGATACCCTGAGTTGGTTGGGATGAAGGACTGGTTGCTAGGTCGGAAAGTTCCTTCAGTCGCTTGACCAGCTCCAGCGATGCTGAGTTGCACCGGTTTGATCTTTCCAATGTGAAGAACCGAGATTGTGGGCAAAACAAAGGTGACTCTGGCGTCACATCTTTGTCGCTATACAGTGGAAAGCGAATGCTAGTTGCATAACTCATGAACATAGGGTCGCATTGCCCTTCCCTGAAAGCAGAGGAAGCCATGGCAGACCTGGTTTTGTCGATGAGAGAATGTAAACCAGAGATCATCAAGGGCGCTTACTGACATGGTTGCTAGTCCTGCAAGTTCTCCCTGGACTCCAAGCTGCCGTAAGCCACCTCTTTCGGTAATAAGCTTCTGGAGCCCAGTTTCATGGGTTTCCAACCGTGCCGTACCATCGTTTATGAGTTCGCTGAGGAGGAGTTGCACGACGCTCATGATGGTGGTATCCTTAATGCGGGTCCAACGCTCGTTGAAAACTTCGTTGAGGAGATGGAATACTTCCGTTTGGAGCATTAGCGTTAACCTCGTTGGTTCCAGCTTGCCCTCCATTGCATCTTGATGGGATGTTGCGATAGTAATATGGGAGAGGAACGATTCCCTGCTTTGAATCATTTGAGGCAGCCAGGCGCGATGCATTGCCTGCGTGTGGAAGTAGAGATGACCTTTACTTTATTAAATACTGAGGCATACTTTGGGGGGAATATTAGCTACCTACAGTAATATTTCACCACGGGCATATTGATGCTGGCCCTGGTTGGTGCTAGAAATGCTTGGAAGGGGTTATGAGGAGAAGGTTGGTTTGAAGGTGTCGGCTTTGCAAACTCGAATGGGCCATGAGCTTGATATGCCGCGCTGAAAAGGGGGTTCATCCACTGCTCTCCTCCTTCAGGAGGTTGCACAAGTACCTGATCTTCATCTGACAGAGGGTTTCTTGCCGGCACGCTTCTTTTTGTACGTTTGCTCGCTTTGTGGGCTTTCGGACTCCCAGGTTCAGATTCCGGGGATTGAGGTGTGGCATCTGTAAGAAAGTAAGGCGTTCTAGGAACTTGATAGCTCTGAAAGATATCCAGGGCCTCTTCTCTCGGCATAAATTGAGAAACCTCGGTGTTGGATTCGACGGCTGAACTGGTTCCCCTGCAGGTTAGGGGATGTTTCGGAGTCCCCTTGCCGCCAATTGCTCTTATTTTAGCCCTGGGTGTGAGCCGCCGCCTCCTCACAACTACGCCAGAATTTACGTGCGAGCGAACGGAACGCATCAACTCCGGATCTTGGAATTCCTCTGGTGCAGTCTTGGTAACACATCGGATGTTGTTATTTGTGTCCTCAGGTGTAGGCGGGTGCGAGAAGGCGTGGCTACTCCCGTGGCTACAAGGTGGAGTCCACGGCACAAATAGTAGCGGCATCTGGCGAGGGGACTGAAAGCCTATAGGTCCTCTGTGTGTCAAAAAGGCCTCATTATGAAAATAAAGGAGAGCGTACTGACCCACAGAGCTCATCCTGAGTGCTGCCACCTGTCCATCTTCTGGGGAGTCATATTGACCCATCTTGAACAGGCACTTCTTGATCCACTGTGTTGGCGGCGAGAACAGGGGTTCGTCGCTCACGTGGCCTTCCTTGGATTGAATGCTTAAGAGATGGAGAAGTTCGCGGTCGCGAGCTCCTATTCAAATATCCTAGCCCGCAAGGCTGAAAGCGCGCAGATGCGCAGAAATGTGATTTGCAACCAATCATCATGTGGTGAAACACGAAACTCTGTGCGACCTGCAGCTTGGCCAATAGATTCTTTTGGCCCCCAAATTGGAATGTCCAACCACACTGCAACAACCCGAATTACAAAGGATGTAACAAAGTGATATGGAGTGGGAGATGACAGAAGCGCAAATAATACCACGAGATGGGAACTTGGGGTGCCAGCGAGAGCCATCAGGCGGCGATTGAGAATATGATGTATATTGGAAAATGGGTATCTTCGAAGCTAGAAACTGGCGGTTGAAGCCATAAAAATAAAAAGCGTTATGCAGAGTAGAACTCCCAAAAGCGCTGGAACTGTGTCTAAAGTTTGCTTAGCACAGAAATGGGAGATCAAATGTCAGCGCTATCCCTCCTTCTCTTACTCCAGCCTAACATCGTCCTCTCTCCCTCAAAACTCCAACTCCTCGACCTCCATACCGCACTCGACGCACCTCTTCTTCGTCATGCCCGTCTCCGGATCCTCCACCGCCCGCCCCCACTCATGCTCATGCCGATCAAACCGCCCCGTCACCTTATCCCCAAACTGCGCCGCTCCGCCGATGCCATTCCCCACTGCCGCGCCCGCCTGCCTGCTTCGTCGATACGCCTCGACCCTCGTCCTCTTCTTCAGATCCTCCAGCTTCGTCTTAAACCGCTTCTCCCGCCTCTCCTTCTTCTCCACGTCCCGCCGCTCAAACTCGGCATCCAGCGCCTCCGCACTGCCCCACTTGCGCGGGCTGAAAGCGTACTCCTCAAGCTGGAATCGCAGAAACAGCTGCATGGAGTGGTACGTTGCACTGCGGGGATTCGGCTTCTCGAGGCGGGGGAATAGCTCCTCATCCTTGAGCTCGGGATCCGTGAGGAGGTAGTCATCGCGCGCCTCCGTCTTGGTCAGCAGGCTGTACCGCTCCGGCAGCCGCTCCTTGCACGCGTGGCAGATAGCCACCCCAAACACGCCCACCCACTGGAAATCGACTTCGCGCGACCCGCACTCCCGACACGCGCTCTTCGCCTCGTCGAGCACCGAGATGCCCGGCTCGAAGGGGCCGGCTTTGGTGGCGCGGAGTTTCTTGAGGAGTTGGTGCCGCTGCCACTCCGCTAGCGTCATGTGTGCGGGTTTTTGCTCGCCGCCGCCGTCGCGCGCTTCGCGCGGGATGTTGGAGTTGAGCGTTTTATTGTGTGGGTCGTCGGTCGTCGAGAGGAAGCCGCCTTTGGTGTCGGTCATGGCCGACAGGTCGTATTCGATGTAGCTGCTCTTCTCGAACTTTTTGGCCGCCCGGATGTTCCCGTTGTCGGACGGCGTCGTCATGCCGCCGCCGCTGCTGTTGGCGGGCGTGCCAGATGCGCCGGATGTTGCGGTTGTGGCATCACGGTTGTTACTGCGCATTGTTCGTGTCGTGGTGGTACTGATGGCTGAGTGCGGTCGTTTCTGCCCGGCGTGGGCGGCGGAGGAGGGAAGGCTGGCGGCGGCGGCGTCGGCTTGGGAGCGTAGGGCTTTGGCTTTCAGGCGGCTGGTCTCGAGCTGGCGGACTTGTTCGGCAGTGGGAGCGGCGGCGGGGAGGTTGCCAGGTTTGTTGTTCGTAGATGAGGGCGGCGTCGGTCGGCGGGCGGAGGACGATGATGAGGCCATGGTTGTTGTTGTTGTTGCGGCGAAGTGGGCGGAGACGTTCGCGGGCAACTGGTTTCGGTGCCGTCAGCTGTGCGGTCCTGGGGAGCGATTACGAGCTCAGAGGAAGTTGGAGTTCTGGTTTGGGGTTGAAAGACTGCTGCCGCGGGTGGCAAATGACGATGGTGCTTGGCTCTAGTGCCGTCGCGTCGTCGGGTACGCTCCGGGCTGCGCTTCTACTACCTAGATCTTGGCAGATGATCGCGACACTTCGCAATATAGTGAAGGTCGCACATTTCAGTGCGTGGATGAGTTGATTGAGGGCATTGTTGGGTGGCTTGGCATTAGGTAGGCGGCCGGGCTGTTGCATCTACCAAACGGGCACTGCTGCAGCCAGCCGCCCAGGTATATACAAATCATCGCCATACTGCTCTTCGAATGTAAGTTTGTCCAGATTCTCTTTCATAAACCATACGCAAACGATTTACCTTTCTACCTACAAGCAGCATCCCAAGTATGCCGCAGTATCCCAAGGTCCCCGGCTGGACACGAGGTGAACACCGAGAAATTCGACCCCACGCACAAAATGATTTATTCAAGCCGCTCCGGATCTTGGCCCAACACACAATAGGTGAGGTTGAGGTCGTTAGATCCGTCGCCGCTCCTTGCCAGTCCGTCGTGCGCAAAACCCTTCGTACCAAGGAGAAAGAAGCCATGGTCGACGAGATCAAGACGCTTAAATCTCTTCATCACAAACACATTATCGCCGTCATTGCAACTTACCAAGCCGCAAACGAATACGGCATCCTCATGTTCCCCGTAGGCGATCAGAACATCGACGCCTTTTTTGGACAGCTAGACAGTGGTAATCATCAGCATAAAACTTGGCTCCACGGATGGTTCTCTTGCATTGCTTCTGCGCTTTGCTACATCCACGACAGTGGTTTACAACACCAGCAGATTGCGCCCAAGAACATCATTCACCGTGGATCCAACGTCTACTTTACCGACTTTGGCCTGCCGACATCGACTCTAGCCACAACAGCCTACTCAGCCCCAGAACTTCAACCCTCCCGATGCTCCGACTTGTTCTCCTTGGGCTGCGTCTATCTCGAAATGCTCACCGCATTAGACAGCCGATCCGTCAAAGACTTTCGAGCCCGTTGCCATCAATCAGTGCGATGGAGCGACCCAACCTTTTTCCGCTACTACTCGGCCCTTTCTGAAATCAAAAAGCTATTTTCATACCGCTGCTTTGACGACCAAGCCCTCTGCGACTCGTGGGGAAGAACCATTCTGCCCATGCTGGATCCAAGCGAGAGCGCTCGCCCAGACGCCCATGAGCTTCTGCGGCGACTCCAAACCGAAGACCTCCTACCCACTGTTTCAACGAGGCTTTGTGCTTGTCAATCACCTGAAGCCACAAATCCCGCCGATGCTCCAGAAGAACTGGCTACTCACTTGGCCGAGCTTGGAGAAATGCCCGACTCGATTCCCTTCTTCGAAATCCGCAACAACACGGCCTCAAACTTCCAGATCGACCTCGTCCAGCCTGCTCGGTGTCAGCCCTGGCATTCTCTAGAAGCTACCCCCTCGTTCGAGTACAAGAGCCACACATTCCACGTCGGAGATTTCGTTTGGATCCAACTGTCCGGAGAACCAAGAGAACTCAGCAGCCTCGCCAAGATTGTCGAGGCTAGGGCCGTGGGTGACGGGACTTAGAGGATTCTCATTCGGATATTCTGGTACTACACACGCGCACGGAGCTACCGCAGGATGCGACCATCGTACCGGAAGACTTTCCCTGCGTTATACAAGAGGGTCAAGACCACTCACACTCAGGTGCTCCTCTGGGACACGATAGTGAGGGAGGCTACCGAAACCGAACAAACCTGGATCATGCCGCGGAAAATTCTGGACACGTCGCGCGAGCCCTACCGCATATATCCTTCGAGCGCACCGGAAGTGGCATGGAGCGTGCAGTAATCTTGGCTGTCATGGCCTTGGGAACAGTGCTGCGGTTATAGAGATTTTCCTTCTTATGCATCCACTTGAAGCGTACTTACTTGATCTGTTAATTATTCCTTCACTTAACGTCCCACTACTATCATCTCCAGTGTTTGGCCCTTCACAGTATGATGTGGACATTGAATATCGCTACTATTTATACACGTGCCATGCACCATGTCACGGCGGAGATAGTGCTTACTCTGACATGCAGGTAGCCACATATGGTGGGCTCTCATATTTTCGTTGCCGGGTAAGAGAGCAACACTTCCCACATCACGCAACCTCATTGGCGTCGCTTTGGAAATTGATGATTAATTTGGCGCAAGGTCTATTGAATGCGAGCTTATACTGTAGGCTTTTGTCGCCGGAACACGCGTTCAAGATGAAAAACGCCACGAAAGGCTGAATGGTAACACAGTTGAGGCTGCATGAGATTCTGAAGCCCCGCACCAAGCCATTGGTTATATAATACCGCCCAGCCTCCCGACGATTCATCCACTTCTCTCTTGCGCCTTCCTCTCTGCCTCAAATCAGTATCATACCATCAACATGGCCGGCCTCCATGCTATTCCATTTCCCCTTCAGGTTGTCCAAATCGTTACCTTCCACCCGATTGTCAAGTCTTTCTTGATATTAAAAGAGGATTACGACATTATCCGGGCCTTACTACTCGTCTTTGTTTTCCCAGATGCGCGCGAGGTGATAGATCGCATTCGGAAGCATATACTACGGTCCAGTAGCGAGGAGGCTATGGCAATGAAAAAATTGCTGACTGATGACTGCACGATGCTTGCAGTGGCAGTAGGTCACGCCTAGTTTTGAATACGAACGGAGCTGACTGATGCCTCACTAGGCAGCCATTGTTGCACAAATTGCCATCACAGCTTTGTCATTGGATGGACTGAACGCGGTCCACTGGACGGCGAAGGCCAGCTTCATTATCAGCCTTGTTACCGCGGCTTTATCAGTGTTCTTTGCCTGTTTACTCCAGCAGCAAATGTCCGCCTTATTCGGTCCAGAAGACTTCAAAGATTGGCTGAGCATACAAGCTGGTGCGCCAGAGTTCCACCTCGGAGGGAATTTTATCCAAGATCACGAGACCTTTCTCCAGGAACTTGGTTCGGTGTTTGAAGAAAAGGGCGAAGATTTAGCAGCAAAGATATCAACTCTTAACGATTTGGCCAGAAAGGTCTCAGAGCAAATACGGTGGCACAAGGCCTCGTTCAACGCCGCGTTCATGATAAAATCTCCAGCTCTGCTACTCAACTGGTCCGTTTTAGCTTTCCTCTCCGGACTCGGCATATACCTGGGGTGTTTTTGGATACATAACTTGGACGAGACGCAGTCGCAAGATTCGTCACTGAAAATCCTCATTGTCTACGTTGTGTTTACAGTTTGCGGTCTACTGCTGTTCTATGTACCTCGAATTCTCAAATATTTGGAAACGACAGCTGTTCGGCAATGGCACGGCCTCTTCAATTACTACAATGAGCCTGGAGACCGATCCGACATATCCGGCTATGATGAACGAAGAAGCCTGAAGATTAATATCATGTATTATAGTCGTGTCAAGTATGAGCTTCGGGATCTTTCCAAGGGAGCTTCAGGGCCCAAGAGACGGTTCCAGGAACAAGTAAGTCTGGAAGGACTTGGAAATCCCGAAGTATCAATCGGAAATGGAACCGAGACAGGGCTAGTTCCTCAAGCACAACCTCCGGAAGGCACTGGCCAAGATCGAGTTGGTACCCAAAACTCCAGTCAGTATCAGAAACCAACGGCAGCTGGCCCAAGTGGAGAAGCAACACGTGCGAGCAACCAAGCTGAAGTGTCATCGACCGAGAACCCACAGCACAATCAGACTCTCACAGATCCAGTAGCGGCCGCCTTGGAGGCAGCAATTCGGGCACAAGAGCAGAGCACTGCAGCTCTCAGAGCGCTGCTGGCGGCACACACCGGGGTCTAAGAGGAGTTAAAGGAACGAAGTCCCAGATTGCAACAAGCAAGTACTTTGGCGTAGTTTTCCTTCATGAGACGGCCTGAAACCGGAACGATAAATATTTCTACTCTTTGAAACTTCACTCAAGATATGCAGATCAAAGAAACTGGGTGAGCGATTATGAGGTATGCCAATACCGTAAGGAGGAGATTCGGTACTGAAAGGAGAGTGATGAACGCCGGGTGGGGTGAATGTGGTGGACTAAGTGGGCATCCCTTGCATGCACAGCGTCTGCACGCTCAAGTGCTACATGGTCGCAATGCAGGTCCCGCGGAGCGGTGTGTGGGTATCAGTGGCGTGCGTGCGACGAGGACCGGGGTAGCTGCAGGCACTTTAAGCTGTTCCCCGCGACGCGTCCCCTCGCGTCCCGCGTCCAAGACTCTACCTAGTGACTCATTTGGGGCAGAGGGCACTTGGTGATTTAGTCGGCCGGGCAGGGTCTGGAAATCTCCCTTTTTGCTTCGGAGTGACAGGGTGCGTGTCCACGCCGCTTGTTATATCTTCCGCCAGCTACCTTCTGCTCCAACGCTGGACACACCTCTACCATTCTCCACACTTCACTTTGACGCTGCGTGCATCTTCCGCCACCACCGCCGACTCAAGTTCGCTTCACGATTCACATCTCACTCAAACCATGGCCATCGATTGGAAGACCCAGGAGAGCTACGCGCGCCTTCTCGCCGCCGTAGTCGCCGCAAGTGATAACAACGTGAACCGCGCCCCTCCAATTGCCACCACGAAACGACAAAGCTAACCCGCCCGCGCGCGTTGCAGATCGACTACAAGAAAGTCGCCTACTACTTCGGCCAAGGCGCGACCTACGACGCGATCGAAGGCCGCTTCCGCATCGCCAAGCGCGGCGCCACCGACCTCAAGAAGGAGGCCGAAGACGAGGGCCGCGCCATGCCCGCGCCCCGCACCAAGAGCGCCAACAGCACCCCCCGCAAGCCCAAGGCCAAGGCCGGTGTCGAGCACTGTGAGTGCACATCCCTCATTCCTAGCTCCCTCGGCACTTCACTCACTCAACTCACGCTTACCTCGTCTCAGCTGTGCAAGCCGGCCGCGTGCAAAAGTCTCCGACCAAGAAGCGTAACCAGCCGGCTAAGGTCAAGCAGGAGCCGCAGACGCCGACGTCGCTGGAGGGCGATGCCGAGGAGGGCGAGCGGTGGCACGCGGCGTCGCCGAATCCGTTTGAGACGGTCTTCAACCACAGCTTCAGTGACTCGATGGGATATCTCGAATCTCAGGATCTGGAGACGGTCTGAGCCATGGGTATGGTAGCTGAGGGGAGTGGATGGCTTTTCCACGTGGTTCTTTTTGGCGGGAGTGTTTTCTGGGGGGATCGGGTGGGCGCGTTCGGTTCGGAGGGCCCAAAGGTATCTCCATAATTTTGTGATTAAGCTGCTGGGTCGGGATTTTTGGAGTTTGGGTTTGTTAGCTGCTGCTCGCTCGGAAAAGCCAAACTGGTCCATGACTCGAGGAGGGCATCGGAGATGGGTCTTGGACACCAGAAATCAATGCGGGATTCGATTTAAAAAGCCAAATTCGGCCATTGAAAGTGACGTCTCCGCCCACAACCTACACTGACTAGAGCAGTACCAGCTCGGCATTGAGTGATAACAATCAGGCGATGACATCTGCCTGCATTGGCCAAGTCCTCTCAGCTGAGATTCTGATTTGGTTAAGCCATGGGCCCCCCGCAATGGGCCAATACAAACTCGAGGAGGTCCGTGAGGCATTTCAGCCGGATCCGCGGGCAGGGCGAAGACGTTGAGAGCTGTGCAACAAGGTTTTCACAGCTCAATGCAGGGGCTCAGACATCAAGCACACGAGACGGGAACAGCAAAAAAAGCAACGGTCGGAGCAATAGGAAGTCGTGGCGATGGTCGGGGGGAAATGATGGCTTGGGATGTGATGGATTGCACAAGCGGAGGTTGAAAGAGGCTTCCCGCGCCCCCGGCGACAGGGGAGCTGCAAGCTCTTTGGCCCCGATCCGGCCTGGTGCGACGCGAACGCGTGAAAGGGCGCGATCCCGCGATCCCGCGCGTCCATGTTTCCCGCCTCCGTCCATCGCCCTCGCCGGGCCCAGCTCACAGCCGGCCGCCCCGTTTGCCTGCAATTTCAGCAGCGGGAGGGCGCCAAGTCTGTATCGCGATACAGCATGTTGCGCGCACAAGAGTGGAGTTGCACGGACGCGCGCTGCGGAGGCATGCAGTTCCCCAACCACCTCTCCCTGCTTCCTCCAGACCGACGACTCCATTGGCTCGCTGGCTCGCTGCCGAACCTTGGTTCAGGCCGTGCACGCTTGCTGAGCTGGTCGCGCGTGCGGCACTATGGCCCGACACGGCGCTGCTGTGCTGCTTTACGACGATCCCCCGCCCGGCCGCTCAGCGCTGGGTACCGGCCTGCAATTGCATCCTCGATTATCCGCCCACAATCCTTCAAGTGATAATTTTGAATTGAGAGACTGAAGGTGAGTCCTACCAGATAAGATTGCTCAGCTTTCTACACGCTCAATGGGCGGTGCAGAGCTTCGGCGGGGGTGGGTGGAGGTTGAGGTGCACCTGGAGACGGTGCCATGTCTGTCCGCGTCCGTAAGTCTCAACGGTTGCACCGTTAGCTCCCAGCATCCCGGCCGCAAGTGGGGACAAGTTATGTCGGAGATAGGCCTGCATCTCGTGTGCCGGTACCATGGATCGTCGTTACGCGTAGTCGTTGGGCCATGCCGTAGACCTGTCCGTTCATCTCTGCTGTTCCGTCACCGTCCAACACGTTGCCGTCCACGGAGTGACCCAGCCTTGACCACGGCTCGCTGTCACGTCATCAATTCACTCGCGAACTTCGTTGCCCTTTGCGCCGTTTTCCGCCCGTCCCTTGCCCGGCAGAACGCGTCGACACGCGAGTCGCGTAAAGTGGTTGCATCTGGAAGCTCAGACTCCGCGAGACTTGACTGCTGTCCGCGTCTCGAAGATCGAAGTGACGCCAGAATTTTCGGCCTCAGCACAGCCCAGCGTGAACGATTGACCTGTCTGCCTGCAAAAAACCACGCACCATTGTCGAATCAGCGGGCTGACTGTCTACATCCCATTGCCAGCTCGCTCTTCTGCGTTGGACCCTGGGAAGCTTGAGCGTCTTGCCAGTTTAAATTTCCTGCCATCTGCGTCTCTCTTTCACCCTCCCCATCATTCACCTCCCCACAACTTCAACCCGTGCCTTGTCTTGCCATTCCACTTCCACTACTCCGATCTTCCACTCCAATTCGACCCCATTCAGACCCGCCAAGATGCCGATGCGCTGGACCGCCGACAAGGACCAACTGGTCAGCACCTCTCACCTCCCCACACCTCTCTCACCCAACTGACTGACCAGTCTTGGTAGATGTTCCTGCTCTTCCTCAAGACGCACCCCGTCAGCATCAACTACAATGCCATTGCCGAATCATGGCGTAAGCCCCTCATCTCTCACCTCCCCCAAAACCACGATGCTAATCCCATGCTCCAGCCGACGACCAAGGCGAAAAGCCCACCCCCCGCGCCATCTCCGAGCGCCTAATCAAGATGCGCAAGACCATCGCCAGCACCGGCGGCGCCGTCGCGGCCGCCGTCGTCAAATCCTCACGAGGCATCAACTCCACCCCGTCCAAGCCGCGCGCCCCCAAGCCCATCATCAACAGGACGCCCACCACGGCCTCAAAGCGGAAGCGCAACGCCGCCGATGACGACGGCGACGACGACGACGAAGCCAACCGCATCACCTCCATCTCAAGGCACGACACGAACGGCCCGCGCTCCTCTCCCACGCCCGCCACCAACAGCGCCGTCCGACCCGTTGCCGGCGGCGGCCACACCCGTGCCCCCAGCGCCGCAACCATCGTCCACACCCGCGAGACCTCTTCTTCCTCCTCCTCCCACGCCGCCCGTGCCTCCGCCGCCGCCCCCAACGGCGAGCCGTCCTCGTCCTCGTCGTCGGCGGCGTCCCGCCCCTACATCCCCTTCGGCGACCAGCAGCAGCCCCGCGCCTCCCGCCCCCGCAACGACTTCGCCGCCTCCTTCGCCGCCAGGACCCCCGTCAGCATGGAGCCCACCACCGCCGCTGCGGTCATGGCGGGCGGCATGGGTCGGCTGTCCGTGTCGCCGGACCATGCGCGTCGTCGCACCACGACGGCGATGACGCCGGGGCGGCGGTCGGTGTCGAGGGCGGTGATCAAGTTGGAGGATAGTGATGTTAGCGATGATGATGATGCGTTGAGGGGGTTTGGGGATGGGGACTCGGAGGCGGGGATGTGGGCGGAGGAGGTGTGAGGGTTCTACTGCGTTTTTCTTCTTTGGCATGGGGTGGGGTTTTTTTTCTCTATCCTTTCATTCTTCCTGGGGGCTTGGGAAAAACAAAAGGCGTTGGTGGGTGGGGGCTTGGTTATGCTGACTCTGGGCTTGAGTCGATGGCGCCTGGTCATGAACGACTGATCCGATAGGGTTCTTTTTGGGTTTTTTTTATTGTTTCCTTTTCTGCAGCTACGATACCCTTCCTCCTTCTTTATCAGGGGACTGGTCGAATGACAGGTCGCTGAATGAAAATTGAAGGTAGCTGAACAAAACATTTCCGTGATGGTGTCTGCATCTCCGCTGTGTTACCGCCGCCCGCGAGCACTGAAGTTGTCGAGGCAAACCAGGCCGTATCTTTGCGGAGGATGTGAGTGCAGGAATGCTCACTCCTTGTTGTAGTAGTGAGTCACAAAGAGCCGGCAAAGCTTGTATAGCAGTGCACTTCTCACGAGTCTTGCAGAAAGAAAGAACTCAGCATCCAATCAGACAGCTGCTGAAAACACTCAAAGCGTGACAGCCCCTCATTAAACGTGGAGCTCTTATGCATCCAGTCTCATTCAAAGCCGAACATATCCTCAGACAACTACTACACCTTTTGCTTTGCCCAAAAATTCAAACGCCAGAGAGCGCGGCCAGAGTTCAAATCATCCCAGGACAAAAAAGTCCCTGCCCATGTAGAAATACACGCCCCCCCCCCCAGAATCCAAGCGTATAAGAAACACCGGACCCATCCTTTTTTGTAAAGCGCTGCCGATTAGTTCCAGTAGTACAACCCGCCGATTTGAAACACGGGATGCGTTCACAGCCGTGTGGAGCCGAAAAACAACAAAGACGCCATTGAACCTCCATTATGCTCCGTTAACATCCGAAAAGTTCTCCACAAGGCTCAGCTCAGCCCAGCCCGCCCCAGGCGCCGCGAATGCGCCTGGCGAGCTGGATGTCCTTCTGCATGATGGTGACGCGCTTGGCGTGGATGGCGCAGAGATTCGTGTCTTCGAACAGATGGACCAGGAACGCCTCGCTGGCCTCCTGCAGCGCCTGGATGGCCTGGGACTGCCAGCGGAGCACCTCGCCGTCGGGCACAAGGCTGAGGGCGATTTCTCGGACCTTTGTCATGGGTCAGAAGGGGAATCTGTGGGGCGGACGAGGAGGGAAACGTACGAGGCGCGCAAAGGGCAGCTTCAGGAGCAGTAAGTCTGTGCTGCGCTGGTAGCGCTTGATCTCCTTGAGCGCGACGGTGCCGGGCTTGTGGCGGTACCTCTTCCTCGAGGGCACGGGGTCGCCGGCTGTGGGACGATATAAGCTTTTGCGGAGGTTTTGCTTTACTGCAACATGCAATGGCGGAACTCACCCGCAACGCCAGACGACCTGCGCGGCTTCCGGTGGAGGGCGGGAGATGCTTGCGCCGCCGCGGCCGATGGCCTTCCCCTTGGCCTGCCCGCAGCACTGCCAGTGGAGGGGCGCGCCTTTTGTTTTGTTTTTGCCATGGTCGCGCGCTTGCTTATCTTTCACGGCCTTGCGACGACTTCTTGTTCGGGAGTATGCGGGGGGTTGTGACGCGTGCGGGACGAGATGGGGCGGGCTACGCGGAGACCATGGATCGCAAGCGCGAGAACGGAATTGTGATTCGAGGTCGTGCCAATGTGTGCAATTGGGAGCGGACGGCGACGAGGGTGGGAGATTGGTGGGGCGTCGGACGCGAGAGCAATGGCTTGGTACCTAGGATGAAGATAGTAGGTACTTGGCGAGCGCGTGTTTGTTGTTGTTGTTGTTGCTGCTGGTTTGACGGAAAACGGGCAGGGCCCGCGGTTCGGCGGCCCGCATTATCTAAGCGTGCGCTCGGACCACATTCACGACCATCCCGCCGCCGCCGCCGCGCGCCAGAGTCCACGTTTGCCCTTCAGCCGTTGGTCTTCCTTTGTCACCTCACTCACTCACTCACTCTCCGCGCCCGCCGTCTCTCGCTCACCCTCCGACTGCGCTGCTCGTTCCAGTATCATATTTCTCCGCCCCGATCTACCCGTCCGCTCCGCAAGCTCTCCGCCACCCGCGACTCCAGCGAACCTAGGGACCATGGCGGCGATGCTCGGACGTGGTGACGGCATGGTGGGCCAGCTGCCGCTGGAGCAATGGTTCTACGAGCTGCCCGTCTGCACCCGCTGGTGGACCACCATCACCGTCGTCGTCAGCGTGCTCGTGCAGTGCCATGTCGTCTCGCCCTTTCAGCTATTCTATAGCTACCGCGCCGTCTACTACAAGAGCCAGGTACGCCCCAGCCGCAACCCCGTCGCAGCTTGCCAATGCTAACGTGTCGCAGTACTGGCGTGTCTTGTCCACATTTTTCTACTTCGGCCCGCTCAGCCTCGATCTGCTCTTCCACGTCTTCTTCCTCCAGCGCTACTCACGCCTCCTCGAGGAGGGCTTCGGCCGGTCGCCCGCCCACTTCTCCTGGCTCCTCGCCTACTCGTCGGCCGTCTTGCTCGTTGTCGCCCCCTTGTTCTCCATGGGCTTCCTCGGCTCCGCCCTGAACAGCACCCTCGTCTACATCTGGAGCCGCAAGAACCCGGACACGAGCCTGAGTTTCCTTGGCCTGCTCGTCTTCAAGGCCCCCTTCCTGCCGTGGGTCCTGGCCCTCTTCAGCATGGTCCTGCACGGCGCAGTTCCCAAAGATGACATGCTAGGCATCGTCGTGGGCCATGGTAAGTCTTGAACCGAGCAGCTCTGCACGCAAGAATGCTGACAGAACGGCAGTATGGTACTTTTTCAACGACGTCTACCCGCCGATGAACAGTGGCCACCGCCCCCTCGATCCGCCCTCGTGGTGGGTTCGCCTCTGGGAGGGACGACCGGCGACAGATGAGACGCAGGACACGGCGGCCGATCCCATCGACCGCGACATCGCAGCCGTTCCTGCGCCCGAGCTGAGATAAAGCATTGTTTCAACACGGCGTTTTTCAGGGTGGCCAGTTCAGGCCTCATAAGAGATACCCGGCGCTGCTGATTTGTTTTGTTTCACGGCGTTGTTAGGGACAGGAGTTCATGTTTTGGAAAACTGTGGGCTGAGCTGCGTACATAGGCAATGGATCCTTTCGGCAGTGGCTTCATGGCATCAGGTACATAAGCCGTTGAGCAACGGGGCGAGTCTAGACAACTGACTTTGTCACATGTCATGGCGTCTTACTTGCCGGGTACAGGGCGTTATAAGACCAGCTTCTTATTACGCCGCTGACTTCAAGCTGTACCGCCACAGGTTGTGTTTCAAATATCCCACTTTCGTTGCTTTTGGTTTTTGGTTCCTCCTTTGTGGTAATGGTCTGGCCGTCCTAATCGGCTTTCCTGCCAGACTCCTTTTCCCACTCTCTTTCCAACGTCAACCTCGCCCCGGCAGCTCCTGGGGCCACTCTCACAGCCCGGAGCCATTGGATGAGAACCCTGGACCGACTCTTATCTCTCTCCAAGCCCCACCGTAGCCCATGACCGCAAGGCGGGTCGGCGGAGATGTCGGTTCAACATGTGGTCGTGTGCACAAACTCAGCAGCCGGTTCTGGCCGCCTGACAAGAATGCAAATGGATCATCTCGTCCGAAGTCTAAATTCTCCACCGGATTTTGGCCCAAAGGGTAACTGCACACTCGACGACAAGAGCCGCACGTGGGCGCGCCAGCAAGGGAGAATCTCACATGCTTGAGGCCGTTCTGGAGCCAGCGAGCCGTGCACCTTAATGCAATGGGTACCTGACACCCACAATTGGTATTCCATGACTTCATGGCGTAGCTTCCCTGGGGGGCTGGTGGTTATGATTGCATGCCTCGGCGCGGAGTCTTGGAATAGGAAGGTATCAATAAATCCCTGCCACCCTCTCTTTAGCGCTCCAACCTCAGCTTGCCTGTCACCAATACCACAACCTCTCCAACACCTTACGCGCGTCGAACAGGCCATGTGCCAGAGAGTCCTTGTGGGCGGGTCTGCGGATGGTATATGCTCCTTTGGGCACTGGTTGGCTTCGTGTAACTACGCCCGGCTCACTGTTGCCGAACAACCAATATGCAGCTTGTCCTTTCGGTACTTGCAGAAACACTTTTTCTGTATACGGCTGAAGACTCGTGAAGCCTGACTCAACTCCCCCTTGCTTTTGAAGCCGCCGCGGACAATTTTCCTTACTCTGACTTTCTTCCATTTTTTTTCTCAGTCGTCTCCTCCGTTTTGTCTTGCACATGCCTCCCCGTTCGTCATTTCGGACTTGATATCGACGCCTCAGCGTTGGAGTGGCGACCGGAGTGGCGCTCGTCCAACTGAGACTTGTCCTGTGTCACGCAGTCCAGTCAGTCTTTGTTTTCTGTCTCGTCTCGATATTCCACGTAATCTTCTTTCCTCTGCAAGCCCCTCTAGGAAATTCTGCAATCCGCATCCATCCTAGCCCGGAGCGCCTCACGGACGCCACTTCTCGTATGTCCCAAACCTTCTCAGAAACCTCCTGTTGGCGCAGCATGTACACATTCTTGGCTCCACAGGAGATTAGACCTCGCTCCTCCCCGCCATCTCCATCTTCTCTCCTGCGCCTGACTCTCGGCCTGCCTTGCCACGACATTGTAGCTCAAGGAGTTATGTCCGCCGTTTGCGTGTCCTCACGGGGCCGCATCACGCCCTCGACGGAGCACCAGTTTGAGACAATGGCCATCGTCCTCGGCTCGGGCCCCCCAGCACCAGGCCACTTCGGCACCTCGTCGTCGACATCGCGGCCTTTGATGGACCGGCCCGCTCTTATGCCGCGTGCGACATATACGTGGCCAGGCAACCTGTCCCCGTCTACCGCCATGGTTTCCCTGATCTGAGCCGTCATCTGCAGGATGGCTGAACCAGGAATGGGGGCAGGTTGTCTGTCCTGTTGGCACGGTAAGCCTCGCCGGCCTGGCAACATGACACAGAACCGCTGCGGTTGGTCTGGCCACGAGGGGGGTTCGTGACGATTACACAGTAGCGGTCGTATATGGCTTTGCGGCACACTGGTGTTGGGAGCCTCCCTGTCCTCGCAAAGAAGGGGATATAAAAGGTCGTAAGGGCTTGCTCTTTGAACTGCTTCAGCCGCCGTGGTAGTAGCATCTTGACCATTCTATCATCTCGTCAAACGCGCCTTAGCTTCTGCACGGCTCACTAGCAGTTTTCCACCATGCCGTCCGCAACTTCGATAGCTTCCGTTGTAGCAGGCCTCTCGGCTTTGCGTGGCGTCCTGGCCGGGTTTGACAATACCTCGGACAGCAACGTTGCGGTGTACTGGGGTATGTGCACTCTGATATCCGGTCGTGACATCCTGCTAACAGTCAAAGGCCAGAACTCTTACGGTCAAGGGACGGGAGACCTCGCACAACAGAGACTCTCATACTACTGTGAAAGTATGTTCCTCTTGTCGGCCATTACAAATATTGTTCGTTACTGACACAATGCTCTTAGACGATGACATCGATGTACGCCGCCTTCCTTGGTAAAACGTCAGCCCATCCTAACGTTGTTACGCAGATCATCCCCATGGCCTTCATGACCGTCATCACCGACTCCACCGGCAACCCCCAACTCAACTTCGCCAACCAGGGCGACAAATGCACCCTCTTCAACAACACCTCGCTCTTCTCCTGTCCCGAGCTCGCGTAAGCCTTCACCCCCCCACCCCCCTCCCATCCCACCACTAACCCCCCTCCCCACAACAGCGAAGACATCCCCCTCTGCCAACAGCAGTACAACAAAACCATCCTCCTCTCCATCGGCGGCGCCACCTACACCGAAGGCGGCTTCGCCAACGCCTCCGAAGCCCAGACCGCCGCCGACCTCATCTGGGCGACCTTCGGCCCCCTCCAACCCAACACCACCTCCACCGCCCTCCGCCCCTTCGGCAACGCCTCCCTCGACGGCTTCGACTTCGACTTCGAGTCCACCACCACCAACATCGCCCCCTTCGCACAGCGCCTACGCGCCCTCATGGACGCCGCCCCGGACGGCAAGCAGCGCTTCCTCACCGCCGCCCCCCAGTGCCCCTACCCCGACGCCGCCGACGACGCGTTTCTGAGCGGCGAGGACGCGGTCGCGATGGACGCCCTCTTCGTCCAGTTCTACAATAACTACTGCGGCGTCCAGGCCTTCGTCCCCAACTCGACGACCGACCAGTGGAACTTCAACTTCGCCACCTGGCACGCCTGGGCCGCCAATACCTCGGTCAACGCGGGCGTCAAGGTCCTGCTCGGCGTCCCGGCCAGCGCGTCGGCGGCGGGGTCGGGGTACCTGGGCGCGGGGGAGTTGCAGCCCGTGCTCGAGTACGTAAGGAATTATAGCAGTTTTGGGGGCGTCATGATGTGGGATGTGAGTCAGGCGTATGGCAACGCGGGGTTTTTGGAGGAGGTGAAGAAGGAGTTGGTGGGGGGGACGAATGGGACGGATGTGGAGACGGAGGTGTATGAGAACTGTGAAGGACCTGAGGCGAGGAGGAGAAGGGGGGGCAGGTTTGCGAGGAGGGGGGTCGTGGTTTGAGGGAATGTGATTGGGGATTAGATGGTTGGGGGGAGGGTGGGGGGACTTGAGGAGTGAGTGGGTGAGTATGTCTTGCATTGACACTGCGGCTGTTTCGCTTCGTTATCGCTCCTTTGAGGAAAGAGGATTTCCTGTGGCTTTGTCCATAGTAGCGGGTTAGAGCTGTTCTTCTAGTATGATAGACCGCATCGTCGGCATCTGCGTGATACAAATAGATATGGATCATGACTCTTCATTCACCCGGAAATATGACAAAAAGCATTAGATGGGAGATCTGTTGAGCCTGAAGCTCTCTTCTCGATTATGTCACTGCTCCTCCAAGTTAGCGAGGGCAATGTTCTCAGTGCTTCTGAAAAGGCGGATGTTGCCGCTTAGAGCGACATAAAACGGATGGGTTGGACGAGCAATGTTTTCACAGAAAGAACTTCGACCCCAGCATATTTAGCACCTCAGAACAAATCATAACCAATCAAGCTTCATTGCTCTCGTAAAGTATCCCATCCACGCTGAATCCGGCGAGTCAACCAACCTTCCTGGCGGCGAACCAACTCTGCCCGTGGTCCATCACACGTCTCTCAGGAGCAAGTGTCCAATGAGACTTGAGATAGGCCGCGGAGAGTCAAAGTTCAAGCCCAAAGGAATGAAGGAACTCTAGCCGGCGAGTGAACAGGACGCATTTCTGCTTCCGTGCCTCATCATCACATATCCCATGTCGATCGTCGCTCAAATATAGACCAAAATGTAGTCGTGTCCGCTCCTCCAATGCATAACTGGCTGCTCTGTTCCAAAGAGCATCCAACCGCTGAATTGCTTCAAGCTCCCCCACGCGTCTCCAAGGTAGGAGAAGGGAGGTTCCATGTAAAAAACCACGTCTCAGCCTGGTTAGTCCTTCCGCTTCTTCAACTCCTTCACTTTCTCCTCCACCCACGCCCGCACCTCCTGCGCACCGGGCGGACGTTGTCCGTTCTGCTTCCTCTTCGCTATCTCCGCCTTGATCTCCTCAATCGCCTCGTCGACGTCCAGCTCCGGATCGTCGGGCAGGCCCATGAGCGGAACCCTGCCCGCACCTTCCGACGACGGGTCTCTGCTGAGGCCAGGGCGAAGCCCAAGCGCTTCGCCAAAGATCTTCTCCTCCAGCAAGTCGTCGGCCGTGAGATAGGCGCGGCCTCGACTGGGAGCTGTGGGCGGCGGGGCAGCGGGATCGGGAGGAGCTGCGGGCTTGCCAGAGGCACTGTGAGCTGCGACGCGCTGTTGCAGCATCTTCTTGCCGGGGGAGGCAAGGAAGCCGACGGTGGCGATGACGCCCACGATGGTGTAGAAGTAGACGCGTTGCCAGACGAGGAGGGAGGGGGCAAGTTCGAGAGTGATGAAGGGAAGGACGGTGTACGAGAAGGCCAGTTGGGTGATCAGCCAGGTGAAGGCGTCGTAGTAGATCTTGGTGGGGAGAGGGCGCTGGCCATCAGGAGACATGAAGAAGGGCCGAAGGAGGCGACGGCCATCTGTGAATGGTTAGCAGGCTCAGGCGGTGTTGGTTGGACTACTCACTTTTGGCAATAGTCTGAAGGAAGCTGGCGAGGACGAAGCTCATGTAGTAGCCAGGATAAAAGCCATGCCAGAAAGCAGAGGTGACAAAGGTGGCCATGCTGGCGCGGAAACCGGGCTTTTTGCCCTTGGGAGTGACTCGCAGATACATGTAGTTCCGGAGCCAAAGGTTGGTGTTGATGTTCCAGTTCCCCAGATAGGCATGGGTGTTTTGGGCCAGCTCGATACCAAGAGGTTTGACATTTTGAAGGCGGTTCCAGTTCACGCGGCCAGTCTTGGGATCGATACCCTTGTAGCCGATACCGGAGAGAATGCAGGCACCTTCGGTCAAGTGCCAGACACCATAGTACTTCATGCGGGTGGTGAAACCAACCATGTGCAGGTAGTAGAGACGCTTGAGGAAGCTGTGCTGCATGAACTCGTCGCCAACCAGCAGGTCGGTGTAGTACCAGCCCGAGAACTGAAGGAACGCAAAAATCCAAACAAGACCGTAGGCGCCCTTCCACGTAGCAGGGGTACCACTGCGAGGGATCTTGCGCTTCTTCCGAGTTGGAGCAGCTTTGGAGGGGTCAACTCCAGGGGGCAGCTCGAACATGCTGGTGGTCAGCCATTGGCGATAGTCGATGTAGTCGAAGGAAGGGCCGGCAAAGAGCGAAGGGAAGAACAACACATAGCCGGTGTAATCCAGGATGGGCGGCAGATCGCGGATGGCCCGCTCCTTTTGGTAGTCAGACAGCTCCTTTTCGGGCAGACGGCCATCGTGGACGTTCCAGCAAAAGGCCGTCAGCTTCATGATCAAAACCATCTGTGCGCCGGTGATGTCGACGTTCTGAGGCTCATTTTTGAACTGGCGGTCCAAGTGGTTGACCGACATGTGGCCCATGAGGAAGACAAAGCCGACCCATGGCATCAGCGGACCCTCGACGTACTTGGCGATGGCGTAGGCGCCGGCAGAGGCAATGAACAGGGTTCGGAGACCGGCCCATAGGTCAAACAGACCCACGAGGTAAAAGAGAGAGACCCTGGCGAGGTGTAAGTCGGCTGCAGCGAGGGACCACAGCGGCAGAGGAAGCATACGCAATTATAAAGGCATTCTTCTGGCTCGGCTTGGCGTCGGGGATGCGCTTGAGGACCGCGGCGAGCGGGTAGGAAATGAGGAAGGATGCGATGAGTTTGACTGTGGAAGTGAGCAGAGGCGCGGCGAGCGGCGAGGCTAGGGAGGCATACGCTCATCGGTAGAGGCGCCCAGGGCGTTGGCGACATAGGCGAAGGCTGGGTGAGCAGAGCTCGTTAGCTTTCTGTTGAGTGTATACAGTGCAGCAAATAGGCGACGTACGAGTGTTGATAAAAGGCAGCATGGTGGGTAGCTGTCGGCAGAGGCACGACGTCGATCAGTCAACGCATGGCGGATGAAGGGTGGAGCGCTAGCGTTGAAGTTGGGAGACAGGAGACACCGTGGTGGTTTTGGCGTGGAATTTGTTGGTTGGTGGAGGTGATCAGCCCAGTGACGTTGGCGGCTCCGTCCAAGCTCTTCCGTCCGCATCAATTCTTCAGCTCCTCAGCACCAAAACACCCACCACGCCTGGCCCCGGCCGTATCGCGCTCACCACACTCACCACCTGTAACCGTCCATCGCCCACCGCGCGTCGCTTTCGCCATGTCGTCGGTGTACAACCTCGAGCCGCAGCCGACGGCCAAGGTCGTCCTGCACACGACCGCCGGCGACCTCGCTCTCGAGCTGTTCGCCAAGCAGACGCCGCTGGCCTCGCGCAACTTCTTGCAGCTCTGTCTCGACGGCTACTATGACAACACCATATTTCATCGCGTGGTTCCCGGCTTCATCATCCAGGGCGGCGATCCCACGGGCACCGGCTCGGGCGGCGAGAGCAGCTACGATGGCGAGCCTTTCGCCGACGAGTTCCATACGCGCCTCAAGTTCAACCGCCGCGGACTGCTGGGCATGGCAAATACGGGCAAGAAAGATGACAACGGCAGCCAGTTCTTCTTGACCCTTGCCCAGACGCCCGACCTGACGAGCCGCAATACCATGTTCGGGCGCATCGAGGGCGACACAATCTACAACTTGATGAAGATGGGCGAGGCAGATCTGACCGAAGAGGAGGGCAGTGAGCGGCCATTGTATCCCGCCAAAATCACCACCACCGAAATCATTGTCAATCCCTTCGAGGACATGGTTAAGCGCATGCAGACAGCTCAGCCTGCTGCTCAGGAGAAGAAGGGCCCCAAGAAGGCGAAGCGCAAGGCCGCCAAGCAGCTGCTGAGCTTTGGCGGTGATGAGGGCGATGATGCCGACGCCGCACCTGTGATAA
The DNA here is from genome assembly GCA_023082095.1 of Dothiorella sarmentorum. Classification (NCBI taxonomy): domain Eukaryota; kingdom Fungi; phylum Ascomycota; class Dothideomycetes; order Botryosphaeriales; family Botryosphaeriaceae; genus Dothiorella; species Dothiorella sarmentorum. The sequence continues at coordinate 123,597 of JAJMVL010000071.1, read as the reverse complement.
AGAAGCCCAAGTTCAACCCCAAGCTCGTCAGCGCTGGGCAAGAGGACGGCGCCGAGCTGAACAACACCCCTATGCCCCGTGCATCTGAGCCCAAAAAGACACCCAAGCCCACAAAAAAGCCATCACCGCCGCCAGCCTCGCCTCCCCCGCCCAAGCCCAAGCCAGCGGAGCCTGCCCCTCCCCCACGCCGCTCAAGCCGATCACCTTCTGTCTCGTCCGAATCCGAGCCCGAACAGGTTAACAAGATGTCCTCTTTGCTCGAACGCACCAACGCGCAGATTGCCGAACTGAAGGCCAGCATGAAGCGCAACACCGGTTCCACTGCCACGGAAGCTCCGAAGAAGAAATCCGCGCTGGAGGCCATGATCCCCGAGACCTCGACGCGCGGGCGGAAGAAGCGTGGCGCAGGCGCAAACGACAAGGCGGACCAGCAGGCCATGGATCTCTTCAACGCATTCAAGAGCAAGCTCGAAAGCGCCCCCAAGGAAGAGGCTCCCGTAGCCACGACAGACGCGCCCAACCTGGCCAAGGAAGAAAAGGGCAAGAGTGACGAAGTCGAGGATTCCGAGGCGATCCTCTGCGACCTGCACTTCGTCCCGAACTGCCAGTCTTGCCGCGATTGGGAAGCCCCGGATGCGAAGGTCGCGAACGATGACGGCAATGACGTCGGCTGGATGAGCCATGCCCTCACTTTCGAGAAGGACCGTCTGGGCAAGGATCTGGAGTGGAAGAGAAAGAATGAGGAGGAATTGGTCGTCATCGATCCTAGGGAGAAGGAAAAGGAGATTGTTGGCGACAAGAGAGCGAAGAAGAACAAGAGTGGCGGTACCGGACGTGAATGGGACCGCGATAGGAAGGGCGAACGGGACGATCGGGATCGAAGTGGGAAACCCGAAAAGGGTGGTGGTGGTGGTGGTTGGAAGGACGATAAGGATAGGGAGAATCGGCGTGAGAAGATCGTGAGGAGTATGGGTTCGAGATGAGCCATAGTAGCACCGCCATTTCTTGAAGGTTTGCACGCCAAATCCCCAGGGGGGCCTACCATCTCAAAGTTACTCAAGTCTGATAACAATGGGGAGTCTTGATGAGTACGCATCCTCCCAGCTCTAATTTCTCCGAGCGATGAACATGTTTAGAGACAGTACAAAGCATTTCTGCCAGATAGCCCGCATTCGCCGATGTATGTACGCTCCTGAGAGGGAGTTGTTGTACAGTAGTTCAGCAGTTGAATATCCGAATACCATGCGCTAGGCCAAAGAATAGGCAAAAAGGGGAGGTCTGAACCGGACGCGGCCTTTCCAACTCGGTCGCTGACCCTGCACCCCTCCTTACTCCTCCATCTTCTTCCATCACGTCCGTGGGTTCTTAGTAGTATGGCCAAACTTTCACTCCCTCGTTGGGGATAGTAACGCTGAATAACTCCCGGGGCTCTGGGATCATTCCTAGGTTTTTGCGTAGGTATACGAGAACAGATAACTGGGGATGACCAGTGGTGGTATTAATCTCCAGCCAATGCCCCAGTAGAAAAGAATCATTCAGGTATAGGCGGAGGCGCTGGTGAGTGTATTCGATGGAACAGAGCTAATGACGTGTAAAATTGGCAGTACTTATCCCTTACATGTCCAATTAATTAGATTCTTAACCGCCGCCTTACAGCCTTTCCCGCATCCGTCTCGCTTCTTCCACTCCCTATGGATTTCGTTACATCCAACGTATAGGAAAGCGGGCCACGTAAAAGTGATGCGGTAAATGGACGGGAAAAGGTCTCAATAACAGTTATGAAGATTTACATGCCCACATCAAATCACCAAGCTTAGGGTTAGAGACCTTCACTCCCACATAACGGTTCGTCCTGCAACCCGCATCAGCCACGGGCTATTGTGCGCCAATAATTACCTACCTACCTCTGGTCCAAGCAAAACCAGAAAGTTCAAGAGCCGTCCCAGTGCATCTTCCGCACCGTCTTGTATCTATCGTGGAAGACATCACCTAGCTTGACGGGCACGAAGTCCTTGTGGAATCCAGGCACAGTATCCTACTGCATTGCCGAACCTTCATCGTCATCGTCATCGTCCTCGGTCTCGTCCAGCCCGTGATGTAGGTAGCATGCGATATGGCCAAGGCGTAATGATACCGAGAGTCGCGGCGATGGGCTAAAGCGCCATATCGCAGCTCCTAGCGGGCGAAGAGCCAAGCTGCACAACTGCATCGGAAGATGTGCTCAGAGGACGTTAAAACAGAGTCTGAGTCTAACGGGTTTTCTGTGTTTGCACCCTGACCCTTTCCCATCACAGATTCACGTCATTGTACCAAAAACTGACCGCTCCATCTCCGCAGTCGTTAGTTTGCTCATAAATGAGAATCCTAACTTGAAATTGTAGGATGAGCATAGAGTCGGGGTGAAGGACGCTCTCGAAAGGATGGACTTTCCTGACATGTCATGTGCATCGATCCACCAATTACGTTTTTCCCGTACCTGCATTGCTGTCACAATCCAACACGGCAGCACACTCCCTGCAGACACGAGCTTTGAATACAACATGTCACTTGTGCTTTGTTGCGAGCATCAGTTCATGAACTGAAAATAGGATTTCGGGGGTCGGTTTCTGATATAGGACCTTCCGCATACGGCAAGGCGGCTCTCCATACCCCAGACCATCTCCACACTATACGAGAACGTAATGACCGAGCTCACCTTGGTACAACCGCCAAGAGCCCATATAGGATATACCCATCTGGAGGCGGAAACCCTCCCCGAAAATCTCAGTCGACTTCGTGTCCAGTGATGTAACGCTGGTGGTTACTTATAATATCTCACCATGAACGCACTCAATCAACCACCACGCTGTGCCAGCGCTTGTCTTTCTCTCAGTCAATCGCGTCACTTCGCCGTTCTTTTGCATCATGCGCACCACATTCGTTTTCTTGTTGGCGACCTTGGGCCTTGCGAGCGCGCAGTCCTCGCCTGAAGCTCGCCATGCCTCCCCTGAAAAGGTCGCCAACACCTTCTTCGTCCGTCTGCACCCTCCCAGCCCAAACAGCCGTGCGGATCCCAAAGTCTCCTTCCGTCGCAAGTGTACTGAGAAGTCCGTTGCGTACGATGTGCGCTACGAATACGACGACTCCGACCTCTTCTACGGCATGTCCGTCAGCCTGGCCAACGACCAGGACATTGAAACGCTAAAAGCCATGCCTGAAGTCTACAACGTAGCCCCCGTCCGCTGGATCCAACAGCCAGGCCTTGGAACCAACTTCTTCAGCTCCGTAGCATCCAACAGCCTCCGCCAGGACATCCACTTCCCCAGCGCTCTGAACAATCGAGCCACCACCGCCGCCCCCGTCGACCTCAACAGCCCGCACCGGCTGACCGGAGTCGATGCGGCCCACTTGGCCGGTATCAAAGGCGCCGGCGCCAAAGTCGCCTTCATCGACAGCGGCGTCGACTGGCGCCACCCCGCCCTGGGCGCCTGCTTCGGCCCCGGCTGCAAAGTCTCGTTCGGCTACGACTTCGTCGGCGACGACTACGGCGTCCAGAGCCCCGAGCCGGTCTCCAATCCCGACCCACTGACCACGTGCCCGGAAGGCGGGCATGGGACGCACGTCTCGGGCATCGTCGGCATGGACGCGCCTGCAAACGAGACGCTCTTCAGCAGCCTCGTCGGCGTGGCCCCAGAGGCGCAGCTGGGCATGTACCGTGTCTTCGGCTGCTCCGGCTACACGTCCGAAGACGTCATCGTGGCGGGCATGCAGCGCGCGGGAAACGACGGCGCCGATGTGATCAGCATGTCGCTGGGCGGCGCGACCACCTGGGGAGGTGATCCGGAGAGCCCGTTCCGGGTGGTCGTTGCCGGCTTGAAGGCCCGCGGCGTTGCTGTCATCGCGGCTGCTGGGAATGATGGCGAGTTGGCATCCTTCTATCTCGGCACCCCGGCCATCATCCCTGAGACGCTGGCGGTGGCGTCCGTGGACAACTCCGAGTTTCCGACGTACGAGGTGCGGGACTCGGCTGGGGGTAGCCACCAGTATGGGAGTTTGTATCCGTTCCCGAGCGGGAACTACACGGCCGTGGTGACGGGGAACGGGACGGCGCGGTCTGAGTTTGGTTGCCTGGCCGAGGACTATACGGGTTTGCTCCAGACGCTGACGGGTGACCTTTCGAACTATGTGATCGTCGCGCGGAGGGGCTGGTGTCCGGTGTCGGTGCTGCAGCAGGTGGCCGTGCAAGCTGGCTTTTCCAAGGTCTTGACCTTCCCGGATCCGGACAGCGACGATATCGTCATTGAGGGCTACGGCGTTCCTGTCGTGGCGTTGGATGCCAATGGGACGATTGTGTCCTTTGGTGCTACTCTTGACTCGGGGATCTATGATGAGGTGAAGGCTGGTAAGGGCCTGAGACTCGCTTTCGCAGACAAGACTCCTGTTATGGATGAGCAGCCGTGGGGAGGACTGATCAATAATTTCAGCAGCGTTGGTAAAAATACCCCATTACCACCACAGCGGATTGCAGAAGAAGTTGTTTATGGATACCCCAACTCAAGCCAAGCAATTTCGTCGATGGGGAGTTGAAGCAGGCATCCTGGATGGCTTCTGCACATATATTTGCACCTCTATATCCGGATGGATGCTTCAACCCCCTCCGCACGCGAGTATCAGTCTTGTGTTACTATGTTTTGCGATCCACTGCAGCAGCTGAAACAACGCTAACTTTCACAGGACCTTCCTGGGACTTCTCACTGAAGCCACAAATTGCCGCCCCTGGCGGCAGCATTCTCTCAACCTTCCCTCTCGGTGCTGGCGGCTGGGCAATCATCAGCGGCACATCGATGGCAACCCCTTACCTGTCCGGCGTCTACGCGCTCGTCAAGTCCCAGAATCCAGACCTCTCAGTCGACGAAATATTCGACATCCTCAAGACCACCTCCAAGCCTCTGCTCCAAGCCGGCTACGAAGGCTACTCCCCCGCTCAACAGCAAGGCGCCGGCCTCGTCTCCGCCTCTTCCGCCCTCTTCTACGAGTCCCAGCTCTCCCCATCCCAATTTGAGCTCTACGGAACCGAGACGCTCGCAAAGCTTGACACCAACATCACCCTGCACAACCCCTCTTCCGATCCCGTGACATACACACTCGAGCACATACCCGCCAACGGCATGCAATTCTTCCCCTACGGCGCCAGCGCCCCCAACGGCGCCGGCTACGTCGAAGACCGCTACCTGCGCTTCACTCCACTCCCCTTCGCCGCCAGCATCACCTTCCCCCGCACCACCATAACCGTCCCCGCCACCAGCTCCTCGGTCATCCCCTTCACCGTCGCGCCGCCCACCGGCCTCGACCCCAAAGACATCCCCGTCTACTCGGGCTACATCACCGCCACATCCGCGGATACCAACGAAACCCTCTCCGTCCCCTACATCGGCGTCCCCTACAACTACTCCTCCGCCCCCCTCATCGGCCTCAACGCCCCCTCCGCCAACGTCTCCGGCCCGGACCACGACATATTCGCCGCACCGCAGGTGTACCACTACACCACGAAGCAGCCCCAGGGCGACTACGCCGCGTACTCGTTCCTGAACGGCGATTGGCCGTCGTACCGCTACTCCCTCCTCCAGCCGACGCGGTGGACCCGCATCGACGTCGTCGCGGCGGAGACGGCCTTCGTGCCCACCCACTTCGGCTACAACCCCACCAACGCCATCGCCAACTTCACGCGCACGGCAATGAAGCCAAACGGCACCATCGCCGGCGTCGAGGTAATCGGCAACCTGCAGCTCTGGGACGGCGACTACCCCCTCGTCGACGTGGCGCTGGATTGGACCAACCCGCTGTACGACGTGACGGGGTCGGCGTACGTGGGGTTGAAGAAGGGCGGGTATAGGATCTTGATGCAGTGGTTGAGGTTTGGCGGAGATGAGGAGGAGAGGGGGGATTGGACGACGTGGATGAGTGGCGTGATTGAGGTTACGAGGGATGCGTATGCGGCACCGGGGGAGGGGGGGAATGGGACTGGGGCTGGGGTGGTGGGGAGGGTGTGAGGGGGGCTTTTGTGGCTGAGAAGTGGCAGGGTTCACGGCGAGGACGTTAGGGGGGTTTGGAAAATGTTCACAACGCGCAGGGTTGCTCGGCTGCCTCTTGAGCTCTTGGTCATGGGCGCCGGGATCTCCCACGGTGTGAGTTTCTACATCTTTTCAAGCAGGAAATCACTGTTCCCATTTATTTCATGGTGACCAGCACCTCTCTACGGTTCCACTTCCCAAAAGGTTATGTAGGCCCAGCCAAGTGCGAGAAATGGATGGAACAACTCAACTGTGCTGCAGTGAACCCGGAATCTGATCGCGATAAAAGGCTGACGGCGAAGCGGGGTTCCGACTCTGGGCAACCGTATTCGACAAGGCACATTTCACATGTTATGGCTGCATCAGTAAGATCCAATTGGAAGGAACAGAAGCCCGGACAACCATAGCCGAATGTTTTACATCCGCACGGCACTACTGGACTGGTTTCTCGCTGAGCTGACCATGTGTTGATTTGGCAGGGTTCAAGCCACAAGACGGCGACTGACCAGCTGCCAACCAGTGATATGCAGACACGATAGCTTGCCGCTGAACCCTTGCTGCAGGGTAGCCCGCAGCCTTGCCTCCGATGTCTACATATATGTATCGGTGATTTGCAACATGATTTCCTAAGATTACTCCCTCAGACGTCGGCGAAGAAATACTTCTGATTCGACCTCGCACGAAAGATGGGCTATTCTTCCTCAGAGTAATCAACACCGGCCAAGTTCGCACGCAGAAGATGGCCCTTCTTCGGACTTACAAGTGCAACGAATCCAATTCAGTACCTCGCCACCTACCATGTACTGTTTGCGAAAATCCATCGATATTCAATAATTGCTCACTTGAGCAAATACGCAACGCTGCACTCGAGGGATGCGAACTGTGTCAACTGAGCAAGAATATCATCACTCGTTTCGTAAGAGAGGAGGCTGCCCAACAGAATCTCAGCATCCACCTTTCTCGGTCTGGGAAGTTCGTCCTTTATCATTACGGTTCTACTATAAATATTCTCTGTTACAGAGATCCTGGTATGTAGGCTTATCTTATTTGTGGCCACATTGAATTTTACATGCATTTTGAATCGCTTTGCTAAATCACTTATATCTAGGGACATCACTCTTCTGGCGAGATATTCAACCTGCTGATCACGTTGCTGGAATTGGCTCGGTTGATGACGCGGTGACCTTCGTGATCAGACGTCTCCAGGAATGCTACACGCAGCACCAAAATTGTACATGGTCTCAAATTGCTCAGCGACCCAGAAGAACTGTGTCGTAGGCGACAACAATGGCGACATACGACTTCAGGAGAATTACCCTGGCCAAAAGGCAAGATACCTAGCTTTGAGCCACTGCTGGGGAACCGATCATTCTCCACCAAAGACCACACACGAGACAATTTCCTCTTCCAGACACAAGACACCATGGTGGTCTCTTTCCAAAACATTTAAAGACGCTATCGAGCTCACACGCGAACTCGGCATACAACATGTCTGGATTGACTCGCTCTGCATAATCCAAGACGACACAGATGACTGGGTACGGGAATCTAGCAGTATGGCCTCGATTTACGCCAATTCATTCCTGACAATCGCAGCGACCGGTTCGGAAGATGGACGAGGAGGTCTATTCAGGAACCCGCTCGCTGTCGAGAGATTCACCATGCTAGATTCGGACGGTATACCGACTACTCTGTATGCCCGTGAAGACGAGGTCGGCGAGCATTTGCCGCTGATGAAGCGGGGCTGGGCGTTCCAAGAGAGGTATTTGTCACCCAGGTTGATCCATTTTACGCCCACGGAACTCGTCTGGGAATGCAAGACGTCATGTACGTGTGAATGCGGGCGGCTTGAGGAATCCTCTTATGGGTTGCGGAACCACAAATGGTACTACCGTATAGGAACCCTCCAAGGAGTATTCGGAACAGGCCACCGAAACACGTGGCCGACCATCATTCGACTTTATTCAGATTGCCAATTGACCAAGATGGAAGACAAGTTACCAGCATTATCTGGCCTGGCACAGGAGACACGAAAACGATGTCTTTCCAGCACAGTGAATCCAGGACGATATCTTGCCGGTCTGTGGGAATCCGGACTTCTGTACCAGCTACACTGGATTCAAGAGAGTTATGTCGCGCCTATAAGATGCGGGACGGTTGCTCCGAGCTGGTCGTGGGCATCGGTTACAGGCAGGATCAGCTTGCCGTCCTTTACGGAAGCTGGGAATCTTTTCGAAGCTTCAATCACTTCGTCACATTGTTCCACTTCAACAGATGACCCATATGGACAGGTCTCAGGAGGTTTCCTCAACTTATCGACTGTGTTAATCCGCGTTAAGGTGCCTCTACTCGAGGGTTATTTCACATACAGTACTGCCTATAGGCAGGTGACCATGTATCGAGAGTATCTGGAAGAAGAAGGCCATCTAAGACTGTATGTACGTTTTGATACGCGAACGGAATGGCAGAGCCACATCATCAGGAGGCAAAATGGTCTTAACAAGTCACTATTTGTCCACGGTGCGGTACTTAGTTACCACCCAGAAAGAGTTGTGATGTTGCTCTTGGATGAGGTTCCTGGTCCCGGGAGAAATTTCAGGAGAGTCGGTATCGCAATCGGTCGTTCAGGTGAAGTTGATACTGTGCAAGTTGAGAAGCTTCTCCAGCGTCCATTGTCTCATTTCAGAATCATATAGCTCGATATGGTAAATGCATTCTTTCCCATCTTGCGAATCCCTTCATAGTCCACGCGAAACATGTAAATATAGTGCCACCCAGGAGAGCCGCGGCCTTCATAATGCAACTAGTCAGGACCTAATTCCCTCCGCAAGAGGTACAGTTCAACATTATAGTGAGAATTGCCGAGGACGAGCCGACGGAAGTGGTCCGGAGAAGGTGTTGACTAGCACTGCGGCCGCGAGTCACGGGCCAAACTTTTACGCAAGGACTATTGCTGCACGGCGGAAAAGGCGGTGCCATGATAAGGAGCTATCACAGAATCCCGAAGCCTTGTCTGCTGCCGCGACAGATGGGCCAAAAGTTTACGCAAGAGATTCTCAGATTAGGATATCTGAGAGCGAAGTCCCTGTATCACAAGATGCGGCGAAAGGGCACGCGAGCAATCATCGAGTGGATCCCCGTTCTCGGCGCGGAGAGAATGGACCGAGAGATCGTCCGGATTACGGCAACACGGCGACTAAAAGGAAAGATTATCGAAAACGGGAAAGGCGTCTGCGTGACAAGGATTGCGTCATCCATACCCTGGTGTGGGTACTTTTACAGGTATTGCCACCCAATGATTTCTTGCAGACGGGGTGGCTTGCATCCCCAGAAATTACAGTAAAAGGTTAGACTCTCGACCACGGCCAACAATGCGGGGAAGCCGGGATAAGTGGGCCCATGGAGCTTTGGTTATCGGGAGCGCTGCCGATAGTTAGTCACGCTTCCCAGTTATTTCGCCCGTTCTATCTGCTCGGATGACCAGCCGGCCATGCGGCTGCTGCACCGATTCATCTTTCCCAAGCTCGAAAACTTCGGTTTGCATCCTGTAGCTTCCTGTTGAGGCCGGCAATCGGCTTGCATTGGAGCCGGAGAGCTATGTAAAAGAGATGTGGGATACGGGTAGACCCTAGACGGCAAAAAACTGGCCAAAATCGTGCACTCCCTCTCGACGAAAAAGAACATTTCCTACACAACTAAAACCTACACTCTCTCTCCACGAAAAAAAGAACAACTGCCCACACAACCACAACCATGGGATCTCAATCTACCAACCCTCACGTCCCCGCAGCGGGAGTGTGGTGCCCGGCCGTCACCTTCTTCGACCACTCCACCGACACATTGGACCTCGATGCCCAGTCAAAATATTTCTCCTACCTCGCCTCGACCGGCCTAACCGGCATCGTCGCCCTAGGCACAAACTCCGAAGCCTTCCTCCTCACCCGCGAAGAGCGCTCCCAACTCATCTCCACGGCGCGCGCCGCCGTCGGCCCCACGTACCCCATCATGGCGGGCGTAGGCGCGCACTCGACCAAGCAAACCCTCGAGCTGGCGCGCGACGCCGCAGCCGCCGGCGCCAACTACCTCCTCGTCCTCCCGCCCGCCTACTTCGGCAAGGCCACCACCATGGACGTGGTCAAGCGCTTCTTCGCGACGGTGGCGGCCGAGTCGCCCATCCCCGTCGTGCTGTACAACTTCCCCGGCGTGTGCAACGGTGTCGACATGGACTCGGAGACCATCGCGGCCATCGTGCGCGAGAGCGCCGCCGCCCACCCCAGCGGCAAGTCCAACGTCGTCGGCGTCAAACTGACGTGCGGCTCCGTCGCCAAGATCACCCGCCTGGCCGCCAGCTTCGCCCCCGACGAGTTCGCCGTCTACGGCGGCCAGGCCGACTTCCTGATCGGCGGCCTGGCGTCGGGGAGCGCGGGGTGCATCGGCGCGTTTTGCAACGTGTTCCCCAAGACGACGGTGCAGATCTACCAGCTGTACAAGCAGGGGCGGGTGGAGGAGGCGATGAAGCTGCACAGGAAGGCGGCGCTGGCCGAGAGCCCGTGCAAGAGCGGTATCGCGGCGACCAAGTACGCGGTTGCGTGCTACTCGGCTAAGGCGGCGGGGATCAAGGGCGCGGAGGAGAAGCTGGCGCCGAGGCACCCGTATGGGCCGGTGGCTGAGGGGGCGAAGAAGGGTGTGACGGGGACGATGGCGGAGGTTGCGGAGATTGAGCAGACTTTGTAGCGGTTTCGTGGTGTTTGGTAGTCAATGAGATGGAATCGATCACGCCGGCGTTTACTTGAAATCCGGCATTAGGGCTAGAGTTCTTTTTGGTCTGATGTGTTCAGTCTGGGTATCTGCACGGAGCTGTGGTGGAAATGGGAGCATTAAGTTTAAACAAAGCCTAGGGACATTTCGCAAATGGCAGGGTTTCAGTGATGTCTTGTCAATCGGTCGACATGCACAGTATGAACAGCTGCTTGTCCAAGTGTTCAATTCGCGAAGCAACTCAAGGATCACTGGTCTGCTGTGCCTATATCGGCGATGCTGCGAAGTGGATGTAGTTGCCAGACGTTGGGAACCCAAGAACCGTGTTTGAACAACAGCCCAAAGGCTTGACCTATGCCAAAGAAGATGCCACTTCCAATTCTGGCACCCCAGGAGATTATACAGGCGCAGAAAAAGTCCGCACTGTAAGGTAGCATGAATTTAGCACGGTGTGAACGCGGTGGAATCCTCACTTGACCCTGGGTGCATCTCTTAACAGCCCCCTGTTGGCCCTCCTTGGTCTAGGCCTCGCTTTCACCGGTCCACGCGAGTAGATACACGACTTGGGAGGAAGAGGTAAGGGGATACGTAAAAGTTTGGTCCAGAATCCTGAGGCGCTGTAAGCACGGAAGGCGGATCCGACCATGGCAGGGCCTTGGGGAACTAGAGCGAATTAGGCCCTGTGACAGCTCCCGACGCGTGGTTTCGGCAATTATCCAGGGCGTCCGGTCCGGTCCACGAGACGGTCAAATCCTGCGCAGTGACGTTTGGGTGCTCGCTTTGGGTAGGCAATGAAGCAGTCGAGCGTGTGGCTGGTTTGATCTCATCTCTAGAACGACGTCTAAATAGGCTTGCTAGTGGCGAGTGATGAAGTTTTAGCCGGACAGTTCCTAGCGGCTGCAAATTTTCGCCTGGCACGAGGGATTTTGCCAAATATAGAAAGCGATACAAAGAGGGAAAGTGGCCCGGACCATGATGGTGGGCTGTGTGGGCACTCGGAGTTTGAGGAAGCAAGGCCTACGTAAGTAGCATGGCAGTGAAGAAAAAACAGTGGCTTCATCAGTTGTTCAATGGCTATCAAGGGGCTATCTGGAGGGTGTGACTGTAGCTGAGGCAAAGTGATAAGGCCGGGGCAGTTTTACCCCGCATTTCAGGCAGTGGACCCACTCGGCGAGATAAGACTGAACGACACGCCCCAAATCCCGATTCTGCCGCGGGAAGAGACCCTTCTTCACCTCCAATAATGCCCCGTCAGTCTCAGCAGACCAGGAGATCAAGCGGCCTAACCGAGACCGGCAGCGGCCGCGGACGGGTAGCCAAGCGGTCCTGCAATGCGTACGCCAGCCCCACCGGCAACCTTTTTCCCCAATCTAAAACTAACCACTTTGAGTCGCCAGCTGCACACGATGTCGCCGGCAGAAGATTAAGTGCTCGGGCTCTCAGCCCTGCGACGCCTGCAGCAAGCGGAAATTGTCTTGCGAGTTCGACGAGCGCGACCAGAAGATCCTGGTGACCAGAGGGTAAGTCCCTAATTTAGCCATGCCTGGCTTTAGCCGTTCAAATGTTAACCAGCCACGACCAGGTACATACTCGACCTGCAGCGGAAAGCTGCCTACTGGGGCCGTAACGAAGATGCCGACTGCAGCACGCCCGGCTCCGATTACGAAGTGACGGCAGAGAACGGTGCGTAGTCTATTTTGGCCGCCCACGTACGGCGTTAAAAGGTGCTCATGCTATTGCAGCTGATCCCGACGAGGGCTCATCCAGAGTAGACGAGCCAGCTTTGGTCGCTGGTGCTGGCGCGCAGAGGCCGGCGACCCGAAGCTCAACGACGCCCAGGCCACGCTTGGATCCCGTGGCCTCGGCTTTGACAAATCCCTTGTCTTCAGGACCCTCAAATTTCACAATAACAGGCGACGGGCGAGCGAGTGAGTTGATTCAACTTTTTTTTCTTGCGAAGGAAAGTCTAAAGATCATGCAGTTTACCTGGGGACCTCGTCGAACTGGTCGTTTACCCGGCAGGTTTTGGGCATCACTCATGAATACGTCCACCAGGCACCCGTCCCCCCCACATCCTTGCTCTTCGACGGGTACGCCTACGACCTGGGGTGGGACGGGCACCGGAACCCGATGGGCCAGGACACAACGGCCCTCCCGACGCTCGACTACGCCATCTACTTGATCAATGCAGTCAAGTTCCACTGCGGCCAGATGTTCCACCTGTTCGACGAGGAGTCCTTCATGGGGCACCTGTACGACTTCTACTCGAACGGCAACAACGCAATCTCGCCGACAGACCTGTGGTACATCCACTTCCTCGTCATCATCGCGTTCGGAAAGGCTTTCACGGCGGCCAAGAACCAGGCGAAAAGGCCGTCCGGGGCCGACTTTTTCATCAAGGCCATCCAGCTGCTGCCAGACATAAGTGCGCTGATGCGAGAGCCGATAATGTCGACAGAGCTGCTGTGCTGTGTCTCCCTGTACTTCCAATGCCTCGACTTCCGACATGTGGCGCACGACTACGTGAGACTTCCCTTAGTATCCTAAGATTAACTAAGCTGACTGACGGCGCAGATTGGACGGGCTATGAGACTGGCACTGGGCCAGGGCATGCACACCGACATGCCAGTGGGGCATCTGGGGGGGTGCCACGTGCAGAGGCGACGAAGGATCTGGTGGACAGTCTATGTGCTGGACCGAGAGATGACGTCCCTGATGGGCCTTCCCCAGTCGATCCACGACGACGACGTGCATCCCGAACTGCCGACATTCCCAGGCTCGGTGCAGCGGACTGCGGCTCTCGGGATGCAGATAAAGCTGTCTCGAGTGGTGGCCATCATCAACAGATGTAAGGCGACGCATTCTTCCAGTCGTTGTTTCCTTCAACTAACTCGCTCCAGCGGTATACGGGGCGGATGGGCGGCTGAACAGCCGATTCCTGCACAGCACAAAAGGAGTGCTGGAAGACATCGCTGGCCTAGCCGACGAACTGCGGCACTCGTTCCCCCTGCATCTCGACAGTGCATTCAGCGGCATCTCGAGAACGTCAGCGTATCTGCATCTCCTCTACCACCAGGTGTGTACCTCTACCGGGCTGTTCCAGAGAAGTGCCAGGGACTAATCCACACTCACCAGTGCATCGTCCTCGCCACACGACCACTCCTGTTCTGCTTCCTCAAGATGCGCTTCGAGGCCCCCGGCGTCTATCCCGACGCCCTGAATTCATCACAGACGGCCTGGAACCTGATGAAGATGTGCGTCGACTCTTCGCAGCAGATGGTCAACGTGCTCAACTGCCTCCGCGCGCAAAACCTCCTCGGTAAGCCAGCCGTCCCTCCACTCCCACACGCCAACATACTCACAATCCCCCCAGAAACCTTCCTCCCCTTCGACCTCGAATCGCTCTCCGTCTCAACAGTCACCCTCCTGCTGGCGCGGGTGGTGGATCCGCAGCTGCTGGCGCACCGCTCGCTCTGGCTGCAAAAGGCCTACGAGATCTTCGACGAGATGGTCGAGTGCGGCAACGTGGTGGCCGAGTTCCGGCGCAACGAGCTGCAGCAGCTGGACGAGATGCTGGTGACTTTGTCGCGACAACATTCGCGGAACCCGTCGGCACCGTTCAACCCGCAAGGAGATGGTGGTGATGGGGGCTCTGGGGTGCCCGACTTGTCACCGGACAACGTCGCGTCGGCGGCGGCGGTGTCTGCGGCGTCTGCGGCGTCTCTGCCGACGCAGCAGGCGGGGCCCAGTGACCTGCTGCCGTCGCCGATATCTGGGATTCTGGAGGAGTTGTGCTTTAGTAGCGAGTTGACGACGGCGCAAATTATGGACACGGCGAATTCGATTGATAATGTGGATACTGAGTGGATGTCGCATGCGATTATGGAGCATGGGATCTGGTAGGGTTTAGATATATCCTTTTGAAGCATCCCACAGGTTTGGGCTGAAGCGTTTTTGTTTGATTCAAGTACAAGAAAGGTTGCGCAATTCTGAGTGTGATGATATGCCCAGCGGACAGGACTCTCCAGGGGTTAACTCAGTACACCAATCAGACCCGACATACAAAGGTGGTGAGCATTACCAGCCAAACGACATCAAACACCCACGCCCGGAGCTAGCAAATGCAAAGCCCAAAAAAGACACCAGTGCAAAACGAGACCACTGCGAAAGCCGAACAAAACCAAACCGCATGCTATTATAAAAAAGCTCAACCAACTCCATATCTAAACCCAAATCTAAAGCCTCGCCTTCCCCGCCACCGGCCTAATCTCCTCAAACTCCTGCGACTCGCCCAACCGCCAACTGACCGCACCCCCCCAATTCTCCCCCACGCCCTCATCCCTCTTCTCCTTCCTCTGCTGCTTCCACCGCCACCTCTTGACCTTCTGCACGCCCGCCTCCTCCGCCTCCAGCAAGTCCTTCACCCACTTCCCCACAATCGGAAACATCTTAAACCCATGCCCCGAATCCCCCGACAGCACCACCACCGACGCCTGCGTCTCGGGCACGTAATCGATGATAAAATCCGAATCCGCCGTATCCGCAAACCAACACAAGCTCTTCCGCACCAACGGCCGCTCCGCCAGCTGCGGCAGCGTCTGCGCCAGCAGCTTCCGCACCTGCGCCTCGTCGTGCGCCGGCATGAAGGCGCTCTCGACCAGGCCCGGCGCGTGCGACACGCCCGTCTTCGGATCCGTGTTGATGAAGCCGCCGCCCATGGGGCAGAGCTTGAGCAGGTTGGTCTGCGGGTCGGGCTCGAAGAAGAAGCCCAGATCGCGCGCGTAGGTGACGGGGATGCCGCGGAGGGCCGACGTCTCGTCGTCGGTCAGGTGCACGTGCGCGACGGACCAGGATTTGGCCACGACCTGCGTGCCCAGGTTCGGCAGCAGCCGCGAGACGCCCGCGCCGGCGGCCACGATGACGAGTTTCGCGGCGTGGAAGCGCCCCGCCTTGGTGCGGATGCCGGTGCTCTTCTTGGTGCCCGCGTCGTAGACGATCTCCCCGACGCCGCCTTGCTCCGCGCCGAGGAAGTAGCGCACCCCCTGCGTGCGCGTGTGCCGGTAGATGCCCTTCAGCGCGTTGCCCGAGTGCGCGTACCCGTCGAAGCGGTTGAGGTAGCCGTGCCAGCCCGGCAGCGGCGCGTTCTTGTACTGCCAGTGCAGCCGCCGGATGTCGGCGTCGCTGTCGATGGGCACGACGTGCTTGGCGATGTCTGGGTGCCGCTCGGCGGAGGCGCGGAAGCGGTTGAGGGTGCCGAGGGCTTTTTCGGGCGCGGCGCCGGAGGCGCAGTGAAGGAAGCCGGTTTGGTGGAAGTGCGGGGCGAAGAGGGGGGTTTGCCAGGCGTTGATGGCTTGCTGGGGGGATTGGGTTAGTGGAGATGCGAGGGGAGCGAAGAAGGGGATTTACGTACGATTGTCAGGTCGGTGTAGAAGGGGTCTTCGTACTCAGCCCGTACGATCTTGTTGATGTCGTTGGCGGCGGAGCGGTTGGGCGGGACTTGGCTGTCTTGCTCAAACACTGAGATGTTGGTGTAGCCGGCCTGCGAGAGGTGCAGCACCGTCGACAGCCCGAACGCGCCGGCGCCGACGACGATGATGTGGTCGTCGGGCTTGATGTTGCCCATTGTTGTGGTAGTGGTGGTGGTGGTGGTTTGGGATCGGCCGTTCGATACAACACCCTAGTCACACCCGGCAATGAACAGATATATAGGATGGTACATTCATCAACCTGTCGGTGCTGCTACTAATCCTCCGATCGAGTCGCATCATCTGACGAGGCGACCGAGAGGATCGCACTTGTGGAGAGCTGGCGCGATACTGGTCGAGGGGCGATAGCAACGGAAGACGTGCCGGTGGGTCCACTGCGGGGTTCGCGGCATCTGTCTCGACCGCCGATTTGCTTTGCCCCGCGTTTGGAATGATAATGACCGGCAGCCCTTCCGATATACCATTTTACGGGCACATGTCTTTTCTGATCGGCAGAGGAGGATCGCATTGCCTGTTACAGCGTCTAGCCTGGGTTGTTCAAGCAAAAGAGTAGGTAATTGCATCGTGGAGCGTGGCAAATCAAAGACAGACGGAGAGAAATGACTCGACATGCTACAACCTATTCACACCAATGTACATACAACTGAATTACTGAGAAGTTCTCACGTCTGAGGTGGAGAACGCAGGCGTCACTCCCTTAATTCAGCATTCACTTGACTCTTCGCAATGAGGAATATGAAATGAAAATATTGTCTTGAAGTACTGCATTTTCCACCACTACATGATCTAACCAATGGGTAAAGTGAATCTACAAGCGCCCCTCGAGCATGCCAGCCAGACCTATCTACCAATGACAAACCCCTCCTTCTCATTAAGACGCAAACTCTCTCCTCCCCACACTGCTTTACTCGTTGCTCGGGTACTTGAAGGTCGACTGCGGGAAGAACTCCTCCTTGATCAACCTCGGGCTCGTGAACCTCCTCAGCACATCCGAGCTGCCCGCCTTGTCGTTGGTGCCGCTGGCGCGCGCGCCGCCAAACGACTGCTGGCCGATGGTCGCGGCCGTGGTCTTGCAGTTGATGTAGAAGTTGCCGGCCGAGTAGCGCAGCGCATCTTCCGCCTCGCGAATGGCGCTGCGGCTCTGGGCGAAGACGGCGCCGGTGAGGGCGAGGCCGCCGCCCGCCGCGTCGACCGACTTGAGCACGGTGGGCCACTCGACGTCCGGGTAGACGTAGACGGCCAGGACGGGCCCGAAGATCTCCTCGTCGAAGAGGCGGTGCGTGGGGGAGGAGGCCTGGTAGACGGTCGGGTTGACGTAGAAGCCGACCGAGTCGTCGTAGGTGCCGCCGGCGATGAGCTTGAGGGACGAGTCCTTGTTGCTGGCGTCGATGACGGACTTGATCTTGTCGAAGGAGCGGCGGTGGATGACGGGGCCCGCGAAGGCGCCCAGGTCCTTGTCCGGGTTGCCGATGGTGATTTCAGAGATGCCGCTCTTCAGCCCGTCGAGGAATTCCTTGGACCGCGACTCGGGCACGTAGACGCGCGAGGTGGCCGAGCACTTTTGCCCTTGGTACTCGAACGCGCCGCGGATGGTGTGGTTGATGGCGCTGGGGATGTCGGCTGTCGGGTGCAGGAGGTGGAAGTTCTTGCCGCTCGTCTCGCCCACGACGCGCGGGAACTCGCGGTACTTCTTGGCGCCGATGCCCTCGCCGATGCGCGCGTAGATGGAGCGGAAGACGTCAGAGGAACCGATGAAGTTGAGGCCGGCGAAGTCGCGGTGCTCGAGCACCGTGTTGGTGATTTCCTCGGCGTCGCCGGGCACGAACTGGATCACGTCCGGCGGGAGGCCTGCCTCGAGGAGGATCTTGTAGGCGATGGTGCTGGCGTAGATGTTGTACTGCGACGGCTTCCAGAGGACGACGTTGCCCATCAGTGCCGGGCCCGACACGAGAGCGCCGCCGAGCGCGGTGAAGTTGAAGGGGGAGACAGCGTAGACGAAGCCCTCCAGGGGACGGTAGTCCAGGCGACTGCCAAAATGTTAGCAGAGCTCAAGTTTAGATCTTGGGTGTGCGACACGTACCTCCACATGCCATTGGCGCCGCGGGTGGGCTGCCTCTCCAGAATCTCGGCGGCGAAGTTGCAGTTGAGGCGCCAGAAGTCGGCCAGCTCGGCCGCGGCATCGATCTCACCCTGCCACATGTTCTTGCCCTGGCCCAGCATCGTGGCCGCGATCAGCTCGTACCGGTACTTGCCCGTCACCAGCTCGGCCGCCTTCATGAAGATGGCCGCGCGGTCCACGAACGGCGTGTCCTGCCAGCTCTGCTTGGCTTTCAGGGCTGACTCGATGGCCGTCGTTATCTGCTCCTTGGACGCCAGCGGGTAGTTGGTGAACTTGGTGGCGTGCTCGGCGGGCAGCACCTGGTCCTCATTCTTCGCTATCTTTTGCGATTGGCCATTGTAGAAGATCTCGCTCTTGAGTGGTAGTTGCGACCGGAGCTTGGTCAAGGTCTTCTCCAGCTCGAGACGCTCGGGTGTGCCGGTCACGTATGTGGGCTGTCATAAGAATCTTGTCAGTTGAGTGCTCTCTCGTTGTTGGAGGCCGGACGGACTCACGTTGGGCTCGTTTCTGGGGTCTGGTAATCTGAATGGTGCCGTGGCTTTTGTCCGCCTCTGCATGCAGAGTTGTGTAGGGACGGGGCGCAGACCCCGAGTGAGAGGCCGCGCAGGTTGAATCAGATTCATGGCGAGTGTCCTGGTTGCTGCCATTTTGCCTGTTGACTGTGTGAGAGAATCGACGAGCGTTGTTGTTCAGAAACTCTTCAACGTTGGGGAACGACATTTTTTATCAACGCGGCTTGAGCTTGCTGCGGGAGGACGTCATGGGCCTAGGCGGGAACGTTGCCGAGACTGTGGGGAAAGATTCGGTGTCGCAGATCCGTGCCGACGACTTCAACTACCACATTTGGCATCCGCGCGGGGTGTGTCGGGAGCGTATCCGGCGGGGCACAACTATCGCCGGGCGGGCAACACGGCTACACTTGGGTGACCCGAAATATTGAAGTCGAGATTTTCTTTACCACATCCTCTCAATGCTATCATGACCAACAGCGCGCAACAAAATACGTAAGGCATCTTGTTCACGTCCAAGTGGGTTAGATATCTATGCCGAGTCAGGACTTCTCACTCATTGGCAAACACCGTAGTCATCGTTCGAAGCCCTTGGTGTGCTCCGCACCAGTAGATCGGAACACTGCGCTTTTGGGACGAGTAGATAAATAAACCACGACTGCCGTGAGACCAAAAGCCAAGACTGCGCGCACACCCCCCGCGAAGAAAACAAGCACCGCCATGACGGAAAAGGACGTCCGAGCACTGTCGGCCAGCTGGAGCAACCCCGGCCGCAAAAGCAGCTACCTCTGGTCAAAGCTAGCTGGAGACGTCTCCGCCGCCGTGCTGTCGGCCGCATTGGTGGCACCCTCCATAGCCGTGATCGACAGGTAAGCATCGAGTGGGTCAAATAACGTACCTAAACTAACCCCATCCAGAGCCGTCGTGGAAAAGGCATCGCACTGCCGCCCCATCGCCGCCGGCATCCGCGCCCACTCCCTCTCCGCCCTCACCCACCCCCGCCCCTTCATCCTCGCCCGCCCCTTCGCCCTCGTCTGGCTCCTCTACGCGGCAACCTACACCGTCGCCAACACCGTCGACACGCTCGGCCACGAGTTCCACGCCGCCGCCACCGGCACCCTCGCCTTCCTCTGCACCTCGCTCGTCAACGTCCCGCTCGGCCTGTGGAAGGACCTCCGCTTCGCCCAGATCTACGGCGCCGGCAACGCTGCCGACCGACTGGCCCAGAAAGCCGCCACCGCGCCGCTCAGTCGGGACGTGCGGGCGCAGGTGCGGGTCCCGAAAGCGGCGGCGGCCGCGTTCCTGCTCCGCGACGGCATCACCATCTTCGGGTCCTTCACGCTGCCGCCGATGGTGGCCGGCCTGACGCCGGACGCGCTGGTGGGCGACGCGCACGCGAAAGCGGCGCTGGCGCAGATAGCCGTGCCCGTCCTGTCGCAGGTCGTGGCGACGCCCGTGCACGTGCTGGGCATCAGTCTCTATCAGCGGCAGAGCGGCATGGCGTTCAGGGACCGGATGGCGCGGGTTGCGCGGGATCTGCCGGCGACGACGGTGGCGCGGTGCTCGCGCATCGTGCCGGCGTTTGGGTTTGGGGTGCTGGCGAATAATGAGATGAGGGCGTTCTTCCACGGGGCTTTTCGGACTGCTGGTTCTGCATGAACTTGATGATGGGAGGAGGTGCGAACAGGAATGGCGATTAGGCGGTGGTGTGTGCGCGCGGGACTAGGCGGTGCTAGGCCTGATCGGGCACGGAATCCGGGGTGACGAGATGGCGGGCGCGCATGGCTTTTCTGAGATCATATGCAGGGCATAATATACGGCGGCTAGATTGAGCGGTCAACACCACCACAAGACCGAAAAGATAGACATTCGAATTCATTCTAAAATTTTTTTTTGAGACACCATCAACTCAACCCATCATGATCTAATGCCTCGTATCATTCACATGCGGCTGGCTCTCCATCAGCCTCGCCACCGTCACCGCCTCCCTCAACGCCCTCCCAAGATGCCCCCTCACCCCCGCCTCCTCCATCACCATCAACCCCCCAATCGTGCACCCCTCGGGCGACGTCCCCTGGTCCTTGAGTATCCCCGGATGCACGCCGCTCTGCAGCAGCGACGCCGTGCCCTGCATGGCCTGGAAGATCATGGTGTGGGCGAGGTCGCGCGGCACCCCCACCGCCACGCCCGCGTCGACCAGCGCGTCGCAGATGACGGCGAAGAAGGCGGGCGTGGAGCCGGCCAGCGCCGTCGTGGCGTTCATCAGCCGCGGGGGGATCTGCACCGTCTTGCCGATGCGCTGGAAGATGGCCTCGACGAGCTGCAGGTGCTGCTCCGGCGCCGCCGGCTCCGACACCTCGATGGCGGTGAGGGACTGGGAGACGCTGGCGGCGATGTTGGGGAGGGTGCGGACGACGCAGGCGCGGTCGGCGCGGTTGGCGTCGGTGGTCTCGGAGCCGTAGATGGTGGACTCGAGCTTTTGGCGCGTCCAGCCCGCGGCGACGCTGATGAGGAGTTTGGTGGCGAGGGCCTCTTTGATGCCCGGGGCGGAGAGCACGGCGGCGACTTCCGAGGGGTCGACGCCGAGGATGATGACCGACGAGGATTGCAGGGCCTGGGCGTTGGCGCCTCTTGAGATTTCGAGTTTGTGTAGGTTTGAGGCGAAGCGGTCTTTGAGGGCCTGCTCCGACTTCTCGCTTCGGACGCAGGCGATGTACTTGGTGAAGGGCAGGCTGTCCGAGTCGGTCTCGATCAGGTTGTTGATGATGGCTCTGCCCAGGTTGCCTTTGCGCGGCTCGTCAGTGATCGGGTAGGAGAGGCTGGTGAAGTGCTGACATACCGCAACCCAGCACGCAGAGAGTGTCATTATCGGACTGTGCCATTACGGAATAGGATCTGACTGATTTCTTTGATGTCTTGGAAAGAACCTTAAGTTTTGACCCAGTAGAAAAAGCAGTCCCGGATCAAAGTATGTATGTATGTACAGGCGTAAGAGGAAAGCTAACGGTGGACCTCGCATTTCTTTACTTGAAATAATCTGCTAGCCAGCACCGGGACGGCACCCGACCTGATAAGACGAGCCATCCCCACTCCAGCTCGGCGCTAGCTACCTACGGTCGTCCAGCCGAAGTGCTTTAGCGCGGATCTCTGCCAAAAAACGAGGGGAACATGGGCCGTGCTCTCAGGTGGTCGTGTGTGATAGGTCAGAAGGGCATTGTATGCTCAGAGAGATAGAGGGAAAAAAAAAAACAACACGCTTGAAAAAACTCCAAATAAACACCAGAAAAAAGCCCTTCAAACTGTTAAGACAGCGAGAAAAACGCCCTCACCCGCGCCATCACCTCCCCCCTCAACGCCGCGCACTCCCCCGCCGTCCTCGACGCGGCATCCCGGTTCTCTGCCGCCCGCCGCGTCAGGTACGCCAGACACTCGCCCATGGTGCCCCACGTCGAGCACTTGTACACCTCGGGCCCCTGCCCGCCGCCGCTGCCCCGCAGCGCCAGCAGCCCGAAGCTCACGTCGTCCGACATGCCCTGCAGCTGCGCGAACTTGACCGGCACGGTGGGGAGGTTGGCGCGCACGCGCTGCTGGTGCAGCTGGTGCGCCGCCACGGCGCTGTCCTTGTTGTGCGTCGCGAGCAAGAGGTTGACCGAGGGGAAGGGGCGGGATGTGCCGAAGTCGCCGATCTTCTGCGTGAGGGCGCCCTGGGCGATGGAGTTGTAGTTGGCGTCCGTGTCGGCCTTGGTGTCGTGGATGAGGGAGCGCTTGTCCGACGCCAGGTAGGCGCCGCGCACGACCTTGAGGCCGAGCGTGAACCCTTCGTCGTAGGCGGCGGCGAGGTGCTTGGAGAGGGTGGAGGCGGTGCTCTTGAGGTAGGCTTGGTACGTGTTGTAGATGACGGCGTAGCCGTCGCGGTTGTACTGCCGCATCAGGTCCAGGCCGACGCGGAAGATGCCCCATTGGAAGTGCTGCGATTCGGCGTCGACGAGGATGTAGGCCTTGCGGTCACGGCAGCGCGTGCAGATTTCGTGCAGCGCGTCCATCATCTGCTGAGGTGGCAACTCCCCGGCCGCAAAGCGTTCGGTGACCAATTGGCCGGCTCCGGTCAATCTGGGCGGGAGGTTAGCGAGTCCATCTTTGGAGTAGGGGTAAGAGGGGTTGGCACTTACTTGACGGCCAGTTGGTCGCCTTCACCCAGCATGTCGACTGTCTTGAGCGTTCCTTCCCGCCACGCCTCGATGTTCTCGCACAGTTCGGACTTGCCACCTTCCTGCACCGGGATCCCCAGGCCGTGCTGCGCCTTTGTGCGGTGGTTGAAGACGGTTTCCTTGGCGTAGGTCAGGATGGTGCCGCGGAATCCCATGTCTTTCAACTGCCGCAGCGTCGCTGCCGTCTCGGTTGCATTCTCACCGGCGCAGAACTGCTTGTAGAAAGTCCTCTTCAGGATCGAGTGGAGGAGGGGGTTCCGGTCGACGTTGAACAGGAAGGGTCGGCCGGGTTTGCAGAGAGCGGAGAGGACTGCGAGGGATGGGGAGAGCAGGAAGGGTTTGGAGGAGATGGTGTTGATGAAAAGTGACCGCAGAAGCACGTTGGCCGGCAGTGCTGAAAGGGGCGATGGCTTTCTCCTCCATCGAGCATTGGGGATGTTATCGACGTGGAGGCTCGGCGCGAGGGTTGCCTTGCTCCGCATGCTCGGGGCAAGGGTTGCCGTGCATCGTGAGTTCCGGACGCTCAAACTCCTCATGGGGGTAGTCTTTCCAAAGAGTAACCTGGTCATTGTTGGAGGAAGTGAATCTGCTAGTTGTAGAGCCACAGTTGGTAGTTGACAACGGGAACCTGGTTGATGGAGGGGACTTTTTAGATCTTTGTCGTCTTCCTTCAGCAGTCACTATCATGTGGCCATGCGTCGGACGCCCTCCCGATGCCCATTCCATTGATGACGACCGGGACTTGGGATAGTATTACCCGATTCGGTTTGATAGTGGAAGCAAAGTGATGCTCCGCAGGCGCAGGACCCAATAAAAAGCCCCCAGGGCTTGTACTACTCCTTGCGGATGGCCCACCGGGGGCTCCTTCTCGTCACGTGCATGTTGCCGTCCCGTAGGTATTGGCGGGACAGTGCGGGGTCAGGGCCGATAAGCCAGGGAAAGTCGGCAAATAAGCCTTGGGTAGCGACGCTATCAGATGGGGCGTCGGGCCCGTTCCGATACGAACCAGGGTTATCTACCGATCGAGGTAGATATAGACCGCCGGTATCTCTCCTTGCTTTCACAAACACATTACTACTGTGGAGGCCGAGCTGGTTGAATGAGCAGGATAAGAGTGAGGGTCCACGATTACGGAGGTTGCTACTAGTGTGGTGGACGAGATGGCGGTCAGAGTTGCTGCTGTGGTGGCGGGACGCGCCTTGGCTGCTGGAGGCTGAGGGTAATTTGATACGGAAGTGCCGAGTCCACTTATTCCGGAGAGGGGTCTTGAGTATTTACCTAATAGTAAGTTCAGATCTCAGCCTCGTATTCATCAATTGACCGGAGTGGCTTGTATTAGTTCGTGCCATTAGTGGTGATTATTCATTGGTGCGCTCACTGCTCGCATTCGTTCTTTAACTTGACGTCTGACTATCCACACCGGTGGCCTGATACTTTTGTCCTGGTCGATAAACGGCAAAGAGGTGGGCGAGTAGGAAAGAAGAGTGGGAACAAGGAGACCGCCGGCAGAGGGGCTGACAATAGCCACAAGAGTGCAACGTCCCAGGCAATAGGGGGGGTTGGGAGCCAGGCCAAGATTGCGTTTATATCACACAACGAAGAGAGGACATCAAGAACGGCGGCTGCCTCGCGGAAAAGAAACCACTTGATGGTCCACAATGAAAGGGAGGACGTTTCGCCTGGGATACTACTGCCTAGCCATTGCAAGTCAGTGGTCGCAGACCATATAAACCGCGAAAAGGAGGTTTCGTTCCAGGAAAACCCAAGTCTAGATGACACCATGCACACCATGGCTACAGAAAACCAAACGTCATTAATACTCGTCAGCTGCCTTCCCTCCCCCTCAAAGAGGCAGGATAGGCGGATCGGGTCCGGCAGGGACAACGCCATTCCCAGCGACTCTCGAGTACCCCTCCTTCCACTGGTATCTTGTCAGCGATGTCTACACATCCACTCAGCATCTACGCCACTTACCCTCTCCACCTCGGTCGTCTTTTTGAACGCGCCACCAGCCGTCCTCTCGCTCTCGTCCCAGTACAGCGTCCGCATCCAGCGGTCAATCCTCGGATACCCGTGCCTGATCATCTTGAGGTTGCACTTGAACAGCGTGAAGTAGGCCGTGTCGAAGCGGACGATGGTCGGAAAGAGGCGGATATCGGCCTCGGTGATGTGTTCGCCGAACAGGTAGGGCTGGTGCGCGGGATCGGCCAGGTGCTGCTCGATGCGGTCGAGCGACTGGAACAGCGGGTAGATGGAGGCGTTGTAGGCCTTCTGCGAGGTGGCGAAGCCGCACTTGTAGGTGCCGTTGTTGATGTTGTCGTAGACCCAGGCGTTCTGCTCCTCGATGTCGGCGCGCAGGTGGTCAGGGAAGAGGCCGGCGGGGCCTTTGGTGGTCTCGCGCAGCGGCTCGGGCAGCAGGTCGTCGAAGGCTGTGTAGAACATGCGGATGATCTCGCTCGATTCGTTGTTGACGACCGTGTTTTGCTGCTTGTCCCAGAGCGTTGGCACCGTCACCCGCCCCTCGTACTGCGGGTCCGCTTTCAGGTACAGCTCTCTCAAGTACTACAAACGGGAAGTGAATTAAACAAAGGCAGCCGGGACGGTTTATGTAAGCAAGTGCTGACCTTGACACCGGTTACGGGGTCCCTGTCCGGCCCGCCGAACTGGCCCGAGAAGAACCAACCCTTGCCGGCGGTCCGATCCATGTCGTCGACGACGACCAGCTGGATGATGTCTTCGAGCCCCTTCAAGGTGCGCACGATGTTGGCGCGGTGGGCCCAGGGACAGCCGTAGTTGACGTACAGCACATAGCGCTGGCCCTCGGCGGGGAAGTCTGGAGAAGGGATGGAGCTGCGGAATTTCGAGGCCTGCCGCCTGAAATGGCCGTCTTCATCGGCTAGGCGAGGGCCGTCTTTTGTCTGCATGGTAACTTGTCAACTGTGCTCATGGTCCGGGATTTGGGCGAAGTCACACCATGGTGGGCTGGTTGCAGCTGTTGCAAGTGCAGTTGCAAAGACGTCGGGAGATGGCTAGGATTTATTGTTTAGATTGACGACGGCGTCGGCAGTTTATACACGTCCGGAGGCTATTTGTAAGGGTCTGTACAACCGGCGGGGTTGAGTCGGCAGCCCATGGAACAAGGGAGCGGGCCCTTCGGCCTCCGCCAAAGGCCGAGATGTGGAGGGTGACAGTCAGCACAATCGCGCGTGTCTCTCTGGTGAAGCAAGCTTTTATGTCTCACCGCGTGTTGCCCCACCTTGGAAGAGCCGGAGAGGAAGAGGGGGTCGGCGTCCGGAGTGAGAAAGTTCGCGATGGCGTAACCGTACGTCTCCCGCCGCTCCACCTAGCGGCCGGCCCCCACCTCGGGCCAAACTTTACCGGATGTCGGGGTGCCGAGCCGCTCCAATCCCCTCCACTCCGTAAACTCCGTGGTTATGGCATTTCGGATACTTTATCTGGCTAGTAATTATAAGTACTCCGCGGTTAGCCAAGTCACATCACCATTTCCAGTCACGAAAATGTCCAAACCTGTCTGTTGCTGGTATCGCCCATGAAACTGGCACTTTCTTTAAATCAGGAATCTAGCCTTTGATGAAGCCTACCTTCTGTTCTACAATTCCTTTTCTGAGAAAGACCAGGCACACTCTTCACCATGTGCCTCTGCAGACGACTGCGGCAATGCGATCCAAAAATTCCAGGGTTTGGCAAATCGGTATCGTAACCATCAAAGTGCAAGGGCTGCGAGGAGCTTCGGTAAAATAGCCAGCAAATTCAAGCCTTGCTTAGATGCCGTTGGCATCATGGTGTAGGCGAACCCAGAGTACACCAGCTTGGTTTGGGGAGCGCTTCGTCTGGTTTTCCAGGTATACTCCATAATTCTCCACCATTCGGCCCACGACTCACGACGCAGAAGCTCGCTAGTCACTTTGCGACATTTTTCGACAAGTTGATGACCAATTTGGAGGGAGTTGCCTCAATTCAACGGCATCGATGGGTTGTACAAGTGTGATTTCAGCCAACGGTTGAACGAACAGGTCCAAAAGATATACACGGATATCTTCCAATTCCTGAAAGATGTGGCCAATATTTTCTCATCGGGAGGCCGTAAAGTCAATCCCGTTCCATCTTGTGTGTTGAATAATGACGAGTGTTCAGAGAATGATGAGCTGGCTGAAGATCTCTTCGACGAATCCAGCTGCAGCACATCAAAAGTCGTTCTTCTGAGCCGGGTCAATGTCGCCTCGCTCCTTCGAGCCGTGCCAGACCATTGCAGAATACCCCTGGACAGGAATTCTACAAGCAGGGACACTACCACCTTCCTCAGGCCGCGAATTGATCTCATGGCCAAGGAGGGGCTTCTCCCGGATGGAGCAAATCCCGCAGGAATGCTTAGAAATCTTGTTTCTGGCGCGGGCGACATGCTTCTCTGAGCAAAGTTGATGGTGAAATATCTCGATTCACCGCTACTCACTCCCAGAACGAGGATGAAGTTAATCTCACAGTTTACCTTTCCAGAAGGACTGGAGCATATGTATGTTCTTATACTCCAGCTGATTCTGTCCGAGGGAAACCATTGGGTCTACTTGGCTAGGCAAATTCTGGCCTTCGCTATGCATGCCACCGAGCCGTCGTCGAAACAGGAGCTGCATGACGTCTTAACTTTCTCCGATTGCACGGGCAAAGGTGATCGATGGGATCACTTTGACAACATCGAGGAGGTTGTATAGGTAACGTGCGGAGGTTTAGTGGAGTTTTGCATGAGGCACGAGAGTGCCGGGACACCGACTCTAGCATGCGTTCATCTCTCCGTCGAAGAGTTCTTCGCTCAGGACGGATTTCAAACATCACCGGAATTGGTCCTTCTGGAGCCGGAATCGAGCCTTCTGATTTTCGAAACTTGTCTCCAGTATGTGTTACACCACACATCAGCTGGAAAACCACATCACACATCCCAATCCGTACTCTGAGCGATCTTGCAGACTTCGGAGAAGATATCCTTACGCTCGTTCAAGAGTGCAGCAACCATCTACTACAATGCCCTGGTCTCATCTGGGATGAGATACCTGCTTTCATGAAAAGCAGGTTCCTTGCGAATGCAACGGACACAGCGAGCACCGTTTCGATGATTCCAACACAACCACGTCCAACATGCGCTTCGGAACCATCGTGCAAGGTTTCCAACACGTACAATGATGGAACATGCACTATGACGGGGGTTCTTACCATCTGGCCTGCTCGAGAGGCCCAAACCCAACTATCCGCTATGGTTTTTCAGCTTTTACAGACTGGTACGTACGCTATACCATTTAGCGGCACGGAACAACATCTTCAACAGTCTTCGATGCTACGATTCCTCTAAGCAGCAGGTAAATCTGCATACAAATGCTCCCGTCGTTACGCCGCAGGTCGGGAGAGCTTTCACTATCAATAGGCCTCTTCATCGCCCCTAATCTACGTTCGTTCCTTGTAGCACGCTCTTTGTTTGTAGTCCGCTCCTCAACGGGAGAGAACTCTTCATCTTCGTATTCGGTGGTATCCACCAGGATCTGTTTAAGGCGGGCTTCAGAAGCAAACAAATGGTGGCCAGACCACTACAAGTACGGAGATTCGAATTACTACCTGACACCAGCGCCGTTTCATCAATACATCTATCGGTTCTATTTCAGCTCTGATGGCCGCTTCATCCTTTTTGCAGATTCATCATAGGCAAACTCAAAGCTCTTTGACAACGAATCTGGGTTAGCATTCACTGAACGGTCTCTGTTCGACATGCACCAGGGTATCAACTTGTGCGTATTCGAAGTCATGGAAAATGCGACAGAAGTGTCCCTCAGATACCTTAGTCCGCCCAGCCGACCATACGTGTGCCAAAGCACGGAGAGAGGTCGGTTGAAATCTTCCTCGACCAATCTCGTGACGATTACGATCAATCTCCGGATAGATCCGGCAGCTCGGCTCTTCCGCTCGCTATAAAGCGCGATGTCGCTGCTATTAAACAACTGGCGCCAGCGAGAGTGCCGCCGGCCGGTTCTACTGCGAAGCTGTTGAGACATCAGCCTGAGCACCGAGGACTGGAGCAAGAGGAGAGCTCTGGTCTGCTCACGAAGAGGCGGAGACTTACGAGTCTCGAGAAAGAAGAAATTGGTTCACCACAATCGGATGGGTAAAATCCGACTTCGCAGTGTCAGAAACGATGGGTACGACAAATGGGGAGTGTGGCGAAAAGGATTGGGTGAAAATATATTCAAGCAGAGGTCTCATTCTTGTCTCGTTTTTGACTTGGGCGTTCTACATGTAAGCACGCACCAGCGCTCGGAGCGTACACTCTGTTCCACGGCTTTTACATCCTCGACTGTTTTAATCCATAGGTTTGGTCAAGCATTACAAAACATGTAATCCTGGGAGCTGGGGGCATGGAATGCTCTTAAAACCCCAACTCAAAGCTGCTCTCCGCCTCGGTCGGCCGGCCCACCGTCACAAACGCTTTCTTCGCCTTCAAATCGCAGATGATGTTAAACAGCGTCTGCGAGTCCTTATTCTCATCCTCCTTCCGGTTAATGGCGTGCGGAGCGCCGCGCTCATCCTCGAAAACCCTGCGCAGGTCACTCACGCCCGGCTCGCCCTGCTTCGCCAGGCCCTCGGTAAGCTCCCGGATGCGGGCGACGCGCGTGGTGCTGTCGCGGAGGTACTGCGTGTCCTTGACGCCCGGGTGGTCGACGAGGTAGTGGTTGGAGTGGTAGAGGCGGCCGGCGTCGTCCGGCCACAGCTTCTGCACGTCGACGGCGCTCCACTCGAGGCTGACGGCGCCCGAGGCGGGGTCGGCGATAGTGATGGTGCAGGATGAGGCGACGCCGTGCTTGTCGAGGGTGGCGACGGCGGCGTCTTTGGTGGGCGACTCGAGCACGGCGCGGAGGGCGAGGTGGCAGGGCATGCGCGTGGGATCCATGCCCGGGGCGCGGATGGCGTTGAGAGTGCAGCCGACGCCGTGGCTGTTGAGGCCGATCTTGCCGATGATGCCGGCCTCGGTGATCATCTTGATGGAGGGGAGGTTGGCCTGGGCGATGCTGAGCGCGATGAGGTTTGGGCTTTGTTGCTGCAGCCACTGGGGCGGGCCATCTGGATTAGTCGCAGCACCTTTTGCCTTCGCCGAGGACGACCACACTTACGTCCCAGTTCTGCGCGATGAAGGCGCTCTGCTCCGAATGCCAGGCCAGCATGGTGCAGCCGTCGGTGAACAGGCCAAAAGCTATCTCAGTGCGCACGTTCAGTGCCAGCACGTCTGCCAGCTCGACGCCGGCGCCGTCGGCGATGCCGCGCATTTCGTCCAGGTAGGCGGGCCATTTGCGCCGGATTACAGGCTCGAATTCCAGCGCCGTTGTGCGCACACGCGGCCAGTCGAGCTTGGCCGTCTGTTTGAATAGGCCGGCATAGAAGTCAATGCTTCCTTCAATCTGGGTGCGTGCGAGACTGCCATGTGTGCGGCCGATCTGTACATGTTAGTTGGGCGCTGGGGTGGCGTTTTGCGTGAGACTTGCCTCGTACGGCGTCCCTGAGCAATGCACTTGGAGCATGTTGGATTATGGCTGATAAGCACGAGTTGCAGCGGCTTGCTGCTCGTTCGGCACCAGAGACTATCAGCCGAATGAAGCAACGACTGAGGACCAGAGTTCAATACGGCCAGGCAGAGAATCTGTGTCCGGTGAGTTTCTCCAAGGAGCAGGAGTATGAGTGATGACGATGGCTGGTCCGTTTGCTGGTCGGGATGGCGGCTCGTTGCGGGTACGAGTCCTTAACTCCACCCCACTCTTGGCCGACTTGCGCCATCACCGACTGGGGGGTGTGACAACATATCGATTGGGAATCAGCATGTGGGGGGGACCCAAAATTAGCATTCCCAGGGCAAAAGATGGGACGCGGGGTAGCTTAGGTATAACCTCCATCACCACAACATGGCCGACTTCTATGTCTCAGTGCAACAGCTTGCCCTGGGCCACACCATGCCTAAGAAACGCGTGCTCGTCGGATACGGAAGTATGAGACCCTGCGCTGCCCTCTGCAGCATTTGGCTGACTTGACGCTTGCAAAAGTTGATGTCGACGCTGTTGCGAATTGGATCAACACGGGTGATGGCACCAAGCAAAACCCCACCAATGTCTCGAGAGGAATCTTCGGAGCCACGGTAGGCATCGGACGCCTGCTGAAGCTGTGGGACAAATACGGCATCAAGGCCACCTGGTTCAGCCCCGCCCATACCATCGAGTCCTTCCCCGACTCAATGGCCAGGATCCGAGATGCCGGCCACGAGATTGGGCTCCACGGATACACCCACGAGTGAGCTGTGCAACGCCTTCGCAAACGGCGAGACAGTCTGACACCCCGCCGCAGATATCCAAGCAACCTGTCCGCCCAACAGCAGCGAGACGTCCTGGCCAAATCCATCGACGTGCTGACCAACTTCACCGGCACCAAGCCGCTGGGCTACACGGCCCCGGCCTGGCTCGCAAGCAAAGAGCTCATCCCCCAGCTGGAGGAATTCGGCATCCTGTACGACCACTCCTTCATGCACCACGACGTCCAGCCCTACTACGCCCCCGACTCCAGCCACGACTGGATCGAGACCAACAGCACCAAGCAAGCCGACCACTGGATGCGCCCCATGACCAAGCTGCGCCCCAGCAGCATCGTCGAGATACCCGCCAACTGGCATCTGGTAAGCATTGACTGACGAAACGCGGAAAGACAGGCGTCTGATGTGAAGCGCAGGACGACTGGCCGCCGCTGCAGCCCATGCTCGGCTCCGCGTCCGGCTACGTCGACACGGCCGTGGTCGAGAAGCTGTGGCGCGAGCAGTTTGACTTTGCCTACCGCGAGTACGACAGCTTCGTCTTCCCCATGTCCATCCATCCCCAGGTCAGCGGCAAGCCGCAGGTCATTCTGATGCACGAGCGGTGAGTTTGGTCGGGCGAGAGCTTGGGTGCGTAGGCGGAAGCTGACGGGCGGCGTTGCAGCATCATTGAGTACATCAACAAGCACGAGGGCGTCGAGTGGATGACTTTTGGCGAGATGGCACGGGAGTTTCGGGAGGGGAGGATTGCTGGCGTTGAGATCGAAGGAGGCGTGGATCCTTAGTTTGATGTGGTCGTATATCGAGTCAGGTCCAGAGAGGGAGATTTGTTCAGTTGCATAAACATTACAAGCTCGAATCTCGTGATTGGCCTTGGAGAATGAGGAGTCTTCTGTCCAAGGAGCAGAGGAAAGGATAAGCAAGCTGACGGGTGATGACAGGGTGACAGAAAAAAGCGAGGAGCGGGTGGAAGTGACAGGATGGTGAAAAGAAAAAACGACGATCCTCGTGAGCAGTCTGACTCGACACCCGCGTAATCCCGCGTCTGGGCGTCAACTCGCGGAGCTTCCCTCAACCTACACCGTCCATCCCCTGTCGAAAAGAGCCTCCCTCGATACGCAAGCCATGCCCGCCGCTACCAATGCCGCCCCCCACAGCCGCCCCCCACGGAGGAGCGGGCTCTAGCGATCAGCAACGCGCTCGCAAGCGCCCCAAGATCCGCCGCACCACCTTCGCCTGCGCCCGCTGCCATCGCCGCAAGATCCGATGCGATGGCCTGAAGCCCGCGTGCTCCAATTGCGTCCAGGCCAAGCAGCCGTGCAACGGCATTCTCGATGGCGAATCCAAGACTGTCATCCCCCGCAGCATCGCCCAATACCTGCAGGAGAAGATCCAGGAAAAGGAGCAGCTGCTGCGCAGCCTGGGCGTCGACACGGGCTCGGACAGTGCCCCTGCTGTCGCCCACCTCCAAGTGAGCTCTGCGGCGGCGAACACGCTGAGCTCGCCCGGAGTCGGGAAGAAGCCGACAGCGGCGCCCCAGTCGGACCAACGCTTTGACTTGGCCTCGGAGACGACGCGTAGCTTCAGCGCTGGGCTCAGCAAGGAGCTGCTGGTCTCGCAGGTCCGATTCCCCTACGGTACCTTCCTGTTCGCGTCGTCACACTTGCCCTCGGTGACGCCCGCGCCCGTGGACTCTGACCACCGGGAGGAGTACTTCAAGCCCAAGGATGGCTCCAATGCGCTCGAGCAGATCCCCAAGGACGTGACGGAGCGCCTCGTGCGGAACTACATTGAGAGGATCTCGCCGCTGTACCCGTACCTGGACCGGCAGGACCTGTGGGCGCGCTATGGGAAGGTGTCGAGCGCGCCGAAGCTGGCGGACACGCACGATTTGTTTGTAGTGTCGATGATGGTTGCCATCAGCATCATGACGTCCAAGTTCAGTGACTCGGCTAAGGTTGCGCTGTCCAGCGAGCGCATCTTCCAGCATGCGCTGAACCACTCGGATGCCCTGCACGAGACGTCGTTCCACAGCCTGCAGGGCACGCTGCTCCTCATCCAGTACTCGTATCTCATGCCTCGAGCCGCCAGCCTGTGGGACATGGTAGGTCTGGCCATGAGAATGGCCCTGGAGCTCGGCCTCCACCGCGACCCGGACGAACTCCCCGGCCAACCCCTCACCCACTCTGAGGCTGAGCTGCGCCGATGTGTGTTTTGGGTGCTGTACATCTTTGACCGTTCCATCTGCGCGACCAGCCATCGACGGCTGGGCATAGCTGACGAGTCCATCTCGACAAAGTACCCGAGCGGAATGGATGGCACCTACTTCCTGAACAACATCTGCTTCCGCAGGATCCAGTCCGAGCTTTGGACAGTCAACTACCTGCGCCGCGGGCTGCCGCTGCTGACGGAGGAAGGAAGCTATGAGGCTTGGGCTGCCGATATTGAGCAACGAATGCTAAACTGGCGCAATGGAGTAACGACCAAGAAATCGGACACGCCTCAGTGGTTTGACATTGCCATCTCCCACGGCTTCGTCTTTCTCCATCGGCCCTGTCCCCGCAACCCTTCCCCGCCCACCGAGTCCCTCGTCAAATGCTTCGAGGCCGCCGCCGAAGTAGCCGCCGGCTACTGGGACAACGCGCACACCGGCTTCCTCAAGTACAGCTGGCATGCCGTCCACCACGGCTTCGAAGCCGCCATCGCCATGCTCTACGCCATCCGGCACTGCAAGGAACAGCTCAAGGAGCGCTGCGGCATCAGGAAGATCCACGACACGGTGCACCTCTTCAGCTCCCTCTTCGTCCTGATGAGCGAACGCTGGTCCCAGGCCCACGCCAGCCTCAAGTCATACGAGCGCTGCAAGGCCGTGGTGATGCGCGAGCTGACGCAACCCGGCCTCGCACCTCCCCCAGCCGAGACAGACGAGCTGGACCGCATGATCCTGCCGCAGCAGGCGCAGAAGGAGAAGGCGCAGCGGGTCAAGCGGGAGCGCGACATGGACAATGGCAGCGCGAGCGCGGCACCGGCCGCGCCGTTTGATCCGTCCACCCGCCTGCGCCGCAAGCCTTCGTCCATCGCGCAGCAGGTTGCTGCTGCAGCGAACGCGGTTGATCCCCCGACGCGGCCGCTCACGCTGCTCCCTGCGTCTCCGTCGCCGCTCCCAGCACCTGGGCTTGCAGCCCCACCGCCCCAGATGCCGCAGGTTCCCACGCTGCCCTCTTCGCAGGTGCCGTGGCCAGCCGGTCCCCCGCCTCAGCTGAATTACCCGCAGCAACAGGCGGCATTCACGGCTGGGGGTGGAGCGGTGCCTGAGACGTACCGGAATTTCTACGAGGGGAGCGACATGTGGACTGCGCAGGGCCAGGTGGGGACGAATGCGAATATGGATTGGGAGGAGATGGTCATGCAGCCGGATCAGAGTGGCGTGGATGGGATGATTCTGTGGTCGATGTAAGAGAGTGTAAGATGTGAGATGTCCGTTCCTTGTGTGACGAGGTGAGGTGGAGAGATTATTCGTCGTCACATTCCACATGGTCGCATTTGCAAGGATCAAATATAGATAAGCATAAATATCAATGACATGGTATCGAGATGATCACCCGACTGCTTGCGGGGCGAATGCTCAGCATAGCACGCCAGATATACTCCCGTCGTCAGCTCATGTCGGAGGACGACAGGTGAGGATTCCCGGAACACCGAGCATTTTCTACGGCAGATCGCGAGGCCGGATCAGCGATGGAGTAGGGCTTTCGAGCACATATAACCGTGGCCCACTCCACAAAGTCCACGAACCCTCTTCCAACACGTTCTCTCGCTTGAAGCCGCTTTCTTCAAAACATTTTCCATCTTGTTCCATTTTTCACTCGGATACGACGAAGCAGCCTCAAACCCCAACCAGTTTACCTCGACATGGCGCCCAGCCTGCAGCGTGGCGCCGGTGAGTCGGCAGATCTGGAACCGTGATTCGTTCCCAAGCTCGCGCAAAGCCGCGCTGGAGAAGAGGCCGAGCCAGGCCCGAAGAGGAATTCCAGGGCGAGTGGGCAGGAGTCAATACTTGTGACGAAAAAGGGAGTCTAAGAGGACGATGGTGCGCCTGAAAGCAGCCAGGCGTGCAGTAAGTATATAAGCCGCGATGGCGCTGATTGTGGGTTGTTGTTGTTCTGCTATTTTCCCACCTGCGCCTCTCTCAACACTGCCAGGTCCGCTCTGCTCGCCCAACCATGGCCACGATCTCGTCATTCCCACGATCGGCATCGCTTAAGGCCTACTACTTCGATATGCGTCTCTGTGCCCATGGCAGATGGAGATGGCTCGGCATGGTTGGGAATAACGTCAGACGGTTTTAGCGGGCGGCTGCTAGGACTCGGGACGAAACGAAACCCCGTGGGGAAGCGGCACAGCAGGTGACAGGGAAGGGGTTCAGGACAGGCTAGTTTGGGGCGGGCCGAGGCGCGTTCGCGATGGTACCTATATCTGCTGCTGTCGTTGTATCGTCGCCTTTTTTTCAGGAATCAGGATTTGGCGGCGAAATCGGCGGCTCCGCTCGCGATCGGGGGTGGGAGCGCGCGCAGGTGCAGGCTCCTCTCTGGATGGCAGCAGTCTCCTCAACCGCAATCCCAGTGGAAGAAGAAATGGAGTTCCCCAGCGCCACCGTGCAGCAGGCCCTCAACTCGCTGGCCTCGTGCATCCGCTGCCGGGAGCGCCGCGTGGGCTGCGACCGCCTGCTCCCCACCTGCCAGGCTTGCGCTGCAATCGGCGCCGACTGCGAGCTGTACGACCATGTCCTCGACGCCAAGTTCCCGCGCAGGTCTGTATGACCGACACTCGCCTCTCCGCCCGACTCACCAAGAAAACCCTTTTACAGCTACCTGCAGCAGCTGCACCTCCGCCTCCAGCACCTCGAGCAGCTCCAACACCACCACCAGCACTCGTCCCACGCCTCGCGCCCGCGCCGCCTGCACACCGTCCCCTCGCTGCCCTCTCTCCAGTCGTCCTCCTCGCTGTCCGATGTCGAAACCCAGTCTGCCCCCGACTCGCTGGCCTTCCTAAACAACGACAACGGTGACGGTGACCATGACGACGACGACGAAGAAGACGACGATGACGACGACGAGACCCGCGGCGAGTGGGGACCGTCGAGTTCCCTGGCCCACCTCCGCCTCGTCGCCGACCTGCTGAACATCGAGCTCCACCGCCCGCTGTACCAGGCCTTGAGCTTCAAGGTCGACGTGCCACTGACGCAGCTCCCGCAAGTGCCCCAACTGAAGCAGCCCGAGCCACGCACCCCACTACTACCGCCCATGGAGACCAGCCGCTTCCTGTTCGAGTTCTACTACAACTCGATCGACACCTTCATGCCCATCCTCGGCCGGCAGCTCGGCGATCAGGACCTCCACCAGCTGTACACCAACTGCTCGCAGCGCCAGAACATGCGCGCGTGCACACGGGCGCAGCTGGCGCTGGCCATTGCCGCGCGGTGTCTGTTCCGCAGCGCGGCCACGCAGGGCAACCCGGCCCAGTCGCAGGCGTACCTGCAACTGTCCGACTCCATGTTCGACGCCTCGGCGGCCAGCCTGAAGACGGTCCTGAGCGACTCGACGCAGCTGCTGGACGTGGTCTCGCCGTCGGCGTTTGAGAACGAGGAAGCCCACGCCATGGCCAAGCTGCAGATCGTGCTGCTGCTGGTGTGCTACGTGCTGTGCGCGCCCAAGAAGGGCAACGTGTGGCAGCTGCTGGGCTTCGCCGAGCGGCTGTGGCGCAACATGCAGAACGCGCGCGCCCAGCTGCGCCGGAGCAACAGCCCGGACGGCCACCTCGTGCGCGAGCAAGCCCTGCACCGGCCGCAGCCGAACCTGCTGTACTGCAGCTTCGTCTCGCTGGAGCGCATGGTCGGCATGGCGTACGGGCGGCCCATCGACTTTCTCGACTTCGCCGAGGCCGACGAGCCCACGCACCGGCCCGAGGACAAGTCGGTGGCGGCGCTGCACGCCGCGATCCTCGACCTCAAGCAGAGCGTGCACGCGGCCTTCCTGTCCGGCCACCAGGAGGAGCCTTGCGGCATTCTCGGACCGGCCCCCGGCACGCCCAAGACGGGCAGTCCGGAGTGGTACTACGGCATCAAGCGGCAGGCCGAGGCGTGGTTCGAGCAGTGGATCGATGCCGTCGAGACCATGACGCGCGACGCGTCGCCCTCCGAAGCCGCCGAGGGCGAGCGCATCTCGGACAGCAGGAAGCACTTTTTGCTCAGCACGGGGCGCAAGTGGCGCGACGAGGCGCTGCACCTGGCCTTCTGCCTGCTCATGCTGGCGCAACAACAAGCGTCCACGACCACAGCCACGCCCGGCGCAGGAAGATCCCCTCTGCAGAAACAGCAGGCCCTATCGCCCGAGCTGCTCGCCGAAGGCCGCAACGTGGTGCGCTGGCTGGTCCAGGACTACGCTTACCTCCTCCGCCAGCCCTTCACCATCACCCACGGCGCCGCCCAGATCCCGCTCGTCTTCCCGCGCCACTGGGTCTTCGACCTCGAGGTGTTTCGCACCGCCGTCACGGCCGCGTACCTGTCGCATCACCGCGACGGCGGCACCGGCTCGGGCGGCATGACGTGGGAGGTCGCCAACTGCGTCAAGCTGCTCACCAACACCAGCGCCGAGGTCGACGCCGAGGGCTTGTGCGAGGCCATCCTCGCGCTGGTCGAGGCCGAGAGGTGAGCGGAACTGCCGCGGAAATGCACACTCTCCCGCTCTTGCTGGAGGAGCTTGCTCGGGAGGCCATGTTGCCATCACCCGCCGGCTTCTCATGAGAGTTACCGGGTCGTCCACTCGGCATGCTTACGAGTGGCCGATTTCGTTGTTATACGAACTACTAGCCTGCGGAGAAGGCAGCACTTCCTCAATTCGCCGCTGGCACTATGAAACATAGGTGTAGTGGCGGATGGATCAGCTGCCTCCTAGGCAGCGCACCTCAAGGCTTGCCTTTGTGATGCACGGCGGTACAGCCGACCTGGAGTGGAAGCCTGAAGAGCAAGCCCGGTCTTCCGCTCTTTCAACACATGTCTTTCTGTATTGCCGAAGCCTCATCACTACGACGGTATCACGGACGCCATCGGCAAAGAGGGTTGGGCTGCTTGCTGGGCATGTTGAAGACTAGTGCAAGAGGTCTCGTTAGGTGGTGGGGAGGGGTTGACTTGGAGTAGAGGGGAGAGAAGAGATAGGAAGTGAGAAATCGAAACGCTTAACGTTTGCGCAGAGATGCAGTACCCCTTCTGGGCAGCAGTGTTCTGTCTTCGCCTGATGGTTTTATCAGGGACTTTGGGTACAACGTGGTTGACTTTTTAGGGCGAGTTTCGTGCATCGACTAGAAGAGGCGGGAGAAACAATTTTTCCGGGTAGAAGTACGTTAGGCCTTTTAGCTACTAATTACCACGGCCTCTACTGCCTTCTTCTTGATCCCAGTCTTCGTTTCCGTGTGCTCATTGCTCAGCACGACCTTCGAGAGGAACAAGCTGGAAGCAATGCCACACACGGCCACGGAAGTGTACAGAATCCACATGTTCCTCATACTCCAAGAAAAGGCGTCCTTGACCGCATGTCTCAACGCCAGGTCTTCGATGGTTCCAATCAACTCCACATTTGCGGCGGCGTCACTGCCAGACAACTGGCCCCTAAGACCTGCCGGTAGCCCCGCGTCCGCGAGAGCCGTTTCCCGCAATGCCATACTCCTCTCAAACACAACTCCACCGACCACAACCGACAAGGCGTAGGATAGATTGCACAAGAAGCCAAACGTCGATGTAGCCATGGCAGTGTCGTCCTGCGCGACATGGGCCTGCATTGCTATCAGTGGCGGAAGGAAGCATAGCCCGATGCCAGCACCCGCTAGCACCTCGATGCCGATGATTGTCGCGATGGAGCTATCTGTGTCGAATTGGATGAAGAGACCGACGCCCAGACTCAAAAGCACCATGCCAACCTGAAGGATCAGACGGTACTCGCCGGTGCGATGGATGAGCATGCCGGAAATGGCGGCGGAAGAGGCTGTAGCGAGGATGAGCGGTAGGATCAGCAGGCCGGAGCGGATGGGCGAGGCGCCTTTGGCCGACTGAAAGTACAGCGGTAGGTAGTACTCGGTACCCACGGCGACCTGATGGTTTGTTAGCAGGGTGCAGTAATGAGGAGGGAGAGACTCACGAAGGCATGGAAGACGCCCGAGAGCAAGCTCGTGACGTTGGACCTGTGCTTGAACAAGCGCATCGGCATGATGGGGTACTCGGCCAACCTCTTCTCGCTGAAGACAAAGAAGGCCAGCATCAGCACCCCAAACACCAGCAAGCAAACCACCTTGGGCGAGCTCCACGGGAAGATGGCGCCCCCAAAATCCAAGCCCAGCAACACCATCAACGTCAAGCCCAAAATCGACACGGCCCCATACCAGTCAATCGCCCGGAACCCATCCACCACCCTCGTCTTCGGATTATGCACATCCAAACACGCCGCCACCAGCACAAACGCGCCCCCAATCACGGGCAGGTTGATCCAAAACACCCACCGCCAGCTCACCAACTCGGCCAGCGTGCCCCCCAACACGGGCCCCACCCCGCCCGCCACTGCCCACGTCACCTCCGTCAAAACCAGCAGCAAACTCCGCCCCCGCACGCTGAACAGATCCCCAATCGTGATGGTCACCAGCTGCATCATGGCCGCCGCCCCCACCCCCTGCACCGCCCGCCCCGCGATCAGCGCCGCCATCGTCGGCGCCGCCGCGCACACCACCGACGCCGCGAAGAAGAGCGCCAGCCCCGTCAGCAGGATCGGCTTGCGGCCCCAGATGTCGGAGAACTTGGCCCAGAGCGGCATCGTCGACGCCTTTGCCAGCAGGTACGCGCCGCCGATCCACGTGTAGCCGGTTGCGGAGTGGAGCGTTGCGGCGATGGCTGGGATGGCGGTCGCGACGATGGTTTGGTCGAGCGCCGCGACGAAGAAGGAGAGCTGGGGTCTGGCGTTAGTCGGATGGTGTCACCGGTCACGTTTTTTGGGGTGCGGGGACGGGGACGGGGACGGGGACGGGGACGGGGACGGGGACGGACGTAGAGCGCCGTGAGGATGGCGGCGAGGCGGATCTTGCTCCGGCGGGGAGGTGGAGGGTCGCTGTTCGTCGTGTCGATTTCCATGGGTGAGATGGGCTTGGGCGCGGGCTGGTGCGTTGATGGAGGCGGTGCGTCCGGCGCCGCCGTCGGCGTTTGTACGTGGTTTATTGCGTCGTCGCTCATGGTGTATGTGTATTTCCTGGGGGAGGTTGGAGGAGAGTGATGCTAGGAAGTGTGATGTTCATGCGGGTTGCGATTGTCTTTTTTTTTCTTTTTTCTATAAGGATTGCGTGGCGCGAGGGTGTCAAATGGCGTGCTTTAAATTGACAATTCAGGATTGCGGCCCCCAGAATTTGATTCATTATGAGTCATTATGGTTCATGTATAATCCGAGGCTTTACCAGAGTAGAGTCAGTCTATTCCATCAGTTGTTAAACGATTTCCTGCGAATACGACTCCGCTTCATGTGTAGTCACCTACTAGGTTACAAGTATCGTTACGTCATCAGGTCAACACCATGCGCTAAAACCAACTGACAATGCATGCGTAAGATCTTATAAACGCCTTTGTTCTAGACAAACTACATGGCTTCGTTATTGAATCCTCCCCTCATGACCACTTATACAGAATTGAAGCATTCGAGAGCGAAAACCGAAATAGTCATTAGATAGCAAGTTGGTGAGAACGAAAGGAACAGCCGTGTTAATAGGAGCAAGGAGTAAAATGAAAACCCCTGGAACCGACCCTCAACCCCTTCCACGAAAGCTTCTCTCTGTCTTCAAGTTAGGCGTCTTTCTCCCTACCATCCCCGACCTCCGTGTTTGCCGCTTTATACTTGAACGGCTTGCTCTTGTCCGTCCCGAAATTGGCCGTGACTCGAATCTCAGCGTCGCCACCAGCTATGCCCAGAGCAGGAAACAGCCGGCCCTCGAGGGTACTGAATGCGTTTCCTGAGACCACGGTCAGCTCTTATCTAGTCGGCGCATAGAATACTGCATGAATACCCAACGGCTTCCCATTTCGTGTGAAAAACAAGGTTCCGGATCCCGCACCCTTCGTTAGGTCGATGCCACACCCGACGGTGTCACCCACTCCAAACTTGCCCGAATATTTTTCTCCCTTGGACTTTTTGTAGGTATACTTCTCTCCCGTGTCACTTCCATAGCCCCATGTCCACGAGCGCGCCGATCTCGACCCTGGCAGTGTGCCTCGCACAAAAGCAACTCTGCTACAGAAGCCCACATGAACAACCCTTTTCAAGTTACCATTAGCAAGAATATGTTTCCTGGTTGGAAATTGAAGGACTGACGTACGGGTTGTTTGTCTTGCTTTTCAGAATTGTCACCTCGAAGTAGAAACTCTTCCGTCCCGGCTGAACTGGGTTGTCTGCCCGTATTGACATTCGAGTTGTCTGCGATGAGTCTGATAAAGAACGAAAATAAAATCAGCGCACACTTCGTTGCACGCATGTACATATATGTCGGGTAAGAAGAGGGAACCTCACCTCTTGACGTGAAGGACACGAGGAGACCGTCGTCTGACACCGTCAATCTTTCATCCTTATCTGTGCTGCTCCAACGTGTTGGCGGGCGGGTTCCTGAGTCCGACGATTGGGCAGGATGCTTGTTGTGAGCGACGTTGAACCTATGCTGTGAGGCGACCATGGTGGGCGTCCAGCCATATTCGTCCTTTTCAGAGTGCCGTTTTTCGAACAGCTGGAAGACCTTGGTTGACCCGCGCTCTGCTGCGCAATTGAGCTTCAGCGCCCGTCCAGATATCTCGGATCGACGATGCCGAAAGATGTCAGCAATGATATCCTCGAAGATTTGCGACCGTTCATTCTCGACATCAAAGAAGTATTGCCATGCGCCGAACGCCACGTCGATTGGCGTTCGGCCATAGGCGCAGTCAATTTTGGTGTGTGCATTGGCGGGTGCACCCAAGCCCAGCAAGAGCTTGACCATCTGCAAGTTCCCCTCCTGAGCTGCTGTGTGTAGCGCCTGGTGCCCTCCGCTCGTACTTGGAACCGCACACATGTTTTTGACGAACTCAACGTGCGCATTCCTACCCTCCTTGCCAGAAGCCTGACCAGGGTTCCTCTTCCCTATCTCAAGAAGCTGCCGCACCGAGGAGCGAGCATCGTGTTTGATGCAATATTGCAAAGGCGTCATGTGAGTCCGGTCGAACTCGAGCAGAAAGTCGAGGTTGGATCCGCGATCTTGGTGCACTTTCAGCAAGTGCCTCATTATCTCAAACTCTTTGCGATGAGCCGCATATGTGACTGCGTGCTGCTTGTCTCGGTTCAGTGCAAAGAGGTCCACAGCATTGACCTTCCTTGACTCCTTTGCTACAAGAGTCCTGTACGCGCTGAGGCTCTCTGAAGCTTTGCCGTCGGCCTTTAGCCCTTTGCGTAGATTGAGGGCGAGTTGCGGCTCGTTGTGGTCAAGCAGACTCTGAACAATTGGCAGACTGCCTGCGTAAATAGCGGCATGAAGCGCCTGGAAGGTTAATGGATCAGCTCAAAGTTAAAGGTGGAGAACTCACTGTTTAACCATTCACATCGTCATCATTGACATCCGCCTTCTCACCCAGAAGCAGCTTGACGA
This sequence comes from Dothiorella sarmentorum, assembly GCA_023082095.1. Lineage (NCBI taxonomy): Eukaryota > Fungi > Ascomycota > Dothideomycetes > Botryosphaeriales > Botryosphaeriaceae > Dothiorella > Dothiorella sarmentorum. The sequence goes on along the minus strand of JAJMVL010000071.1, from coordinate 80,432 downwards.
CTTCGAGGCACCCAGCGATGCACGCCTCGTACAGAGGAGCCTGACTTTCGCCATCTTGAGCATTGACATTGGCCCCGTGGTCAATCAGAAGACGAATCACCTCAAGTGAGCCCTCTGCCCATTTGCACGCCAGGTGGAGTGGCGTCTCGCCCTTGATGTCTCCCGCATCGGCGTCAACGTTGCTTCCACTCTTGACTTCATGATCTAGGAGAAGTCTGCAGAGCTTGACATTGCGAGATGCAGCAGCGGCGTGGAGGCAAGTGGCCTCGGATTCATCTCTTATTGTAGGGTCGGCGCCGTGCTCCAAGAGGTTTTTCACCGGGCGAAAGTTACTTCCGACGTTTCTGCACGCAAGAAGGATGGGAGTTGTTCCATCCTTGTTGGTCTTGTTTACCAGTGATGGACGCAGGAGAAGATCGAGGCAGAGAAAGTCGCCTTCGCTGCGACAAACGAGATGCAACGGCGTATCCTTCAGGATATGAGACAGACTATCTTTCTCATAGATCGGGTATAAGGCTTACATGGGTTTTGTTTCTCGCGTCGAGTTCTTCGTGCTTGAGGAGCCTTTCGACAAGTGTGGGGATACCGTAACGGGAAGCTGTATGCAATGCGGAATCCTTGGTCCGGTCTTCTTCCGCAGTGCTCGTGATCTCGAGCCAGGACCCAAAGACCTTGTTTTGTGGACTCATGAAACGTTCGACTTCGTCGAGAAGGGTGTTCCATCTACGCGGCAAAGACCCGGGATGCTCCATTTTTTTCAACGCAACATCAGTACATCTCAAATGCTTTGGCCAGTTTGCAAGCTCGTAGCGCAAAGGTTCCATCTTCTTCCTCTTGATGGCCTCTTTGGAAAGGTACCTTTTTTGGAAGCCAGGAGTGTTTAACGTGCGGATCAAGTGTTCCGCCATGCGCAAGTGGCCCTCTGCGCCTCCGGCCTGAGCAAAGTTGGCATCCTTGCCCAACACAACGAAGTCACGGACAGAGCTATGCTCAAGCTGGAGCGTAGTCCCAGTAACTTTGAGAATATCTTGTCCAATTTCCAGGAAACACTTGGAAAACGTCTCCAGAGCCTCAGGGGTTTGCTTGTCAACAACCCTGTTTTTTTGCGTGAAATTCTGGGAAAGCTCATCCGCGACAAGGACCATGTCGATAGTGTCGCCGGCACAGACCAACCAACGGAGCGCAGTGATCAAGATCTTGCGATTGGCCTCGTCCATTCCCTTGACTTGTCTGGCGTAGAAGTCACTACCTTCCACGGGTAAATCCTGCTTGAACTTTTCGTAGGTCAAGAATGCTGCTTCTGGCCTCCTGAAGATTTCCATTACGCTGCTCGCGTCTTGTGGAGTCTAGTTAGCCCGTTGGCCAGATTGTGACTCAGTCTTACTTACATTTGAACGTTCCTCTGGAGTATCTAACGACATCTCGAACAGCATCTCCCTTTGTCGCACTGTTCCAGAAAGGGAGTTGCTGGCGGTTGAGTGTGTCCGAAACGTAAAGTCGAATATGTTTGGTCGCTTTTGCTTCGTCGATCATGATGCATTTGGTGTTGAGCGAAGAGCGGCTGGATATGAGAACGTATGCCTTCAGAGATTCGAGTGTGGTCAAAAATTCCTGCTCATCCAAGCACTCGTTCAGCGCGTCGATGAAGACGACGATTGGCCGGCCATATATCTCCTTGAGGCTTGTGAAAAGTGACTTGAGAGCGGGCACTGCCATAGAACCCGGTGGAATGTTTTCTGGCTCCTTCAGGTTGGCCTTCGCTGCCTCAACAGCTTCGTTGCATCTCTTCTTCAGCACAATTTGTTCTACGCCATCGCCGTTTGCCTTGTTGTTTGCTTTGTGAAAAAGCTGTGCGCAGAGGTGGAGCAGAATTTTGGAGCTATCCGTAGCATCTGCACCCGCCATACCTGCAGAAGAATGGAAGTAGCAACGGCTTCTTCCCGCCCTTTAGGCTTGCCTTGGGTGAATGGTTGGTGAATCCCGAGATGACAGTGGAGACCAGGACGGATTTTCCAACACCGCCTTTCCCGCTGATGCACAGGATGCCGTGGTCTCGTTTTATCCAGTCCTTGAACTCACTCTCAGCCCAGATCCACTCACATGACTTCTCATGATACCTGTCATTTGAAACGATCTCCAGGTATTGGTCCACTGGGTCCTTCTGGTCCAGGATCTGACCTTTCTTGAACCACTCCAAATTGTCGGAGAAGTCGCTCTTGATATCCTTTGCATCTTGACGACTTCGAATGTCGTCGATGCCGCTGCGGATGTTCATAAGTTGGTCCTTGATCGACTTGAATGCATTTTTGACCAAACTTTGGAGGCCACGGAAGTGTTGAGATTCCTTATCCAGTTCGCGAAGGAGATCCAAAGCAGTGTCCTCAAAGTCGATCTGAGAGATATCGTACAGATTCTGTACCATTGTTTCTGCGTCGTCGGCAACCTTTTGCAGGTCCCTGCACTCCGATTTGAAGCTGCTTCTCAAGACCCTTTCTTCAGGCCAGATCAGCAAGGTCCGTTGTCTTCGTGGCGCAGTCGTGGTTTAACTTACTAAGGGCATTTTTTCTGAGATGCTTTGATGCCAGATGGGAGAACTTCAGAAAGAGGGCCAGAAGTTCGGGAATCAGGTTCCGTACGGATTGAGGCGTGCCACGGAATTGGTTCTGGACATGTTCTCCTAGGTATCTCTGCGCGTACACCTCACAGACGAGTAGAGTTCCCGCAATCTGTTCCGTGGTCTCCTGGATGATTCGGGGCACGTTTTGGCTCACGATGAAAACCTTGGGATCGAGAAAGTTAGCCAGGAGCGTTTTCATCACACTTCAGACAAAGACTCACATTCGCGATCATACGGATACCCAGCCAGGCCAAAGAAACGAATTCAGGAGCCGCGACCATAGCCTTGTCCCCAAACTCCAGTACCAACTCTAGCTTCTGGAGGATGCTGTTGGTTTTGACCCGCTTGGCTCCCTTCACTTCATCGCCCTCTGGCTTGGTGGCGAACGTCGTCACATCTGCAATCAGGTTTTGGAGTGTGATATCGGACTTCTTAGACGGATAGTCAGCCTTGTCGATACCTTTAAGAAAGATATGCTCAGCTTTCTCCCAGAGCTCCGTTGTATCGACAGGTGTCCTGCCAGTCGTCTTGTCAGGCGCCTTGCCAGGCGACTTGCTGGATGCCTTGCTCGGTGTCTTGCCGGCGGACCCGCCTGAAGTCTTGCCCGACGCTTTTCCAGACGTCTTTTTGGGCGTCTCCATGGCTGATGCGCGGACGGTTGAAGAAGACGAACGATCAGCGGGAACAAGGTGGGGGAAAAAAGGCTGGAAGACCATGGAAGCTCGACAAGTCTTATAAGCGAATGGATGGCTGAACCAGATCATCGATATGCAAGTAAGCGACCGATGGGACCCATTGCAGATTGCGCGTGGGGGCTGAGCTTCTTCTTCTTTTGTGTAATAATAAGCAGAAGCTCATCACTTGCACAGAATGAAAATTTAATCGCGAAAACTCTCTCCGTCTTCTGGTCATAATTAAGTGCCTTTATTATGTTCTTCAAGTCGAACATGAGCTTCCTCTCCACGTAGGCGCTAACTGTTGCTCTTGGCCGAAAGATTAGGACCTGTCCCCGTTGAGAACCACGCTGCGTACCAACGCACACACACGAAAATCGTTGGGCCAGCTGGATCTGCAGTGGTAGAGATAGGGTCTTCGGCTTGTGGAGAACGACAGCCCTGCAGGTGGCCTGGACCATGCCATGGCGTTGTATATACCACTAGCTTTCTACAGCCTCGCCGCCGATTTCAGATGAGTTGTTTCACGAAAGATCTTCGTAAGCTTCATTTGTAATCACAGCCTGTAGTCATTCAGATTCGGCCGATTCAGCTCTGCGCATGTTCCCCGTTCCGCACCCTGAGGTTACAGGAAGATAACGAAAACGCGGAGAAGGCGAGGCTGGCGCGTCTGGTAATGTTTTGGATACGAGCCTATCACATACCTGAATGGGTCTGGCTAAGGACGATTCCCCCTGGGACCCTCGGAGATTTGCGTCCCAGAAGTGCCACCCTGAGTTTTGACGAACAGCACCTTCCCCGTATCCCTATCCACCCTAACCATTCCGCACATCGCTTTCGCTTTCCGCTCCAGCCCCTTAACTGGCCCCGCAGCTGCGCGCAAGCCATCCTCGTCCCAACCGTCCAGGTGCGCGAACAGCGGGAGAATGCTCGACGACTTCCACGACGTGACGCCGGCGCGCATCGTATGAACGATGGTGAGTATCAAAAACACAGCCCCCATGACTACGATTGCTATGGGGGGTGCTATCCAGGCCCAGCGCACGTGGATGTACTGCTCCGTCGTGACCGCAAAGCCGAGCGTCTGGTTAGCAAATTTGGAGGCACCGATGGCGTAAGTAATGCTGGTGGATATGTTGGCGATCGTCTCGGTCATGTTGGGTGATGAGCGGAGGGCGTTGCCGAAGGCCGTGTCATCGGGTGAGGTGAAGGTTTCCTCGACGTACTCCGCCAGGAGCTGGAAGTCGAGTGAATTGACGATGATGGTGCTGTTGCCGGGGAATGCTGCGGGGGAGGTGGTGGTGTTGAGTTGGAAGAGCCATTCTCTTTCTCCGTTGTTCTTACTGAGCTTGCCCCCAGTAAGACTGGTTTCTGTGATTGGCCCCGCTGAAAAGGTGCCGTTGGTAATGCTTGTGTTTTGGAATGTTTGGGCGCAGAGGTTAAGCGAGCACTCCATGGTATCTTGTTGGCTTTGTTCCAAATTCCAACTGGTGCTGACGTTGACTGTTGCCAATAAGGCCAAAAGGGAACTTGGCGTTTGGTAGAAGAAGCGATCGGTGGTTATTCGACCTGCAGTGGCATTCACCTGGAAGCCGGAGGAAGACAGCCTGGTAGCATTCGTGTGCGTAACCACAACTCCTCCGGGCGTTGTGTAATTGCAAATTGTAAAGTCTGGAGTGCTTGATAATGGAGGCTCGAGTTGTGTTTGGCAGCTGACCTTGACCTCTTTGGAAACATTTCTGCATTGGTAACAGGCTCCAAGCGTCGTGAAAGCCGGCCAAAGACAAGTCCCTGTTGAGCATTTAAAGCGGACGGGGGAGCCGAGATTGTAGACGCCGTTCAGGACTGCGGCTTGCATCTTGGGGTCCATTATGTAACCTGAAGCTTCTGCTGTTCCTACGGTTAGTAATAAAATGCAAGCTTTGTGTAAATACATACCATAAATGCCTTTGCCGTAAGTCAAGTAAACGCCATAGGTCGGACCGTAAACGTATGCAGTCCCAAAGCTGGCTTGACCAAATACGCGGACTTCTCGGTGGGGGTAGGTGATGATAGCCTGGACAAAAGGCTCCAAGGCAAGAGCCAGAATTGTGATGACTGCACCCCAGCTGACAAGCCACTTCCGAACCCTGATTGCCCACAGCAGCGTCAGCGCCCCCCAAGGACCATGACTCGCCTCGTCGAACACCTGAACATGTGACAATGCATGCGGCGCCTGAGCAAAGTATACCCACTTGAGTTGACTGATGCAGGACGCCACAGGAACCATGAGCGAGGCTTTGGACAAAGGTCGAAAATATTGCAACGAGGGAATTCGGCAATATCAAGAATGTCCACTCGGATCGAGCTTTGTCTTGTACGGTGGAGAGGATGGCCACGATAGAGGCGACACAAGCAAGGCTGAACGATGCTGCTCCCATCTCCCACCACCAATCTACGAAGTGCTCTTTTTGAGATTCAGTGCCACTGTTGTCGTATCCTCCGTCATTCGCCCCAGATGGAATCGAGGGTGAAGGGGTTGTCCTTTGAGATCGCATGTCGTCAGGCCCTCCACTGTGAGTACTGACGATACTATTTGCTGAATCGCGACCGTGAGAACTAATCAACTGGCTATTACTGCCTCTGTGAGCGTGAACGTATGATTGGTTGTCCAAGATATCACTCAGCTCCCAAGGAGGCATGTGGGCTTCATCCGTGTTGTTTCTGCGCTCCATTGGAAAGGCCGAAGGTGGTGTGGTCTGTGATCGCCTTGGTTTGAGACGTGGTTTGTATAGTTACATGGCATATTCCAAGGGAGGAGAACTCCTTAAGTAGAAAGGACCTAACCAAAAGACCCGATTTTAGTGTCACAAGGCTAAAATATACCCCTCTTTCCGATGCTCTGGTCCCTGGTTGCATTTGCCTCCGGCCATACGGGGACGGTGGGAAGACCACCAACATTCTACCACTGACCCGTTCCGCTTGGATTCTGAAGTTTATGTATGACTCGAAGGCTGCTGTACTGCCTGCCAACCCAAGAATGAATAATGAAATGAGATATGGGAGCAGAAGCGGCTGGAGTCAAAGCGGACGATTTACTTTTGGCTTGATAGCGCATGCTTAAGTGTGGACAACTCCGCTTTTTCAAAGAACGCACAAAAAACCAAGGAAATACTCTCATGCATGTCAGCCTAAATTGTGCTACACTTAATAACCTTTGCTACCATGCGTAACCTTACACGGGGTCGACACAGTTCAGCTGCGAATAAAGGTTGCTCGAATGAAAAGCGCCCGCCCTAGCCTTCTTATGTATGTCGGCTTGTCCGGGTGTCTTAAGTTTTTCTTATCTTGTTCGTTGTCTCGATCACCTTGTATCGGTAACAATTTATGATGAACAAGAAATTTTGGTGTTCCATGAATACCGAAGTGTAATGGTATGTGTAACGTAATTATATATGGTGTAACCCTTAACTTGAAAGCACTAAGATGAGATAGGCCGGCTTGTTGAACTCATGCACTGGTCTTCCTGAGTTTACATCCTCGGATTCACTGTCTTCCTCGCAGATGTAACCATCTTCTGACTTGATAGCTTTGTGATCTCTAGGACGACATGTATTTTTTGGTCTATCAGATCGAAAGAATGGCGTACATTCCCGAAGGGTTGACTATCCGGCCTCTGGTGAGCGAAACCTGAGGACATCCAGTAACAGCACGACTTCGCCGTGGGCGAAATCGCCAGGCTTGGTGCTTGTAATATAGGCTAGACTTTAAACTCTCCAGGAGTTCATCAGCAGGCTTTGAGATCTCGTCGGCGAGTATCGGTTGGCCGGGAAATTGCTCGGTCGCAGGAGGTGCAACAATTCGCTTGGCGAGATTAATGTCAGCAATGAACGAGGGAGAATCCCTCATCAACCATCCGATCAGAGCTTGCGGAATGGTGGAGTCCAGGGGACGAAATGTGTAAAGCTCAAAAGACAGTGACGGGTAAGTCGTATTCCGTGTACATCTAGAGTCCAGTTGAGTCGGTCTGGCGTTCAAACGTCTCAAGACTACTTTGCCTGCGGGTCCCTCTGCCAATAACAAGTAGAATAGGTGCCTTGCCAAACCAGCTTCGGCCAGCACCATTTCGCGTTGCGGGGCTGGAATGCTGACCTCTCCTCCTCTATGCAGAATACTTCCCAGCTTCTGGACAAGAATCTTCAAGGGTGGCCAGTTTTGCCCACAGGCGCCTGCTGCGTCTATCTGTAGCTGCGAGTGTCTCGACGGTGTACATTACATTTTCTCCGAAAGCTTTTCTCGCGTAGCAGCAGTCGAGGAAGAGGACGACGTCACAATCGGCACCCAGAGCTGCGGTTGTATAGCTGACCAGTCCAGTGACGGTTTTCCTTGGATTTTGCTTTCATAGCCTTGCTATCAGTTATTGAAACTTCCAGTCGGCCGAAGAGGGGTAGACAAACGCTTCCCAAATGCACTCCTTGCGTCCCTTTGCCGCTGGGCCTCCATGTCCTCCATAGTAGATGATGACAAGGCAGCCTTCTCCGCCGAAATGCAATAGATAGTTGCTCAGGAATATACCGAGGCGAGCTTGGGGCTTATTCGACGGGATCTTCCTACGTTGTACCGCACATACGAAACTCTGCTGGAACAAGCATTCCAGAACCCTGAGTTCCTCGAAGAGATCGATGTCGCTATCTGCCCAGGATAGATCAGCACAGTCACAGAGACGTAACGCTGGGCGCGCTGGGGACGGTAATGTTCCAGTTGGCTTGATATGTCACTGAAACCCTTGGTTGCTGCTTCCACCTCCATGGCCACCCAGAGCAGTTAAAGTAGAGTCCAGCGGACACCACACAAAGTTAGTAGAATGTCTAAGCACCTACCCGTGGCAAAATCTTCACGATTAGGGCTTGGGTCTGGTGCTTCTACCCCTCAATGTACCCAAGCGTCAAGCGACCCAATAATCATAAAGCGGAAAGCATCGGCTGAGGTGCTGGGTTACATGCATGCAATATTGGCAGCCGATAGATAAGCCGTTGATCCTAGCATAAAGCAGTCTGTGTAGCCAATGTGGAGCCCCGCGATTCGAAAGTTGTTGAGCTGGCCAAGGCTGCTGTGCATCCGAAATCTGTGGCCGACGAAGGCCACGATAGGATGCTCGGTGGAGTTTTGCCATCTCTCTGGCGAGAATAGTACGACCAGGTGGAAATCGCGTAGGTGCTCGGACAAGGAGACTTGCCGTACAATGACATTCCGCGTGAAACTGTTCAATGAAGCGGTGCTAAGCAACAAGCGTCAGTATGTAGAATACCTCAAAGCTCAGACGAAGTTGTTGAGGACGGCATTCGGTTGATGTTGCGCAAAACAGCGGCGACTCATCTAGTAGAGGCATGGGAATGCCACCTCCCACATTTGTCCGGACGGTACGGCTCGTGGGCGATCGCCACATCAGCTGCATCAACGCCGCAGAGCGACAACGCCTTCGTCTATAAGACCCCCGTTCAACAAGGAGAACGGTCGATATAAGCCAGTGTAACTAGACTACCCTTCTAAAAGTGCGTTCCGACATCGTGGGGCAGCAGTGGCTCAACGTACCCCCCCCCCCCCCACCCCCCAATCTCGACCCGCACAACGAGTACAGGTTTGAACTAGACGACGCCAAGGAAAATTGGACATTCCCGGAGAAACGCTGCAACTTCATCCATACGAGCATGCTCTACAGCAGCATCAGCGACTGGAACAGGTAATATGAACAAGTTTTCCACGCTCTCGAGCCAGGTGGCTGGTTCCAGCAGCCGGAAAGGTCCATCATCAGTCGCTACAACGACTGACACTATTAATAAATACAACAAAACCGCGCTGAAGGAACAGCGTTCGTTCTTCACACTGTCACCGTCTCGCCCAAGTTCAGTTGGAGGTCTGCTGTTCTAACCAACCTGCAGTTCTATTCTCTATGGCCGTAGACCGGAGAAGAAGTGAGAGAAATCTGTGTGTATAAAGAATAGGAGAACATTAGTCTTCCATTTACCCACTTATCCAAACACGCCATCAGTGACTAGAAGTACCCGAGCCCCTAAATCGTTCTAGATTCGGTTATCGTTTCCTTCCATGGGTGCTAAACCTCCTTTTAAGCCGCAGGTAAGCACATGATGGCTCGTACGAGGTGGGACCTTCGATGCCGAGTCTTCGAATGTGGGCCGCAGAAACATGATTGTGGCGGTATTTACGGATCCGTATTGAATCACTGATGCACTAATTGAGTCGTAATGCACGTGCTTCCGCCCTTCCGGACACAACTTCCCTTCCCGGATTGGTGTGGAGAACTCCTTGCCGCTTCGGTACCCCACGCAAATCCTATTTGGACCTCCAGGAAATCCTTTTATCTGTACGCTGCAACTATTATTTAAAGGGCGCCCTCAAGAAAGAACTCTATGTGCAATCGGTGTTCTCTAGCTTGCAGATTCTTGCCCTACACCGACTGATATGCAGGAGAACCAAGCGCGGGCCGAATCGTGCCACGACGACAGAATCAATGACATGGAACTACAACACCGCAACAGATCCATACAATCCGCGACACGACCACAAGATGACACCACCATAATTCTGCAGGAGGATGTGCCGCCAAATGGTGGTTATGCTTGGGTCTGTACTCTTTGCGTGTTTCTCATCAACGCTCACACTTGGGGCGTCAACGGCGTAAGTGACTCTTTTCAACATCTCAGCGTTTCAACTGCTCACCATTCCAGGCTTGGGGCGTCATTCTCAATCATTTTTTATCAGAAGGATCTTACCCTGGGGCGAGCCATCTGGAGTACGCTCTCATCGGTGGCCTCTCCATCTCTCAAGCATTGATGGTCTCGCCTATCGCGGGCATCAGCCGAGAGAAGATTGGCACACAAAACACGCTGTTGATCGGCACTGTCGTCGTTTTTCTCGCTCTCTTCACTTCGTCCTACGCCACCGAGATCTGGCACCTCTTCCTAAGCCAGGGCGTGTGCTTCGGCTGGGGCATGGGATTCCTGTACATCACCGCCAGCGCCGTCCTCCCTCCCTGGTTCTCCACCCACCGCAGCCTCGCCATAGGCCTCTCCTCTTCCGGCGCCGGCCTGGGCGGCCTCGCGTACAGCCTGGGCACCGCCCACGGCATCGAAACGCTCGGCATCGCCTGGACCTACCGCATCCTGGCCATCTGCAGCGTCGTCATCAACCTGATCTCCTCGGTCCTGCTCAAGGACCGCATCTCCCACCCCAACCCCCAACCGCACCAGCCACACCGCGGCGGCAAATCCCGCCTCCGCAGCTTCAACCTCGGCGACCTCAGCCGCGTCGAGGTCCTCCTCATCGTCTTCTGGGGCCTCGTCACCGAGCTCGGCTACATCACCATCTACTACTCGCTGCCCAACTTCGCCTCCACCATCGGCCTGTCGGCAAGCCAAGGCGCCGTCGCCAACGCCCTGCTGAACCTCGGCCTCGGCCTCGGCCGCCCCATCGTCGGCTACTGCAGCGACGTGCTGGGCCGCATCAACATGGCGATGATGATGACGCTGCTCTGCGGCGTCTTTTGCCTCGCCCTCTGGATCCCCGCGCAGTCGTACGGCTTGCTCACCGCCTTCGCCGTCCTGGCCGGCTCCGCCTGCGGCACCTTCTGGAGCACCATCACCCCCGTGCTGGCCGAGGTGGTGGGCATCACGGACTTGGCCAGCGTGTTTGGCTTGATCTGCTTCGCCCTGGTCTTGCCGACCACATTCGCGGAGCCCATCGCTATGCAGCTGGTCAACTCGACGGGGCTGGGTGGCGGCCCGCGCCAGTATCTCGTGGCGCAGATTTTCGTGGCGGCCATGTTTATCCTGGGCGCCGCGAGCTTGTGGATGTTGCGGTCGTGGAAGATCTTTCAGATTGAGCGGAAGTCGAGGTTGGAGAGGGCGGAGGGCATGCTGAATCCCGAGGCGAGGTCGACCGTGTCGAAGAGGATGGAGAACGTGTGGCTGACGCCGAGGAGGCTGTTTTTGCCGTGGCGCGTATGATTTCATTGTAGTTCACTATGATTACTAAATCTGGGGCATAGGTAGGGGCTGGTGTGAGGAGGACGGTGTGCTCAACATATTCTGGGGAGAGATTGCAGAGGCCGCCTTGTTGGATGAGTTGATCAACAGACCCTAGAGGCAGAAACAGTCGTCACCACTTATGGTGCGCAATCAGTCTTATTTCTTTCGTTGGCGTCCGATCCTGTACGACATCACTTTTCGAATTGTAAGTTTTCTTTTACGTGGCAAAATTCAACTTGTTTTGAACTCGTGTAAAGTGATTTCAGGCCGACCAGTGATGCCAAACTAGGCAAAAGGGCTTGCACGTCCTCACGCTGATTACCGGCTCAACGGGAACGCCGACAGAAGCGCATGAACCTGCAGACCTCCCCGCATGACATGCAACGTAGGCCCATGCATGCGTCTGATTTACGGCCCCGCTCCCGCTGTAAGAGGGTCTTGCAGTTAAACGCTAGTGCGCAACTGATTTGGTCGCCAAGAAGTATGGTGGCAAGGCTGTAGGCAGAATATATTGCTCAGCCCACTTTGTGACGTCAGCACGCCTTTTCTTACTGCCACTGTCTTAATAGCGAGAGATACGAATGCAATGTGCGCCATCGGCTCAGGGTATGAGAATTCGAGGCACTGTTCCGCGTCTTGAATCCAGATCCATTTTTCCAAGTATGGGGCATATGGCCCCGCATAACATGGCGCTGTCGGCCGGAAGGTCACTGCAGTGACAACACTTCCAGAAAAAGTAAACGATAATTTGATATGCAGAGATTTAAGAGCTAGGAAAACCTCGGTGGTCGTATCAAACTGGGTATACATTTGCTGTTCTCCGCCCTCAAGTCTGCGCCACTACTTCCAGCCTTGCTAAATTCTCCGCAGAACTTAAAGATCTAGCATAGCTGTTCTTTGGTGTATCAGCTAGATACAAGGTTGTGAAATTTTAGTGTCGACATACTAAGAAACGGTCAGCGAAGTACAAATTTTCTCCCTGTGTGGAATAATCCGTACGCCTCAAGTGCGATTCACGCACGTCTTCCCAGCTAGTCTTATGCTTTCTCTCGCTCCAAAGACTGTAGTAGTATTTCCTCGGTTCTTCTTCGTACTCGATCTTGTCCACACGGTATGGGCCTTTCTTTCTATCCTTGTCTCCGCTCCGGTAGTACCAGACTTTGTCGCCGGATCGGAACTGGGGCGGCGTGACGTGTTTAACCACCCATAACTCCTTCGACCTTATTGCTTTTCGTTCGGGCATCATGTTTGCGAATGAGATAGGTATGTTCGGATTTGGTGGCGAGATGGAAACCAGTAACTAGTGGAAGATGATAGCATGGGAGAGCAGTTCAGCCTAGCTGGTGGGGTAGCTGGGTAGATATATGCAGAGAGCCAGGCTGAGCGGCTGAGCCCTAGTCTCTATGCTCGTCAGAATTTAGCGGCTAATCATGCACAAGGTAATTGAGCAACCAGTTAGGTGTGTTGGGAATGCGCCACTAATGTCGTACGCGGAATTGATAAGCCTTCGCCCTAATACTAACGGTCCTCCAGCCTTGCCCCGCACTCGTGTTTATATAGCCTTACGTCCTCTGATACAATTTGACTTGCTTGTTAGCTTTCCCAATGTCTCTTTGCGAACGATGGGTGGCGATGATTGTAAGTTACCCGGCTATTTCATTGACTTGCGGTCTCGAGTATCCTTACGTGAAGTACCAGTGGAACGGGGCCAAAACACCCCTGGCACTACACGCGCTGCCTCATCATCCAATATGTCCATTCCAGCCTCTATTGCTTACTCTTCCCGACCCCACGGCGGCCCAGCCGGGGGATCGGTGGGCGCGTCCAGCAGCGAGCCGGCTGCCTCACGAGCTTCTTCAGAGAGTGAAAATTACCTGGAAGATGATGAAGAAGGTTAGTATTTCGAACTTGATCCAGAGATCACCAAAGCAGCCCTTTGCTTTGAATGTCATTGACCTAAGCTTTCGTCAGACAACAACGATATTTCTGGGTATCCAATGTTTGCATCCCACCTTGCCTCACACCCAGATTTCCAAATTTTGAACCGCTTCGAAGCGGTAAGGCTGCGGATGCTATTACATAAGCAATATCGAATCACACAGCTTGTTACCAAATTTGACAAGTTGGACAAGGAAGCCTATGAGGACGATAGGGCCCTCGAGCTCAAATCTTTCCGAATGGACGGCAACGAAAACCGAGAAGAAGTCTTCAAAAAACTAGACTTGGCTTTCAAAGACCACGGTGAATGACGCACTCATCTACTCTATAACACTTGAATACTGACGAGGTGATAGACGATTTCCTGCAGCGATTATGTTGGGTAACGAGCAAGCCAGATCCAACTCCGAAAAAGGTCAAGTCACTGAAGCGTTGGATCGATTCCAAAGGTTTTCCAGCAAAGGATGACACGCAGTATTTGGACGCTACCAGTGACCATCTAATGCTTTTCGGGTACATCAAAGACAGCGGCATGGCAAAACTCGTCCCATTCGCCGAAAGAATTGTGGCAGGAATAGAAAGATGTCGTCAAAAGGTTGCCTACTTTCTCTTTTCCCTTTTTTTTTCTCTCCAAGCCCCCACGCAGTATGGGCTAGGTAAAGCGTTGTCTAAGAATGATTATCTGCACCAGATCCTCGCCCCCAAGTCCCCTACGACTATCGACCTTTCCCGTCCGACCATTCGCGCTGTCGCCAGGGTCATCGCGGCATCTCTCACGATATTTGTCCTCTTGGTCCCCATCCTTATCCTCAACTTCGTCGCCACTACGGCTATCAAGTTCGTGGTGATATTCATCGCAGCGACGGCTTTCGTGTCCGGTGTTACAGCAGCTAGCCTTGCAAGTATGGCGGAAATATTCGTGGCCGGGGCTACATACGCTGCAGTTCTCGTCGTCTTTGTTTCTCAGAATGGAGTCGGAGACGGTGATGGTGATGGAGTAAGTAACGGCGGAAATGGGACTACTGCATCATGACCAAACATCCAGTGGTGGCCACAACGCGAGTCGGGCATAATGCTATTGCGTCTTCTTTTATGAGTCCCTCAAAGAATCAAGTGTCTTGAACAATGCTCAGGGTCTTCTAACACCGTCAAAGTCTTCGAGCGCCATATCTGGAATTTGCAAGCATGTCAAATTGCCCCCGAGCTGACTGAGGCTTTGGAACCACTGGATGTTATTTGGAGCTCGGTCATCCAGAATATCCCTGGCCCACTACAATTCAGGAGTCTCTATCTACCACCAGTAAAATAGTCGGACGGATGGATACTATACATTAGACAACGATGACGCCTTCTTCTCTTCCCCTACAAACCCCTGCTGTGTCTCCAACTCGCGGTCAAGCGAATACTTCTTCGTAAAAGCAACACTGCAAACCAGCGCCACGCCGGCCAACGCGCACATGACAATCCACAAGGTGCGCAGCGACCCACAATACGCCGTCACCAGCTCCTCCATCATGGCAATCTGCGCCGCGTCCGAGCTCTTCCGCATCGCCTTGATCGTCTCCACGAGCGAGCTGACGTCCTTGCTGATGTCCCCCGCGTGCGCCGCCAGATAGACATTGCTCGACCCCTCCAGCTTCTTCTTCATGGCGTTCTGCACCACCGTGCCCCCCACCGCGACGCCCAACATCTGCCCGTAGTTGCGGAAAAACGCGCTCAGCGCCGACGCGATGCCCACCTCGGCCGCCGGCGCCGCCGCCTGGTTGCACAGCGACTGCGCTGGGTACAGCACCCCGAGCCCCAGCCCCGACACCAGCGCCAGCGGCACCCACTCGTGCGTCGGCGTGTCGGCGCGGAACAGGATCAGCAGACCCATGCCGGTGGTGACGAGAAGCCAACCCGACCAGAGCGCCCACCGGTACCGGCCCAGCCGTGCGATGACGAAGCCAACGACCACGGCCGCAGGCGCGACGGTGAAGGTCCAGGGGAAGAGCGCGACACCGGCGCCGATGGCCGAGAGGTTCTTGGCCGACTCAAAGTAGAGCGGCATGTAGAAGAGGATCCCCCACTGCACCATGCCGTGGATCACGAAGCTGAGGTACGTGGTGAGAGAGGTGCGCGACGCAAAGAGGCTGCCGGGCAGGATGGGCGTGGCGGTGAGGTAGGCGGACCAAATGAGGAAGAGGGCGAGCCCGCCGATGCCGGCAAAGAGAGGCGTGAGGGTGCGCCAGTGCGTCCAGGGGTACATGGTGCCGCCCTGGGGAGGGACGTCGTCAGTTGGTGGAGGTGGCTGGGGTAATGGTTATGAGGGGGCTTACCCAGGTAACGGGGATGAGGACCGAGGTTGTGGAGGCGACGAAAAGGAAAGATCCAACCCAGTCGATTTTCTTTAGCTTGGAGATGAGGTTGCCGGTTTTGTGTTGGAGGTTGAGGAAGACGGGGATCATGATGAAGGCGACGGCGCAGAAGGGAATGTTCAGCCAGAAGATCCATCTCTGCGAAGTTGTTAGCATATACGGAACCGAGACGAGAATGGTTCCTACCCAAGAAGACTTCTCCACCAGCACACCGCCGATGACGGGACCGGCCACGCTTCCGACCGCCCAGGTCATGGCAATGATGCCCACATACTTGCCGCGCTCCTTGAGCGGGGCCAGGTCGGTGATGATGACGTTGGACAACGCCTGGATGCCGCCGCCGCCGATTCCCTGGATAGTGCGTCCGAGCAGAAGAACTGCAAAGCTGTGGGAGACGGCCGCTATGACGGCACCAGCAGTGAAAAGGCCGAGGGCGATGAGGAGAATCGGCTTGCGCCCAAACACCTCTGAGAAGGAGGCAAAGCTTGGCTGGAAGACGGTCGACGCGAGGAGGAAAGAAGTGCCGCTCCAGAAGGCCTCGACGCCAGAGCCATGGAGCTCTTCTGCAATCGTCTGGCGGAACACTCTGTTAGCAAAATACGGCAAAGAGGACAATCATGTGCTTACTGGGAGGGCAACAGAGAGAGAGGAGGCATCCAAGGCGGAAACGAGGTTGACGACGCAGAGGCAACTGAAGGCGGCGTAAAATCGCCAACCAAACGCCGGCGCTGCGACATGTTTCTCTGTCTCGATTAATGTATCAATGGACCGTGTCGAAATCCGAACCGGCCCGAATTCGGGAGGGTATTTGAGATCCGTGGTGATGGTCATGGTAGCTGAGCAGGCGTTTTGTTTTCCGTAGCAGCCCACGATCAACGAAGCAGTGGATGCAGGCTATGGTAAGAGAAG
Source organism: Dothiorella sarmentorum (assembly GCA_023082095.1). Taxonomy (NCBI): domain Eukaryota; kingdom Fungi; phylum Ascomycota; class Dothideomycetes; order Botryosphaeriales; family Botryosphaeriaceae; genus Dothiorella; species Dothiorella sarmentorum. The sequence continues at coordinate 63,913 of JAJMVL010000071.1, read as the reverse complement.
AGCTGATGGTATTTAAAAGAGCGTGTTAATATCCAAGGAGAAGCTTACGCGTTCTGCCGAATCCAGGGCTGAGCTGTATAGCAAGCCACACCGGCTTGAGATCAACCACGATACACCAAAAAATGGCGGACTGAAGGATCATGCATAGGCACTGTGGCTGGAGTAGGTAGTGTCGAGGTGATAGCCCCGTGGAGCCGCATGCGTGTCCCTCGGCGATGCCGATCAAGCCATTTTGAGGCTGAGGCTTTAGCCAGGCACGTGGCTTAAGTTTTCTCGTTTCTTGTGTGGACTCCAAAGCGACTTCGCTTCGATCCCTACAAGTAATTGTGTTTTCTGATGCTTGCCACTGTGTAGAAACGACCCCTATCGGCTGAGGCATGGTGTTCGTTGCCAATGATCTAGTAAATCGACGGTGGTTCCAAATGTCTGCCGGCGCCGTTAGTCCGGCTTCTACTACTACCCCTCACAAGCTTTGTGGCAGAAGAAACAGCCTTAGCCTGTGCACCGTTTCAACGCCGTCCCCCCTTAGTGTAAGCGCCACTGAAGGCGGCATGGAAAATATGAAATAGCTATCATAGAACTCCATGTTGCCCAGGTCAGCCAGCCACTAGCCATGAGGCTGATGTCTGACGTACACCAGTATTGTTCTACAGCCGAAGACACCATTTGTCTGTTTCATCCGATAAGTTTTTACCACTCTTGTAGTACATCAGTTGCAGTCTTAGTAGACTTATCGTCTTACCAGAAACGCGTATCAATCTTGAGCTGTAGGTGAACCCTGGTTATCGGCCACCGGATCTATCCGTTCAAAAATGCCTACTACCGGGAACACCGATAGTATTTCCACGAACCACAAAAACATTTTCCCTAAAGGACAAGCTTTGCATTAGCCTCTACGCCATACGGGTGTCTGTTAGGCCGATTGCTAAAGGGAGGAATGGAAATTTCCGCCATTCGGACCGTTATGTACAAGCTACGTACTGCGTTCTCGAATCTTGCCGCCGCTCCCAAGAACATTTGCTTGGTAGTGGTAGATAAAAAGGTTTAGTAGGCTACCTGTCAAATACCATTCGATCATTCCACGCTCACCACTCTTTCAAAGGCCGCTGCCTCACTGTCTCTCCACCTTTTCTACTACATACACTCTCTTAAACACCTTCGAATTAGACAATGGAAATGTCGGACAACTGCCTCTTTAGTACCGTGGGTTACATGGCCTACTATACCTTCAAGCCTTTCCTTATCTGCCACGCCATTCTCTCAACAGCCTGGAAGGCCGCCCGCATGGTCAAAGGGTTGGCTGCCGAAAATGCGACCTACAGCGCCGAGCAAGCCTCTTTGGTTCTCCCTATCTTCCGGACCCGCACACACGAGCGTCCCCTCTCAGTTACAAGTCAGAACCACGAGCGTCCCGTCTCGGTCATGAGCCAAACCCACGAGCGTCCCGTCTCAGTCATGAGTCAAACCCACGAACGCCCCCTCTCGGCACGTTATCCATCCGGCTATTCGTTAGACCTCATGCTCCAACAACAACTGGCTGAAATTGAAGCCGAAAAAGATCACCATCAGCGTTGGAGCCGCCTCCCATCTTACAGCCTTTACGACGAAAATGCGGAGACGCCGCCGTCGCCACCACTGTCACCAGGAGACTTCAACTTTTCCAGGAAGCCGTCGTATGGCGGGGTACAATACAAAAATGACATCAGAATTATGGTGTATCCAGTAGAGAAGCAAAGTTTGCGCCCGGCCATCTCTTTTTGCACAGTGGCGCAAATCTAAAAATCGAGTATAGTTATGAATGAATGTGTCCTACGAGAAGTGAAACAAGGCCGCAACCCAGAACGAGAAGCCGAATCCGGGCACAACATATATTTGCCAGCTTAGGATACGTCAGCCTCCTATCTTACCGCTTCCATGGTCTCATATCTGTATCCACTACGTTTTCTTCAGCCTTGCGCTTTGTCCCAGCTCCGGGTGCATCGGGTGGCGGGGGACAATTCCATGTGGCTGGCCGGAGAGGCCATGAGGCCTGACTGGCACCAGCTAATGGCGGCAAAGCGAAGTGCTGCGGTTGCGTCCTTGTCGGCGCTGCTCCCGCTGGCCTTGTACCGTTCCACTCGTAAATCTTATGCGGCGGGACCTCCTCCTCATCACTGTCAGCCACCATCACAGGCTCATTCGCCTTCCGCTCCGCGTGTAGCACCAGGTTTCCATATGTATCTCCCAGGACCGCAGCTAGGTCTATAAAGCCGCCAAGCACCTTCACGTCCAAAGCGAAGTCCTTGCAGTTCTCTGCCCATTTATCCCTGACTAACTTCCACGCCGACGTTCTCTTCCGGATGATGAGGCATTCTTGCTTGTCCGTATCCCACGTGCAGTCAGCACCGTGCGGCAAATAGCGCCTCAGCTTCGTCCGGCGGTACTCTGCGAGCGGAAAGCGGCCCAAAACGTACTGCGAGTTCTGCAAGAAGACATTCAGATGGTCGCAATCCTCAACAAATAGTGGCTTGTCTTTGGGCAGGGGTCTGGCAAACTTGCGCGACCAGGTCAAGGCTGGTTCCTTGCCGACAGCGCGGTTGAAATATGCAGTGACGAAGGCTTGGTAGCACTCCCGTATCCTGGGATATTCAGCGAGACCCGGTAACCTGTTCTCCTTCATCTTCTCAGGCAGGAACTTCATGAAAGGTAGGAGCATGCGTTCCGCCTCGCGGGAGTTGACGCGGTTGCATTCCGCCAACAGTGTCTTGAAAATGGGGACGACGTCGTTTTCGAGATTGAGTCCCAAGGCCTTTGCAATTACTCTTGAGAGGAGATGCCAATCGGCGTCAGGCACATGCCGTTGTTCCGGGCTTTTCGTCCATAAGCTGTTGGTAGAGCCTGTTTCAGTGCGTAGAATCCAATATGGATTCCTCGGCTTCGGCTCTGGGGCTTCTTTCTTGAGCTTCTCGTTGTCGTGACGGAGGGAGAAAAAAGCGGCCATTTTTGCAAATACCCTCGGAATCCTTTCCGCAACGAAACTGGGGGGCAGTTGCACCAATATAGATAGAACCTTGTCCAAAAAGTGCAAAATGACCGGTGTATTTTTGGTGTGCCGTCCAAGAGCTTCTTCGATTCTTCGGAGTAAAACGATCAGCAGCGTTCCAGGAAACACGGACGGGCCTCACTTACTTTTCAGCGCTTTTCTCAAAAGACCGGGTGGTGGCCAGGATGTCAGCCAACGCCGTTGCATCCTCCAGGAAGAGCCGAGGGGCTCTCTCCAGCGCCTCATTCGTCTTCCGCTCAACGAAATCAAAGAGACCTGACTCTGCCACAGTTCTAGAGTGCAGTTGCTGGGATGGTTGACGGCCTAGAAGACCCCGAAGGAAATTGTGCGTTTCAAACACCACAGCGTCGTCAGGGACCAATTCTCAAGCCTGCAACTGTCAGCAGAGAATCTACAAGACGACAACCCGCCTTACCCGGCCTCCAGAGGTTGAAACCCGGCTTCCCATATCCAGTCCGACAATTCGGAGAGCCCTTGCGGCGATAATGGCTTTTTGAGTGGCAGTGCAGCGGAGTCGAACAGGTTGGCATCCTTCAGGGATATGCAGGCTTTGATGATGGACTCGAGGTTTCCAGACTTATCACCGTGGAGCTTAATATCAGCTGAGGTGCGAAGAATGAAGTCTTTGAAATCCCGGACAGCTCTGGGGTCGCTTGCATCTCCTGCATCTCCTGCTTGTTGTTGGCGCAGGTGGTCAAACATAGAACTCGGTGGGCATCGATAACGAGCAAGGAATGCTCTGGCCTCCGCATAAGACATGATTACAAGTGCCTAGGTAACCATCAGCACGCCTTCCTTGGGAGTCTGAGACCAATATACTTACGCTACCCCGAAAGACATGCGTCGCAGTAGCATCACTATACGTGTTCTTCAGGTCAGTCTCGGATGCTTCATCATTTTCCTCCCAATTTTGTTGTAAAATCTCTTCATTATCAACGCTGGCATCCGCCACGAGAAGTCGCCCACTCATGTCGAAAACAGATTCTAGCGAGACATTTTCCTCAAGCACTTCCTCCATTTCGTGGAAGTCACCAAGTTCGCAGCTGTCATATTCGTAATCGTATTCGTCGACCAAGACATGGCCGGTTCGTCTGTTTTCAATCCTCGCGAGAAAGATGTCAAACCCCAGTTTTTGACCAACTCCTTTCAGTGCGCGCGCCAGAGATAGGTCTCCTTCTGAGAGGACATCCAAACTCAACTGTTCTTGGCTGTAATTGTTCTGCAGGACGTAGACGTATCGAGATTCCAATCTGTCGTGGTCACGCTTCCAGGCCTCAAAATTCTTGTAGAGACTTTGCATTTGCGCGGACAAGTTGGCAGTTGAGTAGTCGACTGGTCGTTCAAAATCCTTCATGTCGTATATCAATGTCCAGCGGTATCCGGAAGAAACGGCGCTTGTTTCGGGAGTGATATCGCGATGCCTGCGCAGATTTAGTAGTGACAAACTAAGCGGAGAAGAAGAGCGTACCAGCACATGAAAGAAGGCTGTGACACCGAGCTCTTAAGCTCCTTCACAGCCCAAGAAAGCTTCGCATGGACATTGCCACCCTGATGCGGAGAAGGCAAGCAGACAACAAGACTTCCAATCGCACCGGGCATCATCCCAATCCTGCCAAACAAGTCAACCGGAGCCATTTCGTTGATTTGTTTCCCCCTTACATGGACTGTGGCTTGATGCTCGAATTCTTGTTGCACAGCTGCATTTCCCGCAGTTGCACGCCGACCGCATTCGGTTTGCAGTCGATTCCCAATTCCTTGACGGCCTCGTCCACTAGAACATGCAGCACGCGCTGCTCCCACAGCGGGTTCTCGAAGCGGAAAGCATCTTGGTTTAGAACACCACTTTCGGAGAGGGCAATGATACTTTCGGCATGCTCGGCGCTGAGGGGCAACGGAATCCTGCCGATGCCATCGATGTGAATCTGTGGGTCCTTGAACACGTCTTTGCCAATCGAAGCTGAATGAGCAAAAGTGCCGGCATTGTCATAGCAGATCCGGTTCAGGGTAGTGAGAAACGAGTCTGCGAAGTCGTCAACGGCATAGGAAGTAGTGCCGTGCTCGCCAGCTGAAGGCCTGACGTCACCACCAGAGTTGTGGCTGGCGCGGACTTCGCTGACGCTGTTGTCGTTGTCGCTGTCGTCGCTGCCCAGATCAATAACGACGGGCGGCAGTCTCTGTTGACCCTCCATAGTGACAGTCTCACAAGAGATGATGTGTGAAAAAGAGACGCGTGGGGTGGTTCGCGTCGAGTATGTAACGCGACGGCAACACGCTAGTAATCTACCGCAGCCGAAACCGCGCTAGTCCGAATGCGAGAGCGTGAACAATTGAACCATTTGCTGAAAACACATGCAGCGACTCTGCAAGTTCCCTTGATAAACGGGTCTGCATCTTAAATTTATCCCTGAACCTGTATTACACAGGCGGAAATTCAATAGTAAAGGAAGGCGAGATGTATACATTAGGATAGGTCAGCGCGTGATCAAGGTTGTGTGCCAGGGATGCTGAACGTTGCGGCGCGGAAGAAGAGGGGTGGACGGGTGATGTATTAATCTAGCTAAAGAAGCGGCCTAAATACCCCCTGCGCCTCGCACCTGCCAAACCCTGCCAACAACGTCTAGCCATATAAGAGGTCGTTAAAGGTTCCGCGATCTACTGACTGATCTAGATAACTTCTCGCGCAGTACATCCGGATGCGATGAGGACATGTGTCTAGGATTAAGTTCTTTCTTTGCCGAGATAACATACCTGAGTATCTTTTTTTAGTGAATGAGTGGAATAGTAAAAGAGTGTTATAGCTACAGAAGCGGCACCGCCTCCTCCTCTGTCACCGGCTAGACCTGCAAGAGAAAGGAGGACATGTATCGCTCCCGGCTTCAAAGCAAATACATCCTACTCCGCGTCCTTCAGGCGCACCTCGTTGAGGGTAATAACGCCATCTCCGTTTTTATCATGCTTAGGAGGGCAATCGATTAGCATTGTACGTCTTAATAATAGCTGTCATAACCACTTACCTGCTAAACCAGTTGATATAGACATTATTATCATCAACAGTGTTCATGTTCGTGGTGTACTGGTGGAGAGTGAGGTTACCATTGCCATTGTCATCTGCAAGGCTAAAGGCGTTCGCGTCGTCGAATTCGTCTGCGTCGAGTCCGCCAAAGTCCCTCTTCGAACCGGAACGGCATCCTAGAGTAGGCTTAGCATTGTGTTGTCTTGGTGAGGTAAATACGCACCGCCACTTCAGGCGCAGCAGAAGATGTTGCAGTTGCCGTTTCCATAGCACGGAGTGGTCTCGGTCCCATCGTTGCATTTGCAGGAAAAGGTGACGCCGCAGGTTTCCTTGCAGCATGCGGCGGTGGCGAACGGGGCGATGACAGAAAGAATGGTAAAGAATTGTGTAATTGTACGTGATGACTGGATGAATTCCGTGGAGGTAATGATCTCATTTGTTGCCTGTGAAAACCTTGAGAGAACGAGAGGCACAGAAGGCGGGTCCCTGGCATCCTTCTTAAAGCTGTCGCATCGGTCTCTAAGCCACTTGCAGCAAAGGAATGTGGTACTACACAAAATCCTCAGCCTTGTTTTTGCGTTCAGTAATTCGCGAGATTTATTATAGCTTTGGTACTATTAATAGTGTGGAATTCCAAATGCTCAAGTCGTCTTCATTAATATCTTTTGTTCGGCGTTAGGTGGACATGGCGCGTCAAATTGCACTGAATTGCGAACCAAACCAGTCCACGTATTTCTCGATTCTTGCTCTTAGCCTTTGGACCCACAGGTTTTTAATAGGTAAAAACAACTATAGAGATATCTCTATAAAACAAGGCAAGGGATACACGGTCTATGAACAGCAAGCAGTTTGGCAGAGACTAAAGTCTTAAGAGCCGCTTCGCATTCATGAATGCAATGTCTTCGAACCCTTCCTCCGACACCATACCGCTTGATCGTAACGTTTCCATAAATTCCGTGCCATTTTCATTCGATGAAAAGGGCCAGTCAACGCTGTACATGATTCTCTTTCCATCCGTTACCCGCAGCAAAGTCGCCATAGGATCGAGGCTGAACATGCCGCTCGTCGTGACGCAGACATTGCAACCATACGCCTTTCGAAATGTGAGCGTCCGGTTGACACTCAACACATCGTCCGTTCGTGCAAGGTAGTAGGGGACCAGCTCGCCCATGTGGCCCAAAATGATTTGCAGCTTGGGGAACCGGTCAAAGGCGCCACCGAGGTAGAGTTTGATGAAGCTCATGCCCGTCCTCTCATGCCAACCCCACGCCCAAGTCGCAAGTGACACCGCGTCGTAGTCGGAGTATTCCCCCGGCTCTGCTGGTGCGTACATCCCTGAGCCCGTCGAGAATACCTCGCCAGGATCCGGAGTTGTGGGGTGGAGGTATATTGGCACATTCAAGTCTGTGGCTGCGGCCCATAGCACGTCGTAGGCTGAGCCATCATAGAACAATCCATTGTTCAGGTAGCTGTCAACCAAGGCACCCACAAAACCATGAGTTTGAACGCATCGCTTGAGCTCCGCTGCTGCCTCGGAAGGCAGCCCCATGGGAAGGATGCAAAAGCCACGAAAGCGGTCTGGGTATGCCGCCACTCGAGAGGCAAGCTGATTGTTTGCGAGCGATGTCAAGTTCGGTAGGAACATTGCCTCGGGTACCGGAACGTGCGAAATGATTTGGATTTGGATGTTGTTGGCATCCATCGACGCAATCCGATTGGGGCCAACTTTGCCAAGGAGCGGGCCCAATGATCCAAACCCAAGTTTACCGAATATCGGGTTTTGCCTCGAGAAGTTCTGGAGCGCTGGCGATGTCCAATGTTCTTCGAGCGTGTAGTAAGGGACATCGTCAGCGCGTGGTAAGACTAGACATCTTACGGTCGACGAATAAACAAAGAAGAGAAAGGGCGTCAGACAAAGCATAGCCGATAGCCTGGTGAATAGGAACCATGATTCTACCCCTGCTCTTTATGGACGAGCGGGTCCTCAAGTAATCAGGCACTCAGTCAATGCCGGGAATGCGGGGACCCCGTCGCCCCCAATACATGCAGCCACCCAGAAAGTAAACTGACCACGACATCGAGGGTTACACGATTGGTGGCGCGATGTCTCGGTCGTCGCATCTAGATTTCCCCTTATGAGGCTGACTCAGGTGTACAGCGGCCAATCGGATGGCGTGTTTGCAGTGACGAAACCACCTTACACGGTTAGAAACGCCCACTCGACCTTGGTATTTGGAGGGCGCACTGGGGGTGTGGCTTCCGAGCGTGATGGAAAACTTGTTGAAAGAGTGTCGCGGACCTGGTATGGAAAGCTGAGTCGTCTTTCCGTAAAGGAGTTGACAAGATAACTACGAGGAAGCTGGAAAAGCCGGATTGCCTCCATAGGTAGACAATATCGGCCCGCAAGGCCGAGCGAAGAGTGGCAGATCTGCACGCGGCAACAGCAAGGGAAAACATGGAGAGTCGAGAAAGCCACTCATCGCCCGCTCACAGCCAAGTTGCGAAGAAGGACTTTTTCATTTCCACCACCTCTCCCAGCCGCTCGAATGGCTGCTTAACCAACGCCTCAACTGCACTCGCTGCGCCGCCAGACTACGCTTCCCTGTTCGGCGTAACCAAGCCTGCCAGCCCCGACGAATACAGCCGCAGACGGCACAATGATGTCCTCATGATCCTGCAGCCAGGCGCGCGCCGAGGCCATTCTGCGAAGCTGGGAGGGCTGTATCGAAGACGGTGTTGCCCTCGAGGGTTTCAAAGAGCCTTTTAGCCTAAGGTAGTGAAAGTGTGCGATGCTCGCCCTTCTTGTAAAATGACTGCAATGGCGTATAGGCGGCACGACATCAACGAAAGGGGTGATGTGAGGGGAAGTAGCGCAAAGGTTGTAAGAACGCTCACAGCCAAAATGAAGTACTACTATACCCTGCATAAGCCAAGGCGCCTAAATGCATCTTGCCTCGTATAACCGCATAAGCTCTTTAGCAGGATGTTCTTCGGACTTGCTTTTCTTGGGGTAGCCAAGCTTCATTTAGCCGATGAATGAGTTAGTATACCTCCATCGTTGTATCAAAAAAGTAGCCGTGACCATCCAAGGCTGTTTCGAAACACTTGGCCGGTAAAGTATTCCGACTACCCGCCTCTCCTTTTCAGCGTATGCTGGACTATAAATTCGTGGAGATCTGCTCTGGTCGAGTAGCCTCATCACTCACATCGCATCAACATGGTTTCGTTCAAATCGCTGTTGCTCGCTCTCACCGCCGTTGCAGGCGTCTTCTCTGCACCCACCGCTGGGGCTGGTGAGCTGGTTGCAAGGCAAAACACGCCAAGCGGTACTGGAACCCACAACGGCTACTTCTACTCCTTCTGGACGGATGGCACCGGCCAAGTCACCTACACCAACGGAGCCGGCGGTTCCTACAGTGTGACATGGTCTGGCAATACGGGCAACTGGGTCGGTGGCAAGGGATGGCAGACGGGTAGCGCCAGGACCATCAACTACTCTGGCACGTACAACCCCAACGGCAACAGCTACTTGGCCATTTATGGCTGGTCCAGGAACCCTCTCGTGGAGTATTACATTGTCGAGTCGTACGGCACGTACAACCCTGGCTCTGGTGGCACCAAGAAGGGCTCAGTCACTTCGGATGGTGGCACGTACGACATCTACGTCTCTACCCGCACCAACGCCCCTTCAATTGACGGTACTCAGACCTTCCAGCAGTACTGGTCGGTACGTCAGTCCAAGCGGGTTGGCGGAACCGTGACGACGAAAAACCACTTCGACGCCTGGGCCAGTGTTGGCCTCAACTTGGGAACTTTCGATTACCAGATTGTCGCTACTGAGGGTTACCAGAGCAGTGGATCCGCCACAATCACTGTTCAGTAATCGCAGTTCCTGTCATGAACCTTGCCGCTCGTCACGTGTGGATGATCGGGATGGGAATGTGGCCGTTTGATCGATGTCAGCATTGGCAGTTTCACATTTGGTATGTTTTGATTTCATGTTGTACGGGGAAATGTCGTGGCTTCCATTTCAAAGTGGTGGCTTACAGGTCGTTCCGTCCTTGATGGATCTCCATAGACCCCTGCTGTCGCTCGCTAGTCTCTCCAATGCAACTTCTTTCTTGTATTTGCGTGTCTATATTTTTTTTCTTTTTTCCAGCCGCAATAAATCATGGGCGCTTGGAATTGCGAACCCCGCACCATCACCCCGGGCAAGTTCCACAATAACCTCAGTGGCTTTGAAGCGCCATCCTATGTAGCGAAAACCCTAGGCTAGTTTCTATAGCTTAAAAATATAAGAAAATATCTCTAGAGATAGTAGCTCTAGTATAATATTATTAAGATAAGATAGTACTCTAGGTATATAGAGATTAAAGAGAATAAAAGGACGGATAGGCTTATAAAAATAGCTTTAGACCTCCTAACTATAGAATAGAACCTTACTATAGTAGCCTAAGTAAGAAAATAGAACTAGAAAGAGTAAGTAAGAGACTTTATAGACTAGTAAAAGATTAGGGTTAGGGTTAGGTTACTTACATCAATATTAAGGCGGCCGCAGTTTGGATGCGGATATTCGTGGCGCCGGCTTGTGCTCGGGTGGTAGATCGGGTGCAAGGTAGCAGCAGCCCACAGAGTTTAGAGTTACGCTTTAGTAGGAGGTGCTTAAGATATTACGCTCTGTTCCGACATGTAGCTACTACTTATTGGCTATCGACATCTACTGCCAATTTGTCCTTGATGTGGTGGTCGAGAATGAGAAGGAAGAGCTAGTTGAGTAAAGAAGACGGGAACTATACTCAACTACAGTATTAAATAACGGCGGGTCCTTAGTGGACTGCAAAGGAATACCAGAGGGAACTTAACATGGTAGTAGAAGATAAATCTTCGTCCTGGGTCGCGAAACCGAGGATACTTCTAGAAGCCATGGGTACTCAAGGCCATTTTACTCACTGTTACACCGCGATTGGTCCCTGGCATCAACCATGACCCCAGGTTCTTCTCCGAGAGCGTAAAAGGGATTGACACTCTTGCCTTTTTAAAAGCTACTACTTCTGTCTTGGCCATGCCATGTCCATAATAGCGGGCGACAGCACCGTGCAAGCACTGTCTATTCCAAAAGGAAGCCCTTCAGCGTAACCAGCACCTCATCAACCTTATGCACCGCCAACGACGCATGCGCCTCCCCCGCCACGACCCGCAACTCCGCCACGCCCGCCATCAACGCAGCAGCCCTCTCCGCCATGCCCACCGAAACATTCACATCCGCGTCCCCATGCCACAACACGACCCTCCTCCCGGGGCCGCGTACCCTCACGTCCTCGAGCCCAAACCCCCACTCGCCGCCCAACAACCGCGCATCCCACGCGGGCCCCTCCGCACTAACCGCAAATGCACCCCTCACACTCTCCACCATGGCGGCCCTGCACCCGCCCTCATCCCCCTCAAACACGGCCCGATCCGGCAGCGGCCGCCCCGCCATGCCCCCCGCAACAACCCGCTCCAACGCGTCCCCGTCGGCCCCCCTCGCCACGCCGCCCAACCCCCACTCCAGGCCCCACCTGACGCCGGCCGTCCACCACGGCGCGACGCACAGCAGCGCGCGCGCCCCCCACAGCATGCCGCCCAGGCCCAGAGCGGGCGGATACAACCCCGCCACGATCCCCACGCCCACCACCCGCCCGCGCAGCTCGTCGCTGCCGCAGCAGCAACACGCCAGCGCGTACGCCGCGCCCGCCGACACGCCGACGATGGCCACGCGCGCGGGCGGCGGGGCGAGCGCGTTGAGCAGCGCGCGTGCGTCGGCGGGCCAGTCGGCCATGGCGCGGGAGGGCTGGAAGGTGGAGCCGCCCATGCCGGGGCGGTCGGGCGCGAGGAGGCGGATGCCGTGGCGGAGGGCGGGGAGGTGCCAGGGCTGCGCTTCGGCGTGCGAGGCGGGGAAGCCGTGGAGGTAGAGGAGGGTCGGGGCGGTGGGGGAGGCGGCGCCGTAGGTGGCGTAGGAGAGGGTGCGGCCGTCGGGAAGGGTGAGGGTGTGGAGGGGGACGTTGGCGGCGGCGGGCGAGGGGGTTTGGTTTTGGTGCGTGGGCATTTTTGGGAGGGGGTTTTTTTTTTCGTCGATTGCCTGGTGGGTGGGTATAACAGTGGGTTGTAAATTGGGTGTGGGGAGTTGGGGAGGCGGATGGGAGACTTATTTAAGGTTTTGGCGGGATCGAGGGGATTTTGTTATTTTGGGACTGTGAAACATGGGAGGATTGGGGCCAAGAACGGGGGCTGTGGCTACATTGACGCGGCATGCAGGGTGAAATAAGCGCCATGCGGTAGGGTTGTTGTTCCTGTAGGGGGCCCCGCCTGCATGTTGCTACCTAGTTTCATTGCCTTTGGAGACGTGGCTGTTGTTTCGGGTCTGCGCAATCTGGATGTCGAGAGGTTGTAGAACTGAAGGCTACTAATATGGGGAATTAGTGTTGTGCAACTATAAAGTTGCAAAAGCAATGGCAATCTAACGCTATAAACATATCAAGCCACCTGGGAAAAGATGACCGCAGACAAACCACACGACGAGCTCCACAACACCATGCCAAACCGCCAGAAAACCAAACAACCACGCCTCACGACGTCGCCACCACCCCCGCCGCTAACCGCGCCGTCTTCGCCCTCGCCCAACTCAGCAACCTCCCGCCCCTCCTCTCCACCTCCACAGTCCCCACAGTCCCCACCCCTCTCGCCTTAGTCCCCCCTCTCCCCCCCTTCGCCTTCACCTTCGCCTTCCCTCTCCCCAGCCCCATCCGCCCCTCCAACAACACCGCCTGCCCCGCCATCGACGGATGCTCAACCACATCCTCCATCTCGACCCTGCACCCCGCCGCGGCGCTGTACCACTCAGCCAGCTGCGCCGCCGCCACCAGGCTGCCCCACACGTTGTAGAAGCACGTCGTGCTGGTGACGACGTCCTCGTCCTCGTCCTCGTCCTCGTCCTCGTCCTCGTCGCCGTTCTCCTCAACGCTCTCGGCGGCATGGGCCTCGTCCGCGAACTTGATCTCGGTCTCGGCCGCAGGAAGCAGCAACACATCCCCCCACGCCTTACGCACCAAGTCCCGCACCGCCGGATGCGCGTCCTCGAAGCGCGCGGGGGTGGCGCTCTTGTCAGGAAGGAGGAGGTTGCCAGCGGCGTCCACGGCGCAGCGGGCGAGGAGGGGAATGCGCGGCACGAGGCCCGCGCCCGCGCCCGCGCCCACGGCGGCGGGGAGGAGAGCTGCGTGGCCCCGATCCGGGTCCGTCAGCAGCGCGACGTTGGCGACGAGGTCGTCCAGCAGCTCGGCGACGAAAGCGGGGTCGAGGACCTTGTCCGAGAAGTGCAGCGACAGCTCGACAACGTCTTCGGCTGCGGCCGCGGTCGCGCTCGTCCCGCGTTTCGGCGTCGACAAGACGAGCACGTCGACGGCGTCGGCCTGGCCGGGGAACGCCGCGAACTTGCAGGCCGCGGGCCCGAAGCGGAAGTGGGCGAGGGCGTCGAGGGCGGCCGCGGGGAGGTTCTGGTGCTGGACGACGGAGCTGAAGCGGGTCCAGAGGGGCCAGGGGGTGCAGCGGGCGACGAGGGAGGGGAGGCCGAGCGTCTCGAAGGGGAGGGAGGCGAGGTGCTGGGCGTGGACTTGGGCGAGCAGGGCGGCGGGCGAGGAAGAGGAAGAGTCTTGGTCCTCCAGCCGCACGCGCACCGGGATCAGGTTCAGGCACGGGCCCAGCACCTCGTTGACGTCGCCCGGCAGCCGCGCGACGGTGCTGCTGCTGCTGCGCCCCGCGACGAGGTGGCCGAAGACGACGTCGGGCGACGCCGCCGCGCGCGCCAGCACCAGCGCCCACGCGGCCTTGAGCACCGTCGCGAACGAGTAGGCCGGCAGGCGCGGCACGGCGACGTCGCGCGCCGCGGACCGCAGCTTCGTGTGCGCGTACGGCGGGCTCTTGTGCGACACGACGTTCGTCACGCTCGCGCCGTCCAGCAGCTGCGCCCAGTACTTGTCCGCCTCGCCGCCGGGCGCATTGGCGCTGCCCGCGGCGGCGGCGAAGGCGGCGAAGACGGGGCGCGCGGGCAGCGGCGCGGCGGCCTCGTACAGGGCGGCCAGGTCGTCGACCAGCACCGGCATGGACACGCCGTCGTACTGGGCGTGCGAGACGCGCATGACCAGCAGCGCGCCGCGGCGGCCGCTGTCGAGCAGCCAGAAGCGCACGAGCTGGCCGCCGAGGCGGGCAGGCGCCTCGCGGTCGCGCTTGACCAGCTCGGCGGCGAGGGGCAGCTGCCGCCACTTGGCGCACTTGTGGTGGTGGACGGCGGGCGTGGTGCGGTGGAGGACGACCTGCCAGACGCGGCGGGCGTGGGCGATGAAGGCGGTGCGCAGGATGGGGTGGTGGGCGACGAGCTGGGCGCACGCGGCCTCGAGGCGGGCGGCGTCGATGCAGCCGCCCGTGAGCTGGAAGAGGAAGTAGTTGGTGTTGCCGCGCGTGCGCAGGAGGCCGGTGGTGACGAAGCTGGCCTGCATGTCCGTGGCTTCGAGCACGTCGGCCACGTTGGCGCGCGGGGTGCGCACTGCCGGGCACACGACGCCGTCGACGAAGCCGCCGGCGACGAGAGCAGGCGGCAGCGTCGAGAAGGGCTCGTACGTGGCGGTTGATTGCGCTTCTTGCACGGCGCCCAGGCACCGGCACAGTGCGGCGAGACTGGTGCTGCGCAGCACGTCGGCGACGGAGAGCGTCCAGCCCGCGGCCCGGCACGCTGCCACCAGCTGGATGGCCAGGATCGAGTCGCCGCCCAGCCCCAGGAAGCCGTCGCTGGCGCCGATGCGGGCTGCCGGCACGTCGAGGACCGACGCCCACAGCTCGCGCATCCGCTGCTCCACGTTGGTGAGCGCACTCTCAGGAGCCTGGCTGGTCTTGTTGTGCGCCAGGTAGGCCTCGGCGGCGGCGCGCAGGCGCTTGCGGTCCGTCTTGCACGAGGGCGACAGCGGGATGGCGCGCAGCGGGATGAAGAGGGCGGGGATCATGTACTGCGGCGCCCTCTCGGCCATCCTCTCGCCGACGCCCACGACCGCAGCCCGCAACCGCTCCTTTGTGGCAGCCGACACGCTCCCCGTCGCCTCGTCGCCGTCGTAGCCGTCGCCCAGCGCGATCAGCGCGGCCAGCTTGGCGTCATTGGCGCCGCCCCCCCCGCCCACCACCTCGGCGGCCGCGTCGAGGGAGCTGTCGTTGAGCGCCTGCTTGAGATGGTACTCGACCTCGCCCAGCTCGATGCGCTGCCCGCGCAGCTTGACCTGCGTGTCCTTGCGCCCGACGTAGCGGTACGACCCGTCGGCGTTGCGCTGCGCCAGGTCGCCCGTCTTATACATGCGCCGGGGCGGCTGGCCTGGCTCGCGGGGCGCCCACGCCGGGTTCGAGATAAAGGCGGCAGCCGTCTGCGCGGCGTTGTTGAGGTAGCCGCGCGCGAGGATGGGCTGGTGCTGTTAGTATATATACATCTCCATCAGCAAAGGGATTACGAGCACTTACGCCTTCGATGAGGAGCTCGCCAACGGCACCCATGGGCGCCAGCGTGTCGTGATCATTCGGATCCACAATCCAGTACGCCGCCACGTTCGCAACGCCAATGTTGCTGGGCTCCGTGTCGGCCGTCACGTCCTCCACCGAGCTGCTCACCAGCGAGCACTCGGTCGGGCCATACGCGGGGATCAGCCTGACGCTCCCGGCCCACCTCCTGATCTCCTCCCTGGGCGTCGACTCGCCGCCGAGCACCATGGTATGCAGGCCCGGCACGCGCGCGGGCTGCAGCACGCGGATGAACGACGGCGTGAAAACGGCCACGTTGACGCGCATGCGGCGCACCGCCGCCTCGACGCCGCCCAGCCGCTCGCCCTCGCCCGGCACGCACACGCACCCGCCGGCCATCAGCGTCGCCAGCACCTCGCCCATGGCCGCGTCGAAGCCAAACGACGCAAACTGCAGCATGCGCGTCGCGGGGCCCAGGCCCCACGCGCGCCGCTGGCCCTCGGCGCTCGCGCACCACGCCCCGTGCTCGACGACGACGCCCTTGGGCGTGCCCGTCGACCCGGACGTGAAGAGGACGTACGCCGCGGACGCCGCGGACGGTGCCGGGCGCGATGGGCTCGGGCTGAGCGGCGGCAAGCCGTTCAGCATCGCCTCGTCCACGACCAGGACCTCGGCCTCTGCCCCCGCCGCAGCGGCCAGCGCCGCCGCCACCCCCGCCGACGCCAGCACCACGCGCGGCCGCACCTGCGCGACGACGGCGGAAAAGCGCCCCGTCTGCGTCGCGTCCATGGGCACGAAGGCGCCGCCGGCCTTGAGCACGGCGACCAGCGCGACGGGCGCCCACGCGCTCTTCTCCATGCACACGGGCACCAAGACCTCGGGGCCGACGCCGCGCGCGGCCAGGTGCGCGGCCAGCCGGCCGGACCAGGCGTCGAGCTCTGCGTGGGAGAGGTCGCGGTCCCAGGCGCAGATGGCGGGGGCGAGGGGGAAGGTGCGGGCGTGGCGGGCGATGAGGGTGTGGATGAGGGAGGTTGGGGGGGTGGGGAGCGGGGGAGGAGGCGTCAGGGCGGAGGAGGGGAAGAGGCGGATGGAGCGGAGGGGCGTGGTGGTGGGGGCGGAGGCGGTGATGGCGGCGAGGGCCGTGGTGAGGGCCGTGGCGACGTGCTGGGCCTGGGCGGGCGTGAGCACGGCGGGGCGGTGCGCGAGCGAGACGTCGAACTGGGACGGGGTGGCCCAGATGTTGAGCGTGAGGTCGTACTCGGAAGGGTCGTGGCCGGCGAGGGGGGCGAAGCTGAGGGCGCTGCTGCTGCTGTCTGCCGAGGGGGATGCAGACGCCTGGGAGCGGAAGGACATGCCCGTGTTGAAGAGCGCGCGGCCCGCCGTGCCCCGCCGGTGCTGGATGTCAGCGAGCGACACGAACTGGTGCTGCAGGGCGTCGGCCCAGCCGTCGCGCGCATCCGCCAGCAGCGCCGCCACCGTGCGCGCCTTGTCCACGCGCATCGAGACGACGAGCATGTTGCACACGGCGCCGACCATGTCAGCCATATGAGCGACGGGTGCGTCGCGGCCGGCGCTGAGGACGCCGAAGCACACGCGGTCCATGCCGGTGTAGGCGCGCAGCACCAGCGCCCACGCGACCTGGAACAGCGTCGCGGCCGTCGTGCCGTGGGCACGGCAGAAGCGCGGGATGCCCGTGGCGGCGGCGTCCAGCGTCAGGTGCGTCGTCTCGACGGCGAGCGGCGCGCTCGGCGGGGCGGGGCGGAGGACGGGGAAGTGGCACGGCTCGGCGTGGGCGAGGCGCTGGTCCCAGTAGTCGATGGACGCCTTTGCGTCGAGCTGGCGGATGTAGGCGACGTAGTCGCGGTACAGCGGCGGCGTCGCGGCGTTGAGCGCCAGCCGGTCCTCGTACGCCAGCGCGAGGTCGCGCAGGAGGACGGGCAGCGAGCTCCCGTCGATGAGGGCGTGGCTGATTTCCAGCTTCATGTAGACGCCCGTCGCCGTCTTGCACACGGCCAGCCGGTGCGCCGGCTCGTTCTGCCCGTACGCGACTGCCGGGAGCTTCTGCAGCGTGGCGAGCGCGTCGTCGTCGTCGCTGCACTCGAAGTGCAGGGTGCGGGGGAACCACGACTTGAGCACCACCTGGTCGTACGCGCCCTGGCCCGACACGCTGTCGACGAAGACGGTGCGCAGCGTCGAGTGCCGCGCCACGACCTTCTGCCATGCCGTCTGGAGCTTGACGAGGTCGACGCCCTCTGCTCCCCGCCAGGACACAGAGAACAGGAACACGTTCTTGTAGTTGTCGGGAGCCAGCGCCTGGTTGATGAGGATGCCCTGCTGCATCGGCGAGCACGGGTACATGTCCGCCACCTCGTCGATGCTGGAGAGGCCGAGCTGGGGAACCATGTCCGACTGTATCTTGTCGAGACCGTCGTACGCCAGGGGCAGCAGCGGGAAGTCGCTGAGCGTGCGTTCCGGCTCCCTGGCCGAGAGTTCGTGCACGGCGGCCATGAGCGACTGCTCATATGCAGCGATCCACTGGCGGACGCCGGCATCCCGCGTCGTGTGGCGGTTGTAGGTGAAGGTGAAGGTTGCCCTGCCGTCGCTGACCTCGGCAGAGATCTCAAACAGCCCCATGCGCCTGCCTTGGGCCCCGACGTCCGACGTTGGCGCGAGCATTCCGTCTTCCGCCAAAGGCAGCGACACTTGCTGCAGGAGCGCATCGTCGCGCTCAAGCTGCTGGTAGAGGCCCAGGTAGTTGAACATGATCTCCATGGGCCAATGGTTCTTGAACGCCGCTTCGCCCTCTGCGGAGAGGAAGCGAGACCCAAAGTAAGCCCAGCCATTGTCCTTGATCGCGCGGCGGGCGTCCTTGGTCCTGCGAACCGCATCGGCGATGGCATTGGCGGCGCCAGCGTGAAGCGGCACGTAGACGGGGCAAATGGTCGTGAACCAGCCCACGGTTCCCGAAAGATCGATTTCAGAGTCCCACGGCTCGCGTCCGTGGCCCTCGGTGTAGATGGGCGGGAGGTCCCTGTCGTGGAACGTCCGCGAGAAAGATTCGAGCAGCGCCGAGATGAACAGGTCCATCGGCTCCGTGCCGAACGCGTCGTTGCACTTGCCGAGGAGCGCCGAGGTGGACCTGGCGTCGAGGCTGAAGCCGATGTCGATGGTGTCGGCGAAGGTGTTGGGATGAGCCTCCAAGGCCCAGTAGTGGTACTGCGCCTGCGGGATGTCCACCGGGAAGGCCTTGTGCGGCGCCACATGGTGGGTGATGTGCTCCGCCTGCAGCCTGCTCCACGTCTGGAACGAGAGCGGGTCTTTGGTGAAGAGCAGGCCGGTGGTGAGCAGCTCCTCTAGGTCCTGCAGCAGGATGCGCCACGAGACGAGGTCGATGACCAAGTGATGCGCCGCCAGAAACACCAGGTGCTCGCCCGACGCCAGCTGGATCGAGTCAACGGAGAAGACGGCGCCGTTGTAGGGGTCGAGCCGGCGCTGGCCCGCCGCGACGACGGCCGAAACATCGGCAAAGGAATCGACGCTGTGGTGCTGGAAGCGATGGCTGCCGGCGACGTCGGAGCGGATCAGCTGGGCCCACGCGCCGTTGGCCTTGCGGAACCGAGCCCGCAGCATCGAGTGATGGCCAACGACCGCCTCGACCGCCTTGGCGAGCGCCGAGACGGGGACCTTGGCCTTGAGCTGCAGGAGGCTGCTCTGGTTGAAGTGGTAGTCTGCCGCTGCGGACTCGCGGGGCACCGAGTCTCCCAGGCCGGCGGCAAAGTAGAGTTTCTGCATGGGCGAGAGGCCAAAGGCCGTGCCGGGCGACTCCCTCTCAAAGCGCCTGGTGTCGCCGCCGGCATCCGAGGCGCACGCGGCGAGCTGGCCCAGGCTTTTGCTCTGCATGATGTCCTTGACCTTGACGACGACGCCCTCGGAGCGGCACCGGGCCACGACCTGCATCGCCGTGATCGAGTCGCCGCCCAGGCCGAGGAACGAGCGGTTGAGCAGGACCTGGTCCGTCGCCAGGTTCAGCACGCGGCCGACGACGTCCTGCAGGCGCACCTCCATGGGCGTGGCGGCGACGCTGCGCTGCTCCTCGGCGGCGCTGAGGCTCCGCACCTGCTCGCACGTCTCGGCGGCCATGGTCTCCAGCCAGGCCGTGATCTTGCGCTTGTTGATCTTGAGCGACGTCGTCAGCGGGATGCCGTACACGACGGCCCACACGGCCGGCACCATGTACGCCGGCACCTGGTTCTCCAGGTGGGCGCGCACGTCGGCCAGCTGGCGCGCGGCCGTGGCTCTGCTGAGCGAGTCGATCAGCTCCAGTTCCATGTCGCTGGCCGCCGCCGCCGCGAGCGACTTGAGCGACACGGTCGCCACCAGCTTGCCCTTGAAGACGCCGGCCCGGGGCAGCGTGACGGCCGCGTTGCCCACCAGGCTGTGCGCCGACGTGTGGTGCTCGATCTCGCCCAGCTCCAGGCGCTGCCCGTGCAGCTTGACCTGCAGGTCCTTGCGCCCGACAAAGTGCACGGCGCCGTCGGCCGGGTTGTAGCGCACCAGGTCGCCCGTCTTGTACAGGCGGCTGGTGCCGCGGATGCTGCGCAGCCAGGCGGGGCTGTCGATGAAGACGTCGGCCGTCTTCTTGGCCTCGTGGAGATAGCCCCGCGACAGGCCCGGCGATTCCAGCAGCAGCTCGCCCACGCAGCCCACGGGCGCCAGCGCGTGGTGGTTGTGCGCGTCGACGATCCAGCACACGCTGCCTACGCCCTTGCCAATGCAGGCGTGGTCCGAGTCGGCCGTGACGTGGGGGTTGAGAACGGACGCGACGGAGCACTCGGATGGGCCGTATGCGTTTTGCAGCCGCACGACGCTCGACCAGGCCTTGTCGCTGCTCGCCATGGCCTCGCCGCCGAGAACGAGCGTCTTGAGGCTGGGGACGCCGTTCTTGGGCAGGAGCCGGGCAACAGAGGGCGTCAGTAGGGCCCAGGTGACGCCCATGGCGCAGATGGTGTCGATCAGCGCGGCGGGGTTGGTGCGCGCCTCGTCGTTGATAATGCACACGCAGCCTCCCTGCATCAGGGTGCTAAAGGTCTCGAGGACGTACGGGTCAAAGCTGTATGCCGAGTACTGCAGCACGCGCGACAAGGCCGAAATGTGCATGGCTGAAGCGAGCGCCGACGACTGCGACGCAAACGCCTGGTGCTCCGTCACGCTGCCCTTGGGATGGCCCGTCGTGCCGCTGGTGAAGACGACGTAGGCTGCTGTCTTGGGGCCGACCTTGGGCAGCATGGTCGGGCGGGCTTTGGAAACGGCCTCTATGGTTTGGGCATCAACCACGAGAATCGTCCGTCCCGGGCCTTGCAGGCGGTCGGCGTGGAGGGCAGACGAGAGGACGACGTCTCCCTCGACCGTCTCCAGCATCTCGCCGATGCGTTTCTCGGGGTGCGACGGGTCGAGCATGCACATGGCGCCGCCGGCCTTCAGGATGGCCAGCTGCGCCACGACGGCCCACGCCGACTTCTCGAAGATTGCAGGCACCACCTTTTCAGCCTTGACCCCGAGGGTGACGAGGTGCTTGGCCAGCTTCGTCGACATGATGTCCAGCTCGGCGTAGCTGAAGTTGGCGTCCCACGAGCAGACGGCCGCGGCGTTGGGGGCGCTGCGGGCCTGCCGCTGGACAAGGTCGTGGATGCAGTGGGGGACGGCGACGGGGTAGTTCCTGTTCCAGTCGAAGATGCGGACGCGGTCCTCGGGGCTGCAGTAGTCCAGGCTGCTCACGGGGGCGTCGTCGTGCACGCGGTCGGCGAGCTGCCGCATCATGTGCTCCAAGTGCGCGGCGAGCTGCTCGGCGTGAGCAACGACTCTGGGATCAAACGTCATCTTCAGTGTGACCCTGTCGCCAGCCAGGACGCACTCCATGCACAAGGCGTACGTGTTGAAGTCATCCTCGTCGGTCGGGACGACTTCCAGGCCAAGCAGCGACTGGCCCTCACGCGCCGGCTGGACGACAAGCAGGTTCTGGAACTGGGCGTTGCTGCTGACCTGGGAGATGTTCTGGAGGCCCCAGTGCTCGAACGGGATCATGTCGGTGGCCTGGTTCTGCATGGCCTCGAGCATCTCGGCGACGGGCTGCTCGCGGTTGAGATGCACCTTGACGGGCACCGTCGTGATGGTCGGCCCGTTGATGCGCTCGATATCGCGCACCGGCGCGTTGCGGCCAGACATGGTGGCCCCGAACACGACGTCCTCCGAGTTGGTGTAGCGCCCGAGAACCAGCGCCCACGCGGCCCGGATGATGGTCGACGTGAGTATGTCAGAGGACGAGTCTCTGGCCATGGCGACGGTGCGCTCGTGGCGGCCATGGGCGCGAGGCGTGTAGGTGCTGGAGGGCAGCTGGGGGAAGGTTGCGGGCGGCTCCCCGGCCAGCTGGGCGCGCCAGAAGTCGTCGCACGCCGCGTCATCGCTCGACGTCAGGTAGCGGATGAAGCTGCTGAACGGCGCCAGATCAGGCACTGCATTGCCGTGATAGGCTTGCTCCAGTTGCTGGAAGACGAGGCCCTGGCTCCACCCGTCAAACAGCGAGTGGTGCGCTGTCCACACAAAGTGCGTCGCCGCCTTGCCTCCGACCAGCGCGAATCGGCCCAGGGACCCGCCCCAGCTGACGGGAACCTGGAGGTCGTCCTTGAGGTACTGTTGCAGCGAGGTCGAGTGCAGCCAGGACAGAGGCTCGGCCAGGACCACCTGCAGCGTCCCCGCCGTCTCCATGCTGACGAGCCTGGTCCGCAGGATGGGGTTCTGCCTGAAAACAAGCTCCCACGCCCGCTTGAACCTCGCAATGTCCAGCGTCGGCGGCAGCACGAAGACGCTCTGGCCCATGTACGCGCCCTGCTGCTTCATCGACAGGGCCATCAGGCCCTCCTGCAGCGGCGCGCAGGGATACACATCCTCGACCAGCTCCCTGCGCACGCCGCACTGGGCCGCCACCTCGTCGACGAGCCGGTCCACGCCCTCGTCGTCCTCAAACAGCGCAAACGGCGCCACGCCCGCCTCCGCAACCCTCGCCTCGCCGACGTCCCGGGCTACGGCCGCCATGTCGCGCAAGAGCGGCCGGTTGAAGACGTCGGCAACCGTGAGCTCGAGGCCATGCTTGTCCCGCGCCACCGCGACCATGCGCATGGCGCCGATCGAGTCGCCGCCGACGCGGAAGAAGCTGGTGTCGCTGCCGATCGAGTCGGGGGCCGCGCCCAGCGTGTCCGCCCACGCCGCCTGCAGGCGGCGCTCCTGCGCGGTGCGCGGGGCGCGCGTGGTCGAGGCGGCCAGCAGCGCGTAGCAGTTCAGCTGCTCGGCGGGCAGCTGCTCGGCGCGCTCGCGCAGGGCCTTGCGGTCGACCTTGCCCGAGGCGTTGCGGGGGAAGGACGCGAGCGGGATGAACGTCGACGGGACCATGTACGGGGGAAGCACGGCGGCGAGGCTGCTCTGGAGCGCCGACAGCCGCGCGGCCACGTCGTCTGATAGGGCGAGGAACATGCTGGCTTCGTCCTCTGTCTGCTGCATGGCCAGGAAGGCGGCCAGCGTCTGCTTTCCCTGGCGGGCGGTGGGCTTGAGTACATCGACAGCGGCTGCGCCGATGAAGTCGGCGCGTGAGAGCAGGTGGTGCTCGATCTCGCCGAACTCGATGCGTTGACCGTGCAGCTTGGCTTGGGTATCCTTGCGCCCGATGAAGGCCATGCTGCCGTCCGAGTTGTACCGCACAAGATCTCCCGTCTTGTACAGGCGGCGCGTCGAGTGCTGCGCCGGTCTCCGGCTGGTTAGCCACGTGGGCATCGGGACGAAGACTTCGTCGGTCTTTTCCTTGTTGTTGAGGTAGCCGTTGGCCATGGCGAAGCCCTCGACGAGCAACTCGCCTATGGCGCCGATGGGCGTTAGACGGTGGTGGTCCTGCGGGTTGGCGATCCAGCAGACGCCGCCAACGGACTTGCCGATGTTAGTAGGGTCGTCGCCGACGGCCTCGTTCCAGGCAGTGGCGACGCCGCACTCGGACGGACCGTATCCGTTGTGCAGCGTGGTGTGTCGGTTCCAGCGCTGGATGTCGGCCTTGGACATGGCTTCACCGCCCATGACGAGCGTTTCAAGCGTGGGCACTTGGCTGGGCTCGATGAGACGCGTTACTGACGGGGTTAGCACTGCCCAGTTTACGCGAGCATTGCTAATGGCGCCCGTGATATCATCTAGGCGTTGCTGCTCGCTGGGAACGCAAACGCACCCACCAAACATGAGTGTGGTTAGCGTTTCCATCAGGCATGCATCGAAGCTATACGACGCATATTGAAGAACACGAGAGCTCGGCGACATGTGAGACCTCTTGCCATGACCCGCAGCGCTTGTGGCGAAGCCGTAGTGAGGCGTGCAGCTCCCCTTGGGCTTGCCTGTAGAGCCGGACGTGAAGATGACGTATGCCGGGTCCGAGGGCGTGGGCTGTCTGCGCTCACGCTTAGCGGTATTAATCAGGCCAAGGCTTTCCTGGTCCACAACGACAACAGAATCCACCTCGTCAGCCAGGAGGTTGGCGTGGTTGCGAGAAGCTAGGAGGATTC
Source organism: Dothiorella sarmentorum (assembly GCA_023082095.1). Taxonomy (NCBI): domain Eukaryota; kingdom Fungi; phylum Ascomycota; class Dothideomycetes; order Botryosphaeriales; family Botryosphaeriaceae; genus Dothiorella; species Dothiorella sarmentorum. The sequence continues at coordinate 39,738 of JAJMVL010000071.1, read as the reverse complement.
GGGCGTCCACGTCCTCGATGATTGTCTTCATCCGGCTCTGCCCGTGAGCAGGGTCTAGTAGAACGAATGCACCGGCCGCCTTCAAAACACCGAGCAGAGCTACAGTGGTCCAGGCCGACTTCTCAAAGCAGAGCGGAACGATGACGCCGAGCCCGACTCCCATGTGCCCGAGGTGGGCAGCAAGCTTTGATGAAAGGTCGTCCAGTTGCTTGTAGGTGAAGCTGCCGTCCCACGACTCGACCGCCGGAGCCGCTGGGCGGGCGCTCACCTGACGGGAAATGACATCGTGGATACACATATCCACCTTGGGAGGGACAGCGCGATTCCAACTCCAGATATGCCCCAGATGGCGGTCGCTAAGCAGGTGGAGATCGGCGGCTTGACTTTCCGCCGGCGTGCTCAGCACGAGTTCGAGGGCTGCAGCAAAGGTGCTTGCCACGTTCTCGGCCTGGGCGCTGGCGAGGGAAGTAGTGACGTGGACGATGGAAATGTCCAGACTCTCGCCAGATACAGCAATGTCGACAGCAACGCTGTACTCGGTGGGGTCGTAATGATGGCTGAACCTGAACGCGACAGACGAGTCCAGCGTTTCGGACGCGGCTCCCATTTGGAAGTTGACGGCGGAATTGAACAGAGGCTGCGCTGCCAGGTCGGAGCTGAGGCCGTGCTGCATGTCGGCAAGCGAGCAGTGCTGGTGCTGAAGGCCCGTCACCGAGTCTTCTTGGATCGTGTCGAGAACGGACCCCAGGGCATCGGCCAGGTCAACGCGGCACACCAGCATGTTGATGAAGGCGCCGATCGCGCTCTCCATGTTCTCAATGGGCACGTCCCGCCCGGACACGAGATAGCCGAAGCACGGCTGGCGGGAGCCAGTGTACGCCTGGAGGACAAGCGCCCACGCGGCTTTGAAGAGCGTGGGGAGCGTGATGTTCCGTGCCTGGCAGAGCTGGTTCAAGGCCTTCGTCGTCACCCGGTGCTCCACCTGGATCGTCCTGATGCTGCCGTCCTGCGGGACGCCGTCGTTTAGGGATGGGAAGTAGCACGGCTCAACGCCATCCAGGTAGCCAATCCAGTAGCGAAGGCTGCTCTGGAGGTCGCAGGTCTGAAGGTATGCAATATACTCGCTGAAGATGGGCGCTTTCGGGAGCGACACGCGTCCGTTGTACAACAAGGTGAAATCACGGACCAGTGCCGGGACCGACGAGCCGTCAACAAGGGCGTGGTTGATGTCAATCCTGACAAATACCTCGCCACCAGCCACCTCGCAGATGGTCAGTTTGTGCGGCGGACGGGCGTCCTGGAAGGGAATGTGCATGCGCTCGTTGAGAACAGAATGCACCTCGTTCTTGGAGCAGCAGATGCGGGAGACACGGGCGTCTGCTTTCTTCAGCACAATCTGGTTGAACGCATCTCCCTTGGCCACGGCCGGGACGAAGACGGTGCGGAGAGACGAGTGGCGCTCAACGAGGCTCTGCCAGGCGTCCATCAGGCGGGACGAGTCCACCGATTCAAAAGCAGAAAGGGCCTCGACTCGGAAGACGCTGAAGTACTGGTACAGGCTCTGGGACTTGGCCTGGCTCAGAAGAAGGCCCGTCTGCATGGGGGAAACCGGGTAAACGTCCTCCACATTGTCAGCCGAAAGACCAAGTCCAGGCAGTGTTTTAGTGACAAGCTGATCGAGGCCATCATAGTCTGTGGGGAGAAGGGGAAAGTCGCTCAGAGTGTATTGGGCTGCGCTGATGCGTGAAAGCTGGTCGGCAGCCAGGCCAAGGGAGCGCTCGCATTCCTGGATCCACTCGCTGATTGCATCTTGATGCTTCATGTGGGCATCAAACTCGAATTTCAGCTGGAACTCGCCACGGATGATCTCGGCAGTGATCTCGAAGAGCGCAAACCGCTTGAAGTCAGGGCCAACGTCTGGGACAGTGAGGTCCTGCTGCTCGAACAATGCGCCCTCCCTCTCCAGCTGCTGGTAGAGACCAAGATAGTCAAACTGCACCTCGGCTGTGACCTGCGAGCCGAACTGCTTGATGCCGTCGGGGTGGTTGTAGCGCGAGGCAAAGTACGACCATCCGTTGCGGGGAACACGTCGTTGGCTGTCCTTGACGCGCTTGAGAACCTCGACGAAATCTGCTTCGGCGGCGACGTCAACGTGGACAGGGTATATGCTGGTGAACCACCCGACGACTGAAGAGATGTCCATGTTGTCGTCCCAGCCTTGGCGGCCATGGCTTTCCCTGAAAATGGTGGGGGTTCCTCGATCCCTGAATACGCGGCTGAACGAGTAAATCAGCGCACATAGGAAGAGATCGATGGGCTCCGTCTTCAATGCGCGGTGGCATTCGGGCCCAGTAAGGTTAGAAGTAGCAGCCGCATCCAGCTTGAAAACCACGCGCTTGGTGTCGCCGATCCTGCAGTCTCTGTCTGCCATTCCCCAATATTCAAGATTGGACGGGGCAATGCCATCTGGGAAGGCAACGTGTGGCGGGAGGTGTTGGCGGGAATAGTCTGCCTGGAGCCGGCACCACGCTTGCCAGGACATCGGCTTCTCTCGCATTCCCGACAGCTCGCCCGTTTCCACAAGCTCCTCCAGCTCCTTCATGATGACACGCCATGAGACAAGGTCGATGATTGCATGGTGGGCGATCAGCGAGAGCGCCTGGCCCTCCGGTCCGTTGATGAGATCGACGATGAAAACAGGACCGTCCATCATGTCGATGTTGGCGTGGCTGTTGAACAGAAGCCGTTCCAGGTCTTCGTGGTTGGCCACCGAGTGCTCTTCGAATTGGTACGAGCCTTCTGTGGTTTGTGGGACAGTTTGCATCCACTTTCCGGACTCAGACTTGATGAAGCGAGCCCGAAGCATGGAATGTCTCTGCACAATTACATCCAATGCTGCGGAGATGGTGTAGGCGGACACGGTGCGTGCCAGACGGAGGAAGAAGCTCTGGTTGAAACGATTGGAGCCCCCTTTTTGAGAGCCTTCCGGCTGTAGCTGGAAGTAGAGCTGTTGTATTGGCGAAAGATCGAAGGGAGTGTCGAACTCTTCCTGTACCGCAATGGCCCGACGCTCCGTAATGGTAACAGTGGTGGCGAGCTCGGTGATGGACTTGCAGCGGAGGACATCCTTGATTTTGATAGCCATGTTCTCAGATTTGCACTGCGTCATTACCTGCATCGCCGAGATTGAATCTCCTCCAAGGTTGACAAAACTTCTGTGAGGGTAAACGGAGTGTAGAGGCAGGTTCAGGACGTATCCGATGACTGTTCGAAGCTTCTCCTCGACGCCTGCAGCATCTTCTACAACGTCTTGCACACGTTCGGGTTCTTCCTCAGGTAAGCATTCGCTTTCCTTGAGAGCCTCCGTGTCCATGCTGTCCAGCCACCTCCTCACCTTGACGCGGTCAATCTTGCCCGACGGTGTCAAGGGAAAAGATTCGACAACAATCCACGAAGACGGTACCATGTAGCCTGGAACGCTTGATCCCAGGCGCTGCTGGATTTGTTGGACATGGTGCCTGTCTGGCTTGAGGACTTTGAGGTGCTCGGATGTGCTCGGTTGGACGGACTCGGTCATGGAGAAAATAGTGACAAGGCGCTTCTTGCAGACCAGGACTATACCGAGTCGGACGAGGGGATCAACCGAGATGTGATGTTCGATTTCGCCAAGTTCAATCCTCAGGCCTCGGACCTTGACCTGCGTGTCTTTGCGGCCGATAAAGTGAATAGAGCCGTCCGGGGTACAGCGGACAAGATCGCCCGTCAGATACACTCTTCGCTTGCGAGGCTCAGCAAATGCTGCCATCCACTCGGGGTTATCAATGAAGGCGGAAGCGGTCTTTTCCGGATCGTTGAGGTAGCCTCTCGCAAGGTGGGGACCCTCGATGGCGAGCTCGCCCATGCCGCCGACGGGCACCAGCCTATGGTGATCCTGGGCATCAACCACCCAGAGAAGGCCACCAACCGGCCATCCAATGTTGGCTGCGTCGGTGTACGGTCCAACATTGGGGTTGATTGCCGAGGCGATGGAGCATTCGGTGGGCCCGTAGCCGTTCTGGAAGTTTTTAATCTTGCCCGCCCACGTTTCGACGTCGGCCTTGGTCACAGCTTCGCCGCCAAGAACCAGCGTCTCGAGGTACGGCACGTCGCGCGGCCCGATCAGCTTTACCAAGGACGGCGTCAGGAAGGCCCACGTCACCTTGAACTCGTTCATTATGCTGCCGATGCCTTTGCTCCGGGATTGCTCGTCCGGAACGCAAATGCAACCGCCGACGGCAAGAGTGGTGAAGTTCTCCAGGATGCTGACATCGAAGCTGTAAGAAGCAAACTGCAAAACACGGCTGGACGAATCCATGCAGCACACGCGGCTCTGGTGGAGGGCACAGCTGAGATAGGACGAGTGTTCGACCTGCACTCCCTTCGGCTTGCCCGTGGAGCCGGAAGTGAAAATAAGGTAAAGGAGGTTCTGCGGCGTGACTGAAACCGTGGGAGGCAGCTCTCGCCTTGGAAGCGTCTCGACTGCCACTCGGCTGACCTCGAAGGCGTCGAGGCGACCTGCCCACATGGAGAGATTCGAACGTGATGTGAGCAGAAACTGAGCGTTGACCTGGTGTGCGATATCCTCAAGACGACTCATCGGATATGACGAATCCAGAAAAGTGAATGCGCCGCCAGCTTTCGCGACAGCAAGCATGGCGACGGTTGCCCACGCCGACTTCTCAAAACACAGCGGGACAACCACCTCGGGGCCCACGCCTTGGGCTACGAGGAAGTGGGCGAACGTGTTGCTGAGGACATCGAGTTCCTTGTACGTAAATGAGTCGTCTGATGCGCACACTGCAGGCGCTTCGGGCTGCAGAATGACGTGGCGGCGGAAAATGTCTTGCACGCAAGCGTCTACCGCCTCGGGACACTTCTCGTTCCATGTCGACAGGACCTGTAGGTCTTCGTCGCTTGAAATGGACAATTGACCCAACTGAGTCTCCATAGACCCGGTCAGCTGCAGGAGAATTTTCCGGTAGGTTGCTGCTACGAGGGCCGCGGCTTTGACTGAAAGCACTGAGGAGGAGTATTCGAGTGTAGCTTCTGCACCGCTGGTTGATTGCCGGATGGCCAGTGTAATGGCAGACTACGCAGACTTAGTATATTATCGCAATCCATCCATATCAACTTACGTGGGTAGTCGGTTCTGAGTCCCTAAAGTCCAAGCGGACCGAGGTGTTGAACAGTTGGTTTTCCAAACCAAGAACAGACTCGAACTCAGACATGTGCTGAAAAGAGAAAGCAATGCACGATTGGAGTGCCTCTTTCGTTCCGGCTACGACTGACGAGAGCGATGTATCTTCCGGCAGCGGTATGCGACATGCCGAGTACTGCTGGGCGCCGGCACGGTTGAATACGAGGCCAAAGCATACATTGTCTGCAGCCAGATAACGACCGAGCAGGACGGCCCAGGCTGCGATGGTGACGTCGGCATTGCACGAGGAGGCGTCAATGGGTTTGGTTCGCCGTTGAGAGCCCGTAGGCCTGGCGGACTGCTCGATGAGAGTTGGGAATATGCATGATTCGGCGTCGGTAAGATAGTCTTGCCAGAAAGACGCGCGCTGGCTGCTCTGCGGAAGACTGCCCATTATTTTGACGATTAGTGGTGTATAGTTACCTTCGGTGGATATTTGGAGCAGCAGTGTAGGGCACAAGGTTGAGGTCACAGCAGGTTGGTGAGGCAGAGTAGCGGGTAGATATTTGCTGCGAGAGACATGCTGCCGCGAAACCAATACTGCAGCAAAACCAATACTACAGAGATCAGGGTTTAGCGCGGTGCTGACGGGGAGTCGCGTGCTGCGGCCAGGTGGGCTGCTATTACGCAGCCAGAAATAGTACCTGGAGGAACGTACATACATATTGCGGGGGCCGTTGCCAAGCCACTAGCGCTGCTGGGGGCCATAGGGCGGATCGGGTCAAGGATGCAACCCCAGGCTCAAAACCACTGCATGTAGTAACATTCCAACCGAAGGATTCAGCCACGGGGCGCAATGTGTTCTCGGCCAGGTCCAGGTCCGTCCAGGAATAAGTGGTGCAGTGGTCTGTGTTTCTGCAGTCAATACTTGGGCGCTACCCGTGAAGCTTGTCGATGCACCCTCGAACTCTAGTTGTCGCGGCTGCACTTTGCAATTCTCTCTCGCAACAATCAGTGTAGAAGATGACGCTGGATCAAGATTTGGCGCACGAGGCGGTGGTGGAGTTGTTGGCGTACAGTCTTCCTTGCGGCGTCCGAGAGGGCCCCAGCTAACGGCAACTACAGGCACCAGTTTGCATATCCGGTAAAATGGTATGTTTCGTCGAACTGCCGTGTGCAATGTCGCGCTAACACATGGCAGGATCGACACACAGGACGTCCTTCTCAGGCAGCAGAAGAAGGAGAGGGTGGTGGAGATCGGGCCGTCGAATACCCTGACGGTCATGGCGAAGCGAACCGTCGCATCACAGCTCAGGGACCACGACGACGCGCAGTGGATTCGGAGGGACCTTCTGTCATGCGAAGACGATGCCGAGGAGATATACTTTCAACGAGACACGGCTGCGCCCGGCGAGGCCGTGGATGAGCCAGCAGCGAAGCCTCGGCAGAGCCAGGAGCGGGCAAAGCCAGCAATGCTACCGGACGAAGCCATGACGGCAGAAGCCAGAGGGCGGCCAGCGAAAAAGCCGGACGTAGCCATGACGGCAAAGGCCATACTGCGGGCCATGGTGGCACAGAAGCTGAGGAAGCGGCCAGAGGAGGTGCAGGACCAGGACAGCATCAAGTCGCTGGCGGGAGGGCGATCGACGCTCGAGAATGAGCTTGTGGGCGACCTGGTAAGCGAGTTTGGCGGGGTGCCCGAGCGCGCCGAAGACGTGGCCGTTGGCGAGCTCGGCGACGCGCTTCAGCGCAGCTTCCGGGGGTCGCTGGGCCCGCAGACGGCCATGATGGTCGAGAAGCTGATGGGTTCGAAGATGCCAGGCGGGTTTGCAGTGAGCGAGGCACGCGCGTACCTGGACGAACGGTGGGGGCTTGGCGTTGGCCGGCAGGACTCCATTCTGCTTAGCGCCGCCGTCGTCGCGCCCGCAGCCCGGCTGCCCCACTTCCCCGCTGCCCACGCCTTTTTCGACGACATCGCGCGCCGTCACCTGCTGGACGCAGCACTCCCCGTGGACGACCCAACACCAATCCATCAGAATGCCGCTGCATCCATCGACCCAGACGCCCTCCGCGCAATCGTCCATGATCAGGCCGTCTTCAGCCGGCGCCAGCTGGAGCTCTATGCCCGACAGCTTGGTGTCGACCTCGACGCTGGCTTGAAGGCCTTAGCAAACGCCCGTGCGGCAACCACGGGCCTCCAGCATCAGCTTGACCTGTGGAACACGGAGCATGGCGACGCATATGCTGACGGCATCCGACCCCTTTTCGATGCGCGAAAGGCGCGCTCATTTGCTTCGAGTTGGGCCTGGGTTATCCAGGATGCATTTGCCCTGTTTCACCGTTTGCTCCGCCATGCGCCAGCACCCGACGACGCCCAAGTCCACCAGCTCTGCGACTCTATATCTCGACGTTCCACTCCCCAGGTCCTCGAAGCCCTGCGCTACCTGCGAGTGGCCTGCCAGAAGGATTCGACCGAGCGTCACAAAGTAGCCGAGCAGATCATCACCTCGCTTATCGCCCGCTGCGAGACCCACCAGCTTCCATCTTTTGTCAGCGAGCCCAGCCCATGCGCCCACCAGATGAAGCACAAATCTTCTGGCAAATGGGTGCAGGATGAGGAGGCCACTCTTACCTTTCACCAAGTGCTTCGCACTCTCCATGCCGACGGCCTCTCCTTCATCGACCGCACTGTTTTACTAACCGGCGCCGGCCGGGACTCCATCGCCGCAGAAATCTTGCGTGGTTTACTTGCGGGAGGAGCCAAGGTCATTGTAACCACCAGCAGCTATTCCCCGGCCAGCATCAATGTGTACAGGGACGTATACGTCCGCCACGCCGGTCCAGGCTCTCATCTCGTTGTCGTGCCGTTCAACCAGGGAAGCCAGTCTGACGTGGAAGCCTTGGTGTCGTACATCTATGACCAGAGTGGGCTTGGATGGGACCTCGACGCCGTTATCCCGTTTGCCGCCATTGCCGAACGAGGCCGAGAGGTCGACAGCATCGACTCCACGTCTGAACTTGCCCATCGAGTCATGCTTACCAACACAATCCGCCTAGTTGGGGCCATCAAGAGACATAAGCAGGGAGCTGGATACAACACCCGTCCTGCCCAAGTCATTCTGCCGCTGTCTGCGAACCACGGCGTCTTTGGCGGAGACGGCCTCTACGCCGAATCCAAGATTGCCTTGGAAGCACTGTTTAACAAATGGTATTCCGAGTCCTGGGGCAACTACCTTTCCATTGGCGGAGCTGCCATCGGCTGGACACGCGGAACCGGTCTTATGAAAGAAAACGATTTACTCGCGGAAGAGGTGGAGAAGCTCGGCATTAAGACTTTCTCGCAGTCTGAGATGGCTGCAAATGTCCTTGCCTTGCTGGACCCGGCAATGATGGAAGCAATGGAGGAGCGCCCTCTCTACGCAGACTTCAACGGCGGTCTCGACACGGTTCACGACCTTTCCGAGCACTTGAGGCAGCTACGCACGACCATGGCCAATGCGCATGACATCAGACTTGCTCTGGCTGCCGAAGAGTCCTTGGATAACCCAGACATGTCCTCCGATGAGGACCCATTATTTCCTCGCGCCAACATCCGGCCTGTGTTTCCAGACCTTCCAGACTTTCAGTCCACTTTGCAACCACTGAACAAGCTGCACGGCATGGTTGACCTCGAAAGCGTTGTTGTCGTTGCTGGCTTCTCGGAACTTGGACCCTGGGGATCCTCACGGACCAGATGGGAAATGGAAGCCCAGGGTACCTTCTCTTTGGAAGGCTGGGTGGAGATGGCTTGGATCATGGGCCTTATCAAAGCCGCGCATCACCCGACGTGGCAGGGGGTTGAGCCGCCTGCCAGCTGGGTTGACGCCAAGAGCGGTGAGCCGGTCCAAGATCATGAGATTGAAGGTCGCTACGGCTACCACATCAAAGCGCACACGGGCATCCGCATTGTTGAACCGCAGCTTTGGGACGGCTACGACCCCGACAAGAAGCAGTCTTTCCAGGAAGTCGTGGTGCAGGCCGATCTGGAACCGTTTGAAACCTCCGAAGACACGGCCCAGGCCTTCAAACGCCACCACGGAGATCACGCAGATATCTTGGACGGCAAGGTGTACATCAAAAAGGGGGCAACACTGTTGATTCCGAAAGCGGTCAAGTTCAGCCACAACGTCGCGGGTCAGATCCCCACTGGCTTCGACCCACGTACGTACGGCATTTCGGAGGACATCATCTCCCAGGTGGATCCAATTACGCTTTACGCTCTCATCTGCACTGTCGAAACTCTCTTCTCCGCGGGAATCACTGATCCCTATGAGATCTATGAGTACATTCACGCGTCGGAACTTGGTAACTGTGTGGGAACCGGAGTTGGCGGCGTGACATCGGCGGCGCGCATGTACAAAGGCCGGTCGATGGAGAAGGACGTTCCCAAGGATGTTCTTCAGGAGACCTTCTTGAATACGGTTGGAGCATGGATTAACATGCTCCTGTTGTCATCGAACGGACCCATCAGAACCCCGGTAGGGGCCTGCGCCACGGCCATTGAATCCCTCGACGCTGCTCATGATTTAATCATGACCGGCAAGGCAAAGTTCTGCCTCGTCGGGGGTGTAGATGACCTGGAGGAACACATGGCATATGAATTCGCCAACATGAAGGCTACCAACAACAACGAGCTGGATGTCGCCCATGGACGTACTGCTGACGAAATGTCCCGCCCTGCCGCCGCGGACCGGAGGGGATTCCTCGAGTCTCATGGCTGCGGTCTCCAGGTGGTCTGCACAGCGAAACTTGCCCTGGAGATGGGACTTCCCGTGCACGGCATCCTCGCTTTCACTGGCACGGCAAGCGACAAAGTTGGCCGCTCTGTCCCAGCGCCCGGCAAGGGAGTCATGGTTAATGCTCGAGAACGACCGGCCGCCTTTGCTTCTCCGCTGCTCAGCCTTGATTACCGACGACGCCAGGTGACATCGAGACGCAGGCAAATCCGCGAGTTCAAAGAGCTGGAACTTGTGCAGCTGGACGATGAGATGGCCGCCATGGACATGGACAAGGACGCCCGTGATGAGTATAGAGCATATCGCAAGCAACACATCCATGCCGAGGCGTTGCGGCAGGAGTCGGATGCCTTGCGGGCGTTTGGAAACAACTTTTGGCGACACCACCCGGAAATTGCGCCCATTCGAGGCGCTCTTGCAACTTGGGGTCTCACGATTGACGATCTTCAGGTGGCATCTTTCCACGGCACTTCAACCATCAAAAACGAGCAGAACGAGTGTGAAATCATGCAGCGGCAGCTGACGCACCTCGGCCGCACCCGCGGAAACAGGATTTTGGCCGTTTTCCAGAAGTATCTCACCGGCCATCCGAAAGGAGCAGCCGGTGCTTGGATGCTCAACGGATGCTTGCAGGTACAGTCTTGCCTCTGACGATCGCCTTTCATCCCTCGCTGATCCAAACAGATCATGAACACCGGGCTCGTTCCGGGAAACAGGAATGCAGATAACATTGACCCTCATCTCGAGCAATTCGACCACATTGCCTTCATGAACAAGAGCATCCAGACAACGGGCATCAACGCTGCGTCTGTCTTCTCTTTTGGCTTTGGTCAGAAGGGAACGCAGGCCATTGTCGTTCACCCCAAGTACCTGTTCGCAACTTTGGACGAAGCAGAGTATAACGTTTACAGGGGGAAGACGTTGCAAAGGCGAAGGGTTGCGACTGCGGACTTCCAGCAGCGAATGCTGAGTGGGAAGTTCTTTGTGGCCAAGGATGTTGCTCCGTTTCAGGGCGGACGGGAAGCCAAGGCTTTGGTAGATCCAACTTCCCGCCTACCTTCGCCGTAGCTTCTGCGGTTGGTCTCACGTTGGGAGGCGAGAGAATGTGGAGACCGTTGGGGTATGTATGGATGATGTTTGCGGCGGACTATAGACTGGTAGAGAGGATGCAGATCCGGGGTTAATGAACGATCGAGGTATTTGCTTATGCGTTTTGTATTTCTGCCAATCGATTCTCTATACAAGTTTGCACTGATTCTATTGTTACAAGTCTTTGTATAGAAGATTTACTCAATCCCAACTTTGATAGAAAGTGGTTCTGTAACGCAGCAGGGCCGAACTTGTGGTATGTATATACATACAAAGAGAAGGGGGGAAAAAGGGAAGAAGAAGTACACTCCAGCTTGTCCTGCGTAAGTCATCCAAATTATTTGTATGCATATAATACATCTAACATGCACTTGATGTTTAGATTACGATTTAAAGGCTCGAATGTTCTAGTATTAAGTGGAAAAAAAGTTCAAATACGACAAGAGCAATTTGTTCTCAGCAAGCAAAAATTCGATACGAATGCTCCACCACTGCCACAAAGTGTTTACTGTCCAAAGGGATATACCTTTGGAAGTGCTTGCCACAGACCTCCCAAAATGCTGTATATACCGCTCCCATTCCCTACATTATCGTTATGAGTGATGGATCCATCGGGAGGCAACACCTGCTCTCGCCATCCAAACGCGTCATGGCTCACTCCACGCTGGATATCCTGTAGAGCTTGGAGCAGCTTCTGGCAGCAAGGCCCAGCTGTACTGCTGCCATTCTGGTACACAAACTTTTGGCCAAGCGATTGACGAGTAATGGAGCAGATTGGCACCAGCGCCGCAGCCGTTCCGACAGCAATCACCTCATCGAATAATGAAAGCTCCTCATACTTGATCTATGCTAATGGTCAGCCAAGCAGTTGGAGGTAACCACAACATCACTTACCGAACGAATCTCGACACTCCAGCCGAAGCTTCGTGCCAGCTCAATGCAGCTGGCGCTGGTAACGCTCCGAATCACATTCCTGCTGTCCGGTACCACGAGTCGGAACCCCCCGTCCGCCGCCTGCACGCCCACGAACCCCGAGGTGCTGAACTCCTCAATCTCGGTGCCCGTCCGGCTGTCCAGATGCAGCGTGATGCCAAACCCGTCCCTCTTCGCCTTCTCGCTCCAGCGCATCACGGGCGCGTAGTTGCCGCCCACCTTGGCCGCGCCCGTGCCCTTCGGCGCGGCGCGGTCAAAGTCCTCGAGGACGAGCGCGTCGGCGGCGTGGCTGCCGTGGTACGCATTCAGCGGCTGCACGTACACGCAGAAGAGGTACTCCGCCGGCGGCGTCAGCGGCAGGTGCCCGCTCGCCCCGAACACGACGGGCCGGATGTACAGCGCCGCGTCGGCGTCGTGCGGGGGCACGAACGCGGAGTTGGCGGCCACGGCGAGCTGGACGCAGGCTTTGAAGTGCGCGGAGGGCAGGGCGGGGATGGAGACGAAGGAGGACGAGTGGTTCATGCGGCGGGCGTGGTCGTCGAGGCGGAATATGTTGATGTTGCCGGATGGGTCGCGGAAGGCTGCGGAGCGGTCAGCTGGGCTCAAGGGTTATGTGTTGATGGGACGGTACCTTTCATGCCCTCATAGGCTTGCTGTCCATAATTGAATGCTGGAGCAAGGCCGTGGATGCGCAAGAAGGGATCCGCAATGAGCTGCGGCGTGCTCCATGACCCGGACGAGACTGTGTACCGGCTCTCTACGTGCCCATTGACTAAGTGTTCGATCAGCGGCTATCCGTCTTGTTGTTTGTGGTCCTGCTTACATGGCTTTGACTCAAATCCGATTCTGTTCCAGTCAATGCTGGACACTGGAGGGGGGGGGAAAACCATTTCGGGTTTAGCCGGGAAAGAAAATATTATGGGAGCTTTACAATTGAAGCAACGCTGCAACAAAAACAGGGCGCAGAGGCTAGTAGCATGCAAGAACTAAGTATACACGGAGGCAGTTCCATGCTCCGGGTATTCTGGATGAGCAGCGCTCCGCCTCGCATGCAGGACGTGGCTGCGCCTGCTACTCACGAGTAAATTTAGCTTTCAATAGCTTTTGCATATGCAGGTTGCGGAAAGGAACAAGACAGTGGTGTTGTGTTGGATCACCAACGTCGGCCTAAATCCTACGTTCCTGGGTTGCTGCGCTCGTATTCCGTACAGGGGGTCCTGCATCGGAAGGCTGGCGTGAAGCTTGCTTTTTGAGCCTGGTACTGTCTTAGCCTATCACACGATGAGAAACGGCTAATATCCCCTGCTTTCAAGGATGGGTACTCCTCGCGCTAGCCTTCGGATGCACAACCCCCTGTGCATGCCCATTTTTTAGCCCCCGGCTGTAAAATTCTAAACTATTTTCTGACGCCGGGAGTGCAGTGGGAGGCCTTGCATACAGCTAAGCTGCCAAGCTTCTGTCTTCTGAGGCCCGGCGTAAGCATCCGCCGACAATCCTTGCTATACTTGGACATTCCTGATCTGTGTGCCTGGCTTGGGTAGTAAGACGGCTCGATCGAGGAGGGTGCAGCGAAAAGCTGACTGAGAAGTGTGCAGGCTAAAGTAGCTTCATGCGGTCTTAAAGTACCGCAACAATATACGCAGGTGCAGGATTCTATCGGGATGTAGGTGGACCTCACACTTTGTTGATTGTGAGGTCCGAACGATGTGGCTCGAAATAATCGATTTGAACTTCTGCCAGAAAACTGAAGGCATTTCTGGTTGACGAATCGAAACAGAGACGGTAAACGCACAATGATCATTTACACATGAATATGTTTGACAAAAAGATTTGCAGACTATTTCTACCCAAAACACCGGATGCAAAAAAAAAAAAAAAAAAAAACCCCAGGATGCAAACACTATGAAAACTGCTAATGCCAAACCACTCTGCCTAAAACCCTCTTGAAAATCCTCACATGAGCCAATAGTGTGGCTAACTGATAAGGTCAAACTTCTTGCCCTTCACGCTCTTCCACTCCATCACTGCCGCGCCTAAAATTGAAACGGCTGCCAATGCCGTGGGAACCAACAGAGTGGTAGTTACGGCGTCATTGTAAGCCTGTAGAACACCAGCCTTGTCCGCTTCGGGCACGGCTCTCTCCAGCCCAGTGGCGCCTGCAGCAAGCACGAGAGTTGGGTCGATATCAGGGACGTAGTCGCGGAGATTCCCGATGAACCTGTTCTGGAACAGGTTCTGGGCAATGAGCAGAATCAACGAGCCGCCAACCGTTTGCCCGAAGATGACGACGGCAGTGCCAGCAGCCACGTCAGCCATATCGAGGACCGTTTGGACTGCCATGAGCGGCTGCTGCATGCCCAGACCCAGGCCCACGCCCAGCACAACCTGGTAGCCTATCCACTTGGAGCTCGGCGTGTCGGGCTCCAAGGTCGTGAGCAGGCCCGCGCCGACGGCGCTGATGGCTGCGCAGAGGATCATGAACGGCGTGTAGTAGCCCCACGCCGAGATCATGCCGCCGGCGAGCACGGAGATGACGACGACGGAAAGGACCATGGGCAGGTTCATGACGCCGGAGCGGGCGGCGGAGGCCTGCTTGATGGCCTGGAACCACAGCGGCAGGTAGTAGACGATGGTGAAGAAGGAAGCGCCCAGGGCAAAGGAGAAGAAGACTGCGCCAGCCACGCTGCGCTTCTTCATGATGCGAGGCGGGAGGGTGGCGTTGTCCTTCTTCCAGAACTGGATCCCGACAAAGCAGCAGAACAGCACGAAGGAGGTCATGAAAAGCGCGACGATGCGCGTGCTTCCCCAACCGTACTTGGTGCCGCCCCATTGCAGGGCGAGAAGGCAGGAGATGATGCAGGGCATGAAAACCGCCATGCCGAGGAAGTCGAACTTGGCCAGGCGCTGCTTCATGGTCAAGGTCGACGTCCTCTTCGGAGTCATGGAGGGCGTCAGGAATGCAACGACGGCGATTGTAATGCCACCCAGCGGCAGGTTGATGTAGAAGCACTGAGAGATGGTCAGCTACATATGGAGGAAGACTCAAAAGGAGAAAACATACCCAGCGCCATGAAACGTGGTCGGTAAACACGCCACCCAGAAGCGGGCCGCAGATGGCAGCGATGCCGGAGATTGCGCCGACTGCACCAGTGTAGATTGGACGGTATTGCAGCGGGACTGAAATGAAGGTTAGCATGTGTTTTTCTTGAGAAAGGCCGATCGACGTACTGGTATGAGCAGCCATGATCAATGCGCCTGAGAAGATGCCAGCACCACCAACACCAGCAATTGCTCTGCCGGCAATCAAGACAGAAGAGGAATTGGCAGCCCCACAAATCAAGGAACCAACTTCGAAAATGATGATGGCCACCAGGAAGGTCCATTTGACCGAGAAAATGCTATACAGCTTGCCAAAGGGAAGCTGGAATGCAGCGGTAGTGAGAAGGTATCTATATAAGGTCAGACACGGACGGTGCATCAGTCTGTTTTAGCAACTTTACTTACGCGCTGCCATACCAGCCAACGTCTGCCAATGACTTGAACTGGTTGGTGATCTCAGGAGCGGCCGTCGCTACAATTGTTTGATCCTTCGAAGACGTGTAAGTATTCGTTAGGAGCGCGAGAAGGGCAATAACCGACCAGTGTTGTGACGAAAACCGCACAACAAAGAGCAAGCGTGATGGATACTAACTTCCAACCACCAGGGTACTCTGTGGACTCCGCCTTCTCATTGTCCACCGACAAAGCTGAGTTACGAGCAAGCGAGAGCTCAGAAACAGCAGGTGGGTGACTGAGGGCTCTTTTCCCGAGACGAATGCTGCTGCTGCTACTGGAATCTCCGGACCTGTGGGGGAGCGGCGGCCTCGGAGGAGCCTCAAGAGAATAATCTCCAGTCATCTTTGTGAGCGTAGAGGTGGACGGGGTGTGGAGAAATCTACTGGGTATACAACAGAGAGGGAAAACGACAAATGTGCGTGCCGGATGAAGCTATGAAGACAGCCCGCAACGGTGACATCTTATGAGGTACAGGTCTGAAGCAGATCCAAGACTTTGGCTGGGGCCTCAGCGTTCGGTTCCCCACGGAAGGCGGTTGCAACATGCCATGCAAGTGCCGTGAATAGAGTCGCGCTGTGGGTCCGACAGCCCCAGCCTCGCGTTGGTGGATTACAGATGGCGTGAGAATTGCCACGCGGTGGCCTTTAGTGCTGACTCCCATACTGGAATCCTTTGGGGTCTAACAAGTTGGTGATTCCTGCAGAGCGGCGGACTAGGCCATCTATCGTGATGGCTTGATCCGCGCAGGCGGAGACGCGGATACCGGGGAAGGGCAGTGCTGGGTGCCTTGGAATCCAATAACCTATTTCCAGCTGCAGGCACAAGCGCATCCCCCGCTTAGGCTCCCCGCAGCACTAAATTGGGACAGAACGATAGGCATGGTAGCCTTTGAGGCTCAGGGCATTATCGCGCACTTCCGAAGAGATGTTTTTTTTTAACGCAATTATGGATTTGAATATGCAGAGATGAGTAAGACTAAGGAGCGTGAAGACCATTGAGAAACTAATGCAAAAACAAACTACGTTGGTAAGGAACCTGTTAGATGGCGTGCATTTGCCGCGCGCGGAACTGCAGAACTGGCCCGTCCTTGGAACCAGTGACATGTTCCTTCAGTTCGAAATTCCCACGCGGCTTTTGCCCATCTGGAAATTGAAAGTCCAAAGACCAGAGCAAATGCGAGAAAGTGAGCAACAGCTCAACCATGGCAATGCCCTTTCCAACGCAACTCCTGGGGCCCCGTGAGAATGGCGAAAACGCAGCGAGAATCTTTGGCCTTTCCGCCGCGCTTTCAACAAGCCATCGATCGGGGCAGAAATCAAAGGGATTGGGGTAGTGTTCTGGACTGTGGTGCAGGCTCCAAATGCCGACGCCTACGTCGTAGCCGCGGGGGATGAAGTGGCCATCAACTGCCAGCCCTTCCTCAGACGGCACCTCGCGCCAGAGCGCCGCACCAACCGAGGGAGATAGGCGCATGGCCTCGTTTATGCAGGCAAGGAGAAAGGTGCAGCTGTTGAGCTTCTGCCCCAGACGAATCTCCGACTCGTCCTCGAATGCAGTTCGCACCTCGATTTGGGCCCGCTTCAAGCACTGCGGGAACTTGGCAAGGTAGAACATGGTTGCAGCAATGACGGTCGAGGTGGTGTCAGCGCCGGCAACAATCAGCGTGGTGCTTTCGGCGCCAAGCTCGTTGACGGTCAATCCCAGATCAGTCTCGGGGTCCTTGGTCTTGGCCATGAAAGAGAAGACGTCGTGCGGGGTTTGCGACTTCCCCAGCTTGATGCGATCGCCGACCATGCGCACCACAAACGACACGAACACGCTCCTGGCGGCGATGGCGGCGGGGAAGAAGCGCTTGTGCATCTTCCAGCGCCCGATGGCTGGGTACTGGAACAGCGTGCCCATCCGAACGTTTGATTCCAGGATTGCATCTGGAACAGCACGGTATTCGGCACTTCCCAGCAGGTTGTAGTTGGCCGAGAAAACAACCGAGGCCATGATGTCGAAGGTCAGGTAGTCGCACCACTTGGAAACGTTGATGGGTGAAGACCAGACCTCATCAGCGCCGTTGCGGGGAAGCTCAGCGAAGATGGCTACAAACTTTTTGACCTGCTCAAGGATTGCGGGCTCAAAAGTCGTGATGGTGGCATCTGACAGTGCTTGGCTCATCACGCGACGCCTACGGCCATGTTGCCTCTTCTCCCGCAGAGTGAGGACATTGGGCGCTCGGTGGATGAGGGCGTTGTAGGTTGTCGCCTTCGGTAGGTTGCTCTTGTGACCGTACACGTCACGGAGGGCATCGGCCGTGTTGATGAGGAGGCGATTGGGTGCGTATCGAACCGTCTCGCCGTACTTTTGGTGGCATTTCCACATATCAACGTGGATGTCGCCCACCCACGCATGATAAGCGGCGTAGGAATTGGAAAGTTTGGCCAACAATGGGCCTGGATGTTTTGCCAACGGGTGGAAGAAAAGACGGTAGATGCAGAGTCCGACTAGCTGAGAAGAGATGAGTACGTTCTTTGGTGGACTTGTTCTGATTCTCAACATACATATGTAGTGCAAGATGCAAAGATCAGAGCGCATGAGGACGCGAATGCGCCTACGAACAGAGGAGTTGAAGCCATGAGGTAGTAGACTACAATGCAAGCGAAAGCGGCAAAATGATCCATAGAGTGAGCCGTACAGAATGGAGATATCTCATGGCAAACTCTTGTTGTGTTCCAATTTTGGTGTATCCTTGGCGTGTTACACAGAGTCATGCATGAATTGCATCCTGGGTTGGTGGCGTTGGTGTTTACTTCGCCATGCTGGTTTTGGGTGGTGTGATGGACACCAAAGCGGCAATTCGTAGAGGGAGGATCGCGCAGGGCCTCGCAGGGCAATACAATGCATGTAAGAAAATAGGTAGGAGATATTGGGGTTGAGCAGGATTGGGGGCGGAAGCGTAAGGCTGACGCCTGACGGGTACTTCTTGCAGGGCCAAGATTTGGGCGTACTTGTTCCGGTCAGCAGCATCCTTCGCATTGGTGGCTGAAAACCAACACCGCAAAAGCCCAATATACTTCTATCCCCGGCCAGCAACACGCCGTCACGTGCGATGCGGCCATCCGGTGTACTGCCCACAACTTATCAGATACACCCGGCCGAGCTTTCTTCACACATGCTGTACAGCGCAAGTCATGTCCTCTACCAGTTTATCCCCCATGTTCTCTACCAGTTCTTCCCCTGCAACGTCGCCATGTTCAACGCCAGAGCTGAGCCCACCGCTTCGTCCCTCCCCCACGATACCCCTCACAGTTTCTCGAGGTTCCTTGTCCATCACATACCACATCTCAGCTCGCAACCACCGTCGTGCAAAACAACTCGTCTCTCGGTTTAAGCTTTACGACACCAATGATTTCCAGACACCAGCCGCCTTGGCCGCCGCCTTCTTGTCGTATCTGAGCAGAGACGATCCGGAAGGGCAAGTCGGAGATACCCAAATCCTTCATATATGCTTCAAACACTTCCAAAACACGTTTCTGGAGAACGACGACATACATTCCCTGGCTGAACGCCTCGAAGTTTCCTGCAAGGTGAAGCAGGACCTCACCAGGAATTTCTACACCGCTGCAGCACTCTGTGAAGGGCGATATCTTCCATCCGCCCTCATTTCGGCCACTCACCATGGGTGCGCCCGGATATACACCATCTTCGGCGGTCAGGGGAACACCGAATCGTTCTTCGAAGATTTTCGCGACCTTTACCACACCTACAAACAACTGCTCGCAACACTCGTGCGGCAGTCAGCCCGCTTACTACTTGCATTGTCTCGGGACTCGAGGTCTCAGGACATCTTCCACGAGAAGAATCTTGATGTCATGGCCTGGTTGGAGTCACCCTCATCCACCCCTGATGGCTCATTTTTGCTTAATGCACCTGTCAGTTTTCCATTAATTGGTCTGCTCCAGTTGATGAACTACACGGTAGCCTGTACGGTGCTTGGTCTTTCACCCGGGGAGTTTAGGCAGTCCGTCAGCGGCACGACGGGCCATTCTCAAGGCATCATCGTTGCTGCTGTCACCGCCGCTGCTGATAGTTGGGATTCTTTTTACCGTCTTTCCAATGCGGCTCTTTCCATTCTGTTCTGGATCGGTGTTCGATCTCAGCAAACCTTTCCGCAGACCAGCATTCCACCGGAAGTTGTTGCGGATTCACGGACAAGCAA
Organism: Dothiorella sarmentorum; assembly: GCA_023082095.1. Classification (NCBI taxonomy): domain Eukaryota; kingdom Fungi; phylum Ascomycota; class Dothideomycetes; order Botryosphaeriales; family Botryosphaeriaceae; genus Dothiorella; species Dothiorella sarmentorum. Next base: position 20,003 of record JAJMVL010000071.1, on the reverse strand, counting down.
CGAGGGAACACCAACACCTATGCTGAGCATTAGAGACTTGCCGCAACGCCTGGTAGAAAGGGAGCTTGCAGCAACAAACAAGCACCTCTCTCCGCACAGTCAGCTCTCAATATCTCTCATCAACGATTCTCGGAACAACATCGTGGTTGCGGGTTCTCCAACATCACTGGCTGCCTTGAATGTTCGCTTGCATCGACAGCGGGCACCTCCAGATGTCGATCAGATGAGAGTTCCATTCTCGAAGCGGAAACCAACATTCAGCACCACGTTTCTTCCCATATCATCACCTTTCCACACCTCGTCCCTCGCACGAGTGACAAAAGCTGTTACGGAAGATCTCCGTGAGGTGACGATCAACAGCAGCTGCCTCCAGATTCCTGTCTATCACACGTTCACGGGCGAGGATATCAGAACTTTGGGGAACTTCGATCTTGTTCCTGTCCTCGTACGTATGATCACCGAGGAGACAGTGCGCTGGGAGTTGGCCACTCGCTTCGAAGGTGCAACGCACATTGTTGAATTTGGTCCTGGAGGATCTGCAGGCATCGGCGCTTTGACATCACGCATGAAGGATGGTACAGGCGTCCGGGTCATACTTGCAGACCGCATGGACGTTTCTGGCGACCTTGGTTGCAAGGCCGAGCTGTTCAGCCCCCGAGAGAGCGACATCCGATACGGCACGAATTGGGCTGAAGAGTACCAACCTCGCCTTGTCTACGCTGCAGGGCGTGCCATGGTGGACACGAAGCTGAGCCGACAACTGGGTGTGCCGCCAATCATTGTTGGTGGAATGACCCCGACCACTGTGCACCCGGACTTTGTGGTGGCTACAATGCAGGCGGGATTTCATATTGAGCTTGCTGGAGGCGGCTATCACAACCCAGAGGCAATGGAGAAGGCACTTCTTGACCTGGCTGCGAGCAGCCCTCAAGGACGCGGCATCACCGTCAATCTCATCTACGCAAACCCTCGCGCAATGAACTGGCAGGTTGCTCTCATCAAAAGGCTTCGCTCTGAAGGTGTCCCAATTGACGGTCTCACAATCGGTGCTGGCGTTCCCTCTCCCGAGATTGTCGATCAGTACTTTCACATGAGTTTGCGACACGTATCATTCAAGCCTGGCTCCGCAGCTGCAATCGAGGCTTTGATAGACATTGCACGATCGAATCCAACATCCACCGTAATCCTCCAGTGGACTGGTGGACGTGGTGGAGGGCATCATTCATGTGAAGATTTCCACCAACCGATCCTCCAGAAGTACTCAAAGATTCGACGCTGCAAAAACATCATCCTGGTCGCAGGAAGCGGGTTCGGCAGTGCTACCGACACATACCCGTATCTCACAGGGAATTGGTCTGTCGACTATGGCTACCCACGAATGCCATTTGACGGATGCCTCCTTGGAAGTCGGATGATGGTGGCCAAGGAAGCCCACACAAGCGACGGTACCAAAAGGGCCATCATAGCAGCCAGAGGCCTCCCCGACGCGCAGTGGGAAACGACGTACAACAGCCACGCCGCCGAAGGTGACATCGTCACCGTCATCTCCGAGATGGGTGAGCCGATGCATGTCATTGCGACACGAGGCGCCAGGTTCTGGGCAGATATGGATCAACGCATATTCAACAAGCCTCCAGCACAGCAGCTTCCATTGTTACGGCAGAATCGGGAATACGTCATCGAGAGACTGAATCGCGATTTTCAAAAAGTCTGGTTTGGTATTGATGAAACTGGAAGTCCAGTAGATCTCGAGCGCATGACGTATGACCAAGTTGTTTCCCGCGCCATCCATCTTCTCTCTTACGAGGAAGGAGGTGCATCTCGCTGGATTGATGCGTCGTACCAGGGTTTCGTGGTCGACTTCCTCCGTCGCGTTGAACAGCGATTCCCAGCCGCCGGCAAGTACTTCATCGCGAACGAGTGCATGACTACCGACGACATCAGAGCCGTCTCACGGGCAGTCCTGTCTGCGCATCATTCCGCACAAGAGCAATTCTTGCACCCTCAGGATGTGGCCTTTTTCTTGCACCTGTGCCAGCGAAAAGGCCAGAAGCCTGTTCCTTTCATTCCGGTCTTGGACGAAAACTTCCAGACGTACTTCAAGAAGGACTCACTCTGGCAATCAGAAAACCTTGACATGGTCGTTGGCAAAGACGCAGGACGTGTTTGCATTCTGCACGGTCCTGTTGCTGCCCGGTTTTCGCTCGAGGAAGAGCCTGTGAAAGACATTCTGGACAGAATTCACAGCGGCCACATTGAAGCTTTGAAGGGAGACTTATATGCCAGCAACGAAACAATACCGTCCGTTGAATACCTGAGTGGCGAAAAGCTGACTGGATGTCATCCCGCGAATACCATCATCATCGAGACTGAATCCACCATCATGCTCCGCTTGCCCCATTCATCCGACCTTCTGCCTTCCGCCGAATCCGTCAGAACCTTTCTTGCTGGCACTGTCCCTTCATGGCGATCTGCACTCTTCTCCTCCAGAGTCATTCAAGAGGGCAATCGTTACCAGGAAAATCCCCTGAACACCATCATTGTTCCAGTTGTTGGTCAGTGCATTGAAGTCAAGAACCACAAAGACATGTCCAACACTCGAGTGGTTATCTCAGAGCCTCTGGGAACGTCTCTAGGCCAAGCAAAAACCGTAGAGATATCATTCAACCCCAACACCATGGAAATTTCAGTTTCTTTGACGCATCATCAAACAGCGGCACCTCAACCAGCCGAGCTTTTGCTTCAGTTTCGCTACCAACCCGAGGTTGCTGGTGTACCAATAGGAGAGATCATGCACGGCCGTCTGGAACGTGTGAAGTCTTTCTACTGGCAAGCTTGGTTTGCAGGCGAGCCGCGTTGTCCAGATGCGACGGTTGAAGACGTTTTCCACAGTGGCAATGTCGTTCTTACCGCCGACACGATCAGTGGTTTTGCAGCTGCTGTCGGGAATCGCAGTGAGGTCTTTCATGGGAAAATCGGTGTTCCGATGGAGGCGCCCCTCGACATTGGCATCATCGTCGCCTGGAAGGCCATCATGAAGCCGTTGTTTGCCATCAATGCAAATCTCCTGAAGCTGGTGCATCTCTCTAACCAGTTCAAGATGGAGACTGGTGAACAGCCACTTCATGAAGGTGACGTGGTTACCACAACAGCTTCTGTGACTGCCGTTATCAACAAAGAGTCTGGGAAGGTGGTTGAAGTCGTCGCCGTCATCAGTCGGAGTGGTTCCGTCGTCATGGAGATTACTTCTCAGTTCCTGTACCGAGGAGCTTACAACGATCATGAGAACACTTTCAAGAAATCGGTTGTGGATGATGTCCACGTGCGGATGGGGAAAGCCAACGATGTTGAGATTCTCAACGCAAAGTCCTGGTTCAAATCTGCAGATCCGCAACCAGCTCTCTTGAACAAAACCTTGGTCTTCCGACTCCAACAATGCTCTCGGAACGCTTCTGTCGGCATTACCGGGAACGTATCTTCCAATGGGAGGGTTATCGGCTTCGTCAAACATCACTCTATGGCCAGCACTGCGAACCCTGTCCTTGGTTATCTTCAACGCCATGGCGAACCGGTGGAGAAAGCCGTTCCACTGGAGATTCCAGTTCCTATAGATGGTTCCGAGGACCTTTTCCGTGTCAAGGCTCCCGAGTCAAATTCCCGCTATGCGCAAGTATCAGGAGACTTCAACCCGATTCACACGTCACGTACCTTTGCTTCGTACCTCAGACTCCCAGGAACCATTACCCACGGCATGCACACTAGCGCAGCTATCAGGAGCCTCTTGGATGTCACTGTTGGCAAAGGCTGCCCATCCAGAGTTCGAAAATACAGCGCATCCTTCCAAGCCATGGTCGTGCCTGGCGACGTGCTCACAGTGTCAATCTGCCACACGGCCATGATCCAGGGCCGCAAAATAATCCAACTCGAGGCGCGCAATAGCAACGATGACGTGGTTGTATCGGCTCATGCCGAAGTCGATCAACCAAGCGCCGCGTACATCTTCACAGGCCAAGGCTCGCAGCGTAAGGGAATGGGCATGGAACTGCGGGAGAAGAGCGCAGCCGCTGCATCTGTATGGAAGAGAGCGGACGAGTACTTCCAGGAAAACTTTGGTAAGCCTCCGCACATGTGGTGTTTACTTGTGTTCTGACAACGCGCCCAGGATTCCGCATCACAACGATCATCCAAGACGACCCCAGAGAACTCACCATCCACTTCGGTGGGCTCAACGGCCGTCGCATCCGCGAAAACTACCGGTCCACCCTCCGAGACGCAGCCGCGAGCCCACACCGCGGCGCCTTCATCCGCGCCAGCCAGATGTACCAGGCGCTCCACGCTCCCCGCTGCACGTCCTACACCTTCCATTCGCACCTCGGCCTCCTCTCCGCCACGCAGTTCACCCAGCCCGCCCTCACGATCATGGAGGTGGCGCGGTTCGCCGACCTCCGAGCGCGCGGCCTGATCGCCGACGACGACGAGCGCCTCTCCTTCGCGGGACACTCTCTCGGCGAGTATGGCGCTCTGGCCGCGCTGGGCGGCGGCTTCATGCCCGTCGAGACGCTGGCGGCCATCACGTTCGTGCGCGGCCTGACGATGCAGATGGCGGTTGCGCGCGACGCGAGTGGGCGGTCGGCGTACTCCATGTGCGCGGTCAACCCGTCCAAGGTGTGCAGCCGGCGGTCGTTCAGCGAGACGAGTCTGCGCGACGTCGTTGCGGCCATCGAGGACGCTTGCGGGCGGGAGTGGCTGCTGGAGATTGTCAACTACAACATCAAGGATCAGCAGTACATCTGTGCCGGAGACGTCCGCGCGTTGGCGAGTCTGACAGATATCCTCAACCACTTCGTGCGGGACGGAGAGCCTCGCGCCTGGCGGGATCCGCTGCACCTGGTGCGCGTGGTGCGGCAGCGTGTGGAGAGAGTGCGGGCGTTACCGCTGCCTGTCGACTACGAGCGCGGGCCTGCGACGGTGCCGTTGAAGCAGATCGATGTCCCTTTTCACTCAAGCTTCTTGGCTGGTGGTGTCGATACGTATCGCCGATTCTTGCAAAAGCACATCAAGCGTGCAGACATGGTGCCTGAGAGACTGGAGGGCAAATGGATCCCGAATGTTACTGGCGTGCCATTTGGCGTGTCGCGGGAGCATTTTGAGGATATGTATCGAGTAACAAACTCGCCACGGCTTCGGGATGTTCTTGAAAACTGGGAAAGCACTTAGTGCAAATTTATAGACGCTATGCAACTCTCTCTCTAAATCTTCCTTCTGTCGTCTCGGTCTGATTGGGTGTCTTGACTTATAATCTAACAATCGAGCGGTACTTACCACTGCTAACACATGTTCCCAGGAGCAACATGCACTGGTAAGACAGTATATCATGTCTAAAGCGCGGTACGGTGTGTTGTCTCCCATCCTTACGTTTCCTAAAGAAGGAGGGTTTTGGAGACCGGAATTAGCAAGGAAAACCTTTTTACCGGTAGGCGTGGTAGAAGTGTGGTTGATTATTTTCCGGGGTTTTAGCCTTGGTAAGATAGATATCTTCTAGGGTTCTAACTAGGGGCGCTGTAAGCAGTAGTGTAGCTTCGGAACTTCTATGTAGGCTTGTCGCATTCTTCTCGGCTGTCTCTTTCAATCTTCGTTTCTTTAATAGATTGATCTTTCGATTGTAAGTTTTCTTCGTCGTTTTTCTATTCTTATACTCTCTTTAGTTTTGGTTTTTGTTTGATGTGGAGGAGGGGACTTCTAGCGAGGGCAGCATCTTCCCTCCTGCGACGACATCTCCCTCTACTCTACGCACATCTCTTAGTACAACAGGAGTGCTAACGGGAGGTAGAAGTGGGAAGGCGCAGCAGCTATCCTAGAACGCCGCGGTAGTTTCTAATTACCGTCCGCTCGCTTGTCGTACCACTCTACTTGCCAATTAGTGTCCGTGTCTTCGACCGATCCGGGATGCTAGTTTATAGTATAGTTTGGCTTTATACGACATCCTTAGTAGGTAGCCCATCTTCTTTATTAGCGCCAAGTACTGGCCGAACAGTCGGATGGCCATCGTCGGGGGCGTGCCTAGCGCCTTAAAGTGCTATACGTCCTAGCCCACCACGACGCGCCAGATGATCTGCCTAGCCAGCTTAAACATGTAGTAGTACACGTTTTATGTAACACCGTCGCGGGAGAGCTGTCTTGCACGGTGAAGATGGAGCGTGCGGCGTTTTAGATAGGGTGGTTCTCTAGGTTGTTATAGAGTAAGGACAGTTTAGTAACTCCGTTATCCCTAGTTCGGACAATTGCGCTAAAAGCTGACACTTTACCTAGCAAATCCAGCATATTACTTTGGTAGATACCCGAGAATTTATTGGCGTAGAAGGGCCGGACCGAAGGACGACCAAACAGCGTAATAGAGGATAAGTTTATTAGTCTCGCGCAGCTTGCCGAACACAACACTTATGGAGACAATAAAACAGAATGGTAATGGCGGCTAACCTTTGCCGTAGACGGCGATCTATAGGTCTCCCTATTTCTGATTCCATTTTCTAGTCTACGATTTTACCACCTTTACTGCGGACCATCCTGGCGGCATCGACGTGCTCGAAAAGTACGCTGGCATTAATGGCACAGAGCCCTATGACTACGCCGGCCTACTTCCAGGTGGAAATGTTCGAGAGCTACGGTAGTAGTGCTTACACCGGTTCAACGATGGCAGCTACTCCCCTAGAGCTGAGAAAAGACGGTGTGGTTACTAATATATTAGGCCTGGCATTGCTCGTGGTCGCGCGACTGTGCCGGAGAGCTAGTAACATGGGAAGTACATCTTACTTAACTAGATGCTTCCAGGTTGCGCCCGGTAAATGCTTTCTTGGCTAGGTTGGTGGTTGCGACGTCGGCCAGTTTCGCAGGATTGGCAGTTGTGTACCGCGGTTCAGCAAGACGTTGAGGCAGGAGAAGGAGGCGTCTGCCTACCCGTCCATCATTTCTGTGATGCGATGAGTCCTTAGAAGAATCAGCAAATGTGGAGGCACTCGTTTGTATTCAACGAAATTATGTTCCCTTGGTATCTTCGGTCTCTTCTAGTGATTCCCGAGTCTGTAGGATTCGATAGTCGCTGCGTGAGTAGAATCCAATAGAATCGAGTTCGAAACACCGATCCTTTTCTCCGCATCCGACAGCAGCACAAGATACCCACTCTGACTTCTACCACGCCTTTTCAGCTTTTCCACCGGCCGAGAAAAAATTAGGCAGCTAAACTGTGGCTAAACAACGCACCACCTGCGTGTGTTTACGGTTACTCTCGATGAAATGAGTTGAGCACCACGTGTCTCCAACTGCCCCAGCGCCATTATTTAAGCTAACCCAACCCTCATCATCACAAACATCAATGGCATTTCCCCAGAGCGTTGCCGCTTTTCGCTCCGCCGGCGCATACTGGCGTAGCACATGGCGATGCGCTCGCAGATAGTACACATGTACTGGCCAGCCATGGCCAGCAGCATGTTGCTCCTACTCTTAAACGCTGACGTGCTGCACCGCTTGTAGTCCAGGACGGTGGCGCAGTGCACGAGAGCGGCATGGAAATAGCGCAACAGCACGTTCATGGCTGCTTGGCTGCTGCTGGCGCTCTCAGCGCATAACTCGTCAAAGAGGCTGGCAGTAAGTTACCGGCAGCGACATCAGTCGTCGGTGCTGGTTGGTGTTGTTACTGTTGTTGTTGCGGTCGACGGAGGGACCGCTGCTGCTGCTATTGCGGTGACCGGGTTCGTGCTTTAACGGGTCGAAGGCTGTGGAGAGGCAAAGCAGCCACCGCGGGCGACCAACAACTATCTCCGGGCCATACGACGCCCAGAATGCCCGCTTGGATCTGGCTGGAGGATCTTGTACACCTTTCAAGCTAGTGTTTGGGAATGTTGGGGCCGGGGTAGCTGCTGCTCCCTTCTCTAGAAATGCAGTCGTAGGCTTCTTGGGTGCCGATTTCGCTGCTCAGCATTCTCAAGAAGCTTTGAGGAATGTGAGGATTCGCCAGATTTACTTGGTATAAAGTCCAGTCTGTATGTGTGGTGCAAATTATTCTTTTTCTCCTAGTACACGCGGCTCCTTGCAACTTGCGCCCTAGCGCCCTGACGATCTACTTGCAGGTCTCCTTCTTGGATACCCCAAGCTAGCAGTACATCCGAAGTAAGCAACCGATCAATTCCATGGCCACCCCACTCAACTCGAGCCGCGTCGCGTTTCCCCTTATATTCGTACGAGTATAAGAACCTTGAGGAGAGTATGAGGTCGCAATCCATCTTGAGCTCCATATGCTGCAATGCAGGCATATTACATACTGCCTTGGCCGCGGCAATGTAGAGACTCTTCATACGCTCGTAATTTAACCTCTCTTCTTCACTGACTACAAGCCGTTCGCCTACCCACATATATTAGTAAATCAGCGTTTGCTCCATTTCCCAATCACGCTTCTCACCTGCGGCGTCGACTGGTGGATACGTCACGTCGATCCACTCCAAATTAGGCCAATAAGGCTCCGTAGCGCAACACTCATCACCATGCGGCCAGAAAAGCGCAGGCGATATAACAATTCCACCCCGCAGCACCAGAAGAACGAGCCGTGTCGACAATTCCCGAAGCCCAATCGACAGGCTATCCAGCGAAGGGGGCACTAGCCCAGGCTGGGCCAAAAGACCATCTTCCTGAACAAAGTGCTCGGAGACGGCAAAGAAGTCCTTGCACGTGGTTAAGAGTTGGCCTAGGCTCACTCCTAACGCTTAAGCACCCACTAGTGTTAGTCTCCCAGACGCAGAACAAGGGACGCACGTACCTTTCCGATAATCCGTACGAACGCGTGCATCTACCGTTTGCTCATCACATAAACTAAGGTCACACCGCTCTAGGCCGTCCATAGCCGCCATGACTGTTGCAATAGAGGCTCCCCAGATGGTCCGAGAATTGGCATAGGGCACCTTAAACCACCGAACGCAGTTAACCCTAGGTAAACTCTCCCCCGTATATCGCAAGAAGGCCGGATCGTACTTTGGCCTTTCGAAGTCATGAGGACCATAGTCGAAATCGTCGTCAGAATCCTCACCCTCGTCCTCCTCCTCATCCCCGGCCCATCCCTCCGGTAGCACCTCCTGCAGCGCAACCGTCAACTCCAGCATCAAGCCCGCCTGCCGCGCGTCTCGCTCCACGCCCGCCAGCAAGGTGAACAGCCGCTGCATATCCATTGAGAAGGCTTGGTCACGCTCCCAGAGCTGCGTCTCGCTTAGCTCACGCCGGAGGCTCGCGCTCTTGTGGTACCAGCCGACAAACTCGACGCGGCGTAGAGCTGTACGGCGTAACGGGTCCTTAGTAAGGAGCTCGGACGCGTGCGACAGTCGGTCCGCGCGCAGCTCGAGGTGCGAGAACGTATGCTGCTCGATGGCAAGGTTCCAGGGCTTGCTAATGGCGGTGTAGGGCGCAAGGCGTGGGGAGTGTGAGCCGGGTTCTCGGGGGAGGAGGGCCGCGAGGTGGGATACTATTATGTAGATGATGTCATAGGGGAGGTCTTGCGCCGACATCTTCTCAGTTGTGTAGGTTTTCTGCCTTGCGGCGGTTCTCTTAGATGGCTCGACGGCGGAGGTGTGTGGGTGTAGATGCGGCGTGGTAGGTAGGGCGCAGGAGCGGGAGATCAAGCTTTATAAACCGAGCTGCAGCGGGTAACGTTAATGGCCCGGTGGGTTCGCGGTCTAATCTCTACTTAAGCCGTTTATAGTTTAGAAAGGAGCGCTAGTATAACAACAGGCCTCTTCCACTAGGTTTCGGAGTCGCCTAGTAGGTGATTAGGTCAAAGGTTTTACCTTAAGGACAAGAGCAGGGAGGCAATAATTGGAGAAGGAAGTAATCACGTGTGCGCCGGGTGCAATAAGGCTCTGTTACTCCAATGGGTAAAGATTAGATTCTTAAGTTAACCACGAAGGTTAAAGTATCTAGCTAAGGAGCGTGATTATATATAGGTAGAAAAGCTATAATAATCTAGTTTATCCCTTAGGATATTAAGGGTTGCTAGATTATAAGGGTTAAGGGATTAGGCAAAGGTTTAGATTAGTACTAAGCCTTTTAATCTATTAAGTAGGTCTTATAGAGTCTATATAATACGGTACTGCCTACTTCCTAGTTTCTAACTTCTACTAGTATAGAATAGTTATAATATCCTCCTTACCTACTACCTACTACCTTTATACCTTATCTCTTTCCTAGACTACGCCTATACCCCTATAGAATTCCTTCCCCTATAGGCCTTCTAGTTTAGTAAGTTCTTCTTAGTTTCCTATAACTTTCTTAGTCCTAGTAGGCGGTTTTCCCGTATAGAATTTCTAACTATATAGCTCTACTAGCCTTAAGGGATCTTAGCCCCTATAGTACCTTTTCCCGTATAGGCTTTCTACTCTTAGGGCTATAAAGCCCTTATTACCTAGAGTTTATAATAGTACTTACCTCTAAGAAATAGTAGAATAATAGTTCTAATCTTTTAAATATAAAAAATAATCTAAACCTAAGTTCTAATAGTCTATAGTAACCTATAAGATCTTTAGAGATTACTATAACTTTACTAAGGCCCTTAAGATAGTATTTAGTAGAGTTAATAAGACCTATTAAGTAATATATACTCTTATAATATACTAATAGAAGGGGTCTATATAAGACTATACTACTAAGTTTTAAGATATAGTCTACCTAGCTAAGGAATACTCTAATATTACTTTATAAATATTCTACTACTAAGAACTTAAGAATAAAATTAAAAAAGCTATAACCTACTATAAGGAACTTAAAAGCTATAATAATAGGCCTCTTCTACTAGGTTTTAGAGTCGCCTAGTAGATAATTAGGTTAAAGATTTTACCTTAAGAATAAGAGTAGGGAGGTAGTAATTAGAGAAGGAAGTAATTATATATATACTAGGTATAATAAGGCTCTATTACTTTAATAGGTAAAGATTAGATTCTTAAGTTAACTATAAAGGGTTAAATATCTAGCTAATAAGTATATACTTATATACTACTAGGAAAGCTATATAATCTAGATTAAGTATATAGATATACTACTTAGATTAAGGGGATAGATTAGAGGTTTAGATTAAGTATAATCTAAAGTAGGTCCTTCTAGTAGAGTATATATAATATTAGCACCTAACTACCTTTCTAGTTTCTAGCTTTTATTAGTATAGAATAGTTATAATATTTAACTTACTCTAATCTTTCTAATATTCTTTCTATCTATTCTATTCTCTTACTCTTATAGACCTTCTTTCCCTATAGGAATTCTATCTATAATTTCTAGTAGTAACTATATTTCTTAAGAGCTACTTTTCTATATAGGAATCTACTTATAGCGTGTTATACTATAGCTAGCGCGTATTCTAACTAGATTTTCTTTATAGCTTAGTTTCTTACACGGACCCTAGGTTCTTAAAGTACTTTTTCCCGTATAGGCTTTCTACCCTTAGGGTTATAAAGCTCTTATCCCCTTAGGTTTATAATACTACCTTCTATCTTAAGAATCTTCGTCCTAAAGATTCCCCTACTAGACTATATTTAGTATTTAGCTATTTTTTTATTTTCTTTCTTTATAAGTTATCTTAATATATCTTTCTATAAGCGCAAGTGTAATAATTAGTTAACTAAGTATAAGTCTCTTATAGAAAAGATTAATATCTTTAGTAAGATAATACCTATCTCTTATAGTATATATTTATTAGCGAATATAAAATAGAAGGAGGAAACTCCTAAGATAGTATATTAGATAGATATTACGGGTTTTTATTACTATAGTAAGTATATCTAATATAGTTTATCCTCTTATAATAGAAGTAGTCTTAAGGATTCTAATTATTTATCTTTAGTTAAGTTTTTTCTAGAGTTTTTACTAATAGTTATTCTAGTTTTCTATTTAAAGAGTACTTTAGATAAAGCTAAGGTAGAGAAGTAGATAGTTTTTAACTTACTATAAAAGAATATAAGTTATCTTTAGTAGGTGTATAAGTAGCGGGAGTTATTAAAGAAATATAGTAGCTTAATAATTTTTAAGAAGGCTAAGATAGTAGAGGACCTTAAGAAGATTAAGAGACTTAAGTCTAAGGGTCTTAGTAGGGGTCTTCTTAACCCTAAAGAGGCTACGCCTAGATAATTAATAAAGCGCCTATATAGTAAGTCCTTAGCTAATAGCGCCGCTATAGGTCCTAATATAACGGCCGGTCTCTTCTACTAGACTTTAGAGTTATCTAGTAGGTTTAAAGATTATAAGGGGTTTACTTTAGAGATAAGAGTAGGGTAGGAATAAAGTAGAAGGTAGGGTATTATATAGATAGAGTGCTACGCCGGGCGTAAAGACCTGTTACTTTAAGAGGGTTTAAATTCTTAAGTTAAGTTAACTATAAAGGTTAAAGTATCTAGCTAGGGAGTATAGTTTATATACATATAGAAAAGTTTATAATAATCTAGTTTTAGTAAGCCCTTCCTCTAAGGGCTCTAGTAAGAGCCTATTTTCTAAGGGCTTATAAGGAGCCCATTTCTTAAGGGCTTAGAGTCGGCCTAAGACAAGCCTATTTCTTAAGGGCTCTAGTAGGGCGCATGTAACCCTAGCGCCTAGCCACCTTCCGGCTTTCCAACTTCTACCTTTACTAAGTAGCTATAATATCTAACTTACTCTTACTAGCTTAACCTCTTCTTATATTACTTTTCTAGATTACGCCTTTAACCCTATAGACTTTAATCCCCTATAGGATTCCTTTCCTAGTATATCCTTCTCTATTTCCTGTAACTTCTCTAGTCCTAATAGGCGGTCTTCCCGTATAGAATTTCTAACTATACAGCTCTACTAGCCGTGCGGGATCTTAGCCCTTATAGTATCTTTTTTCTATATAGGCTTTCTACCCTTAAAGTTATAAAGCCCTTATTACCTAGGGTTTATAATACTACCCCCTACCTTAAGAATCTTCGTCCTAAAGATTCGCCTTAAGATATATATCTTAAGTAACTTCCTTCTTTTCTTTTTCTTAGTAAGTCTTCGTTATAACTCTTAAGTATTCTACTACTAAGATTTCTACAGGTTCCCTTTATCCTTATTACACTACTATTACTTGCTAGAATTTATTGCGCCGGATCTTTTACAATAGAGTTAAGATAATTTCTTACTCTAACTATCTAGAGCATAGCTACTCTAAGTACCTAGCTTTAGAGGACAATCCCTCTATCTATAGTACTTGTCTAAAGAGTTGTTAAAAGGGGTATAATATTGCTATAATAAGTTCTTTAAGTTATAAGTTTCCTCTTTTCTAGTCGTAGCTACACTAACCCTTTTTTTAGTAGATCGTTTAGATTAAGAGTATACTCGGGTAGCTATAAAGAAAGATATAGCTCTAGAGAAGTTAGTACGTCTACGTAAGTAGCGTAGGTTCCTTTATAAGCGTCGTTCCCGTATAATCCGTAAGGGTTTTAAGTCTTTAGAGAAGATAAAGCGCGAGGAGGAGGCTACTACTACTACTACTACTACTAGGGCCTCTACCGACCCTAAGACTACTAAGGCGGATCCACTATTAAAGCGCCTATATAGCAAGCTCTTAGCTAGTACCACTACTATAGATCCTAACTAGTCTATTATAGGGTCTCCTAGGGCTAGTTCTACTACTACACCTCTTAGGACGTCTAAGCTAGTTAACTTAGCTTAGCTATCTCCGCTTCCTAACTAGTCCTTAGTCGGTTATAACTTTAATAAGGCGGCGGCTTTAGCCGTTCTAGGTTTTAATAGTAGAAGGTCTAGATAAGGTTTCTATAGCTATTACAGTTCTCTAGTAGTTCCTAGGTATTATCCTAGTCTCCCTACTATTTAAGGAGGTAACTAAGCTAACTATTAATATAGCTACTATTAAGTACCTTTTCCACTACCTAGTCTTTATTTTTATCGGCGTCTAAATTCTCTAGTACTATTTCTTCTATTTATTTAATTAGCGTAGCGTTCTTAGGTGCTAGTTCTAGCAGTGCCACGTAGAAAACAGGTACTATCTTTATATTACTTAGTAGCTTAAGGCGGTAGTTAACTTTCCTAAGTTTTTCTTTAATTTTAAATGGTCTAATTTTCTTAAAATCTAGTTTATTATTTAGACGCCTAGTCTTAATATTCTTTCTTAAAAGGTAGACCTTATCCCCCCTTTTAAGCTTCGGTGCCTTCTAGTACCGTCTATTATAATAGCGGGATATAAGAAATCTATTATACTTAATATCTAGGCGAAGCTAGTTATAAAGTTCCTTTAGCTAGTCTACTTTAAGGATTCCTTTCTAGGCAAGGGATTTACTTAGTATTAGTGCCTTATAAGCTTCCGGCTCAAATCCGTAGTTAGCGTAGAATAGTAACTCCTAAGTAGCTGTTACCTTTAAACTATTATAGGTAAACTATACTAGAGGTAGCAGTTCTACCTAGTCGTCTTACAAGTAGCCGAGGTAGTAGCGTAGGTATTACTCTAGGGTCTAATTTATTTATTTAGTCTAGCCGTCTATTTATAGATAGGCTATAGTAGAGAGCTTATACTTAGAACTAAGCTAGCTAGTAAGTAACTACTAGAACCGTAAGGTAAAGAGGCGGTCTCTATCTAATACTAGTTCGCTAGGTAACCTATAGTTACTAAGGATTATCCTAAGGAAGGTGTAGGCTAGGTCTTCCGTATTTACCAACTTAAGATATAGTAGATAGTATACGTACTTTATAAGCCTATTAACAATAACTAGGATTAAGTTATACTTAACCTTTATAAGAGGTTCTTTTAACTACAGCAGATCCGTAATAAAGTCTAATAAGATAGACTACTAGGGTTATTCTAGGGCTAGTAATAGCTAGAGTAGTCTATAGGGTGCGTATCTTGCGGCCTTACTACGAATGTAAAGATTACACTATAAGATTACCTGTTAAACGGTCCGCCTTAGCCTAGGGAAGTAGTAATTTCTAGTAAGCCTCTTAATTGTCTTGTCTATTCCTTAATAACCGTGTACTAGTACTTTATAAAGATCTTTTATAAGTTCTTCTCTAAGTAATATAGGGACATAGATTAATCCTAAAAATAGGATAGTTCTATCTATATCCTTAACCACCTAAGGGTTATTTTTAATCTTACCAAGTTCTTATACCATAGAGTCGTGCTTATAGGCGTCTCGGATTTTCTACGTCTACTCGCCTCCGTTAATATGTATAGCGGGCGATAGTTACCTAACCGGGGTAAGCGTTCTATTAGTTACTTTGTTAAGTACTACTAGCTGCAATCCGGGCTTCCCTACTATATAGTCGGCTCTTCTACTTAGCGCGTCTACGCGAGCGTTTTCTAATCCCTTTCTATAGGTAATCTTTATATTATAGGAGGCCAGTTCTTTAGCCTATCTAACCTGTCTATAGGTTAATTCCTTAGTAGTAGTAAAGTATAATAGGTTCTTATAATTACAGTAAACCATTACTTAGTACTTAGCTCCTTTAAGGTAGTGTCTCTATTCCTTAAATACTATAATAATAGCTAATAGCTCCTTATTATAGACGTCGTAGTTAAGTTCTAGGGGTATTATCTTCTTAGAGTAATACGCGATAGGGTGTAGGCGGCCTTACTCGTCGGGTTAGCTAAGGTAGACGCTAATAGTATAGTCTAAGGCGTTAGTTTCTATAATAATTTCTAATTCTAGATTAAAGATTCTAAAGATTAGTACTTCGTAGAACATTCGCTTAAGTAAATTAAAAGCGATTTATTATTCTTCTCTCTATTTAAATCTATATTCCTTTCTAGTAAGCCTAGTAAGAGGTTCTATTACCTTAGAGTAGTTTAGAATAAACTTCCTATAAAAGTTAGTAAATCCTAGAAAGAATTATACGTCTTTAACTATCTTTAGTATAGGCTATTCCCTAATAGCATCTAGTTTCTTCTTATCTATACTAATATAGCCTAGAGTAATAATAAATCCTAGAAACTCCGTCCTTTATATATACCATTCGCATTTTTTAGGTGCAACTTAGAGATTCTTTTCCTTAAGTACCTTAAGGACTTTATAGATATACTTAGTATACTCTTTAAGTATCTCTAAGTAGATTAAGATATTATCTAAATAAGCTATATAAAACACATCTAAATACGGACGTAGGGTATTATTAACTAGGCTCTAGAATGTTACCAGGGCGTTAGTAAGCCTAAATAGTATAACTATATACTTATAGTATCCTAGGCGGGTTTAAAAAGCTATCTTCTACTCCTCTCCTTTCTTAATATAAACTAGGTAATAGCTATTATAGAGGTCTAACTTTATAAAGTATTTTACCTTCCTTAGCTTATCCTATAGCTCGTCTATCCGAGGGAGCAGGTAGTAATTCTTAATTATAACATCGTTTAGCTAACAATAGTTAATATAGAGACGTAGCTTACCATTTTTCTTTAGGATAAATAGGATAGGGTATCCTACCGGTAATAATAATAGGCGGATATATCCTCTCTTAATATTTGTATTAATATACTCCTAAAGTGCCTTACTCTCCGTTTCCAATAATAAGTAGATTAGTTTAAAGACTAGCTATTTTTTAGGTAGTAATAGTATCTTATAGTCCTATAGCTAGTACTAAGGGAGCTATCCCTTGTCTCTTTTTAATAAAGCTTTCCTATAAGCCTAAAACTCTTTAGGTATAGTCTCTAGTTTAGGTATAGGTAGTAATATAGTAGTTACTAAGAAATTCCTACTCCCTATACCCTATCCTAATTTTTCCTAACTTAGTTTTAGGTCCGGCGTAACTTTTAATAAGAGATTCTTACTCTTTTAAGTTACGTTAGCCTTGTCTATTTTAGGGAACTTTAAGGCACGAGTAGGTAAGTCCTACTAAAGTATTTACCCTAGAAGCGTTACTACTCTAGCAAGGGTCCTAACTTCTATAGCTAAGATTCCTCCTTTAAACCTATAGGAGTTAAAGCCTACTTAGTATAGACTTCTGTAGGTATAGGTGCTTCCCCCTAGTAGGTTTCCTTATATCCTAGATCCTATTACTAGGTGTTCCGTAGCTTAGTCCCGTTTAAGTCCTTAGGAGCTAGTCTTAAGATTCCTACTCGTACTTATAGTCTTTTAGTTATTATTCTATAAGGGTCCCGTTTATTATATATATACCACGATCCTTTACTATATTTCTAGGCTAGGTTAGACGTATATTATATACACTTTATCGCCTCTACGCCTTATACGCTTAACAGTAGCTAAAGAGATTTTCTTTACCTTAAGCGTCTCCTTTAGGTCTTCTATTATTCCTTTCTCCAACTTAGGTTTAAGCTCTAAGAGCCCTAGTATAAGCCTAGGTTCCTAGGCTACTGCCCGTAGCTTATAAGTCTCGGATTGTAGGTCTACTTCCGCAAGGTTCTACTAGGTATAGCTTCTCTTTACTATAGTAAGGTGTTTAGTATAATATTCGTCTAGGAAGGTAATCTTCTCCGTCCTCTAGTAGATGCGTAGTTTATATATCTTAAGCTAAGGTATCCTAAGGATAATATCGTGTCCTAGGATAGGTATAATATCTAGGTTAATTTATTCCTTATAGTTACCTATTATAAGAGGCTTCTCGCCTATCTTAATTCTAATCTAACCTTTTCCGTACCCGGTAGGTGTACTATCTACTATATTAAGTCGGTAGGCCTTGCTCTTCGTCTAGTAGGGTAGCTAATAGTTAATAAGGAATTTCGGATTAATAAAGACTCCTTAAGCTCTACTATTAATTATTACAATAGCTTTCTTTCTATAAAAGGTAACGGGTATATATAGCAACTTCTATAGTTTTAATCTAGTAGGTATAATTCTGTTTAATATGCGTGTAACTATATTAAGAGACCTAGTTTCCGGCCCCTCCTAGGGTCCTATTATAGAGGAGCTGTCTAGTTTTTTAACTTCCTAGGGTACTATCCTAAGGCTACTTTATCGCTTTTATAGACCTAGCACTACTTATTATAGCAGGCGGTCCAGCTAAGCGCCGCGTAATTAGAGGCTCAGGTTATAGTAGCAACGCTAAATGCGTCCTTATTATTACTTCCTTTGTCTTCCTAGTCCTTAGTAGCCTAACTAGCTTTCTACTTTTTAAATTCCTTCTTACACTAGGGGTAGTTATATTTTAGCTTCTAAGTATCCCTATAGTAGATATATAGGTTCTTCTTAAACCAATCCTTCTATTCCTAGGTCTATTCCTTCTTAGGTGTATACTTAGTATATTTACCGTTACCTTCTTAGTTAGCGTTATTAAGTTCTATTATATCACCGCCTTCTTACGTATGTTTAGGGCGGACCGTCTTACTAGTATTAGCGCTACTCTTTTTATCGAACTATTGTTTACTTCTCCGCTAATCTATAAGGATTATAAGTTTAATAATACCTTAAAGATCCTCTAGTTCCTTATAATAGGTAAGTACTTTCTTAATTTCCTCTTTTAGTCCTTAGTAGTAGAACGTGCGTAGGGTAAGGTTAGAGTATCCTTCCGCGGTGTAGGCAGCGTCCTAGAACTTAGCCGTATACTCTTAAACTAACCCTTTCTGCTTAATTATTATAAGGGTATATATTACTTAGCGGGTCTCGTTAATACTACTAAAGGCTGCTTTAAGTTACCTAGTAAAGTTCTAGTAGTTACTAAAGATAACTATAGTAGGTGCAGACTATTAGTAGATTAGCTTATCTTATCTTTCGCGCTTATAGGGGCGGAACTATTATTTAGCAGCCCCTTAGAGGTAGGTACTTATATAGAGAACTTCTTTAGCTAGACTAGTAAACTATCTATAGGCGAAGTAAATATAGTCGTTAAGTTATAAGATAAATACTTAGAGCTTCTTACAGTCGCCGTAGTAAAGGTTAAGTTTAGGCACCTTAACTCGTATAGCTAGTAGTACTTAAGATACCTAACTAAGCTGCGTGCAAAGAACTACGTTTTTATTATATAATTTAAGGATTATACTAAGGAGTTACTTATTAGTAACAGGCTAAGCCTACTAAGGCTGCTACTATTCTTAAGTAGTTTACTATTACTGCCCAGGCGCTATATACGTCTACTAGGTTAGCTAGTTATTACTAATATCTCCTATACTAACCGTTGATATAGTTAGGTATTAGTAGAGACTTAGGTATACTACCTTTTTATTTAGTACTTCTAAACCTAGAACTTCCTACTCTTACAAGGAAGATAGTTAAAGTATAATAGCTAGTCTCTTCTACTAGACTTTAGAGTCGTCTAGTAGGTTTAAAGGTTATAAGGGGTTTACCTTAGGGATAAGAGTAGAGTAGGAATAAAGTAGAAGATAGGGTATTATATAGATAGAGTACTACGCTGGGCGTAAAGACCTATTACTTTAAGAGGGTTTAAATTCTTAAGTTAAGTTAACTATAAAGGTTAAAGTATCTAGCTAGGGAGCGTAGTTTATATATATATAGGAAAGTTTATAACAATCTAGTTTTAGTAAGCCCTTCCTCTAAGGGCTCTAGTAAGAGCCTATTTTCTAAGGGCTTATAAGGAGCCTATTTCTTAAGGGCTTAGAGTTAGCCTAAGACGAGCCTATTTCTTAAGGGCTCTAGTAGGGCGCATATAACCCTAGCGCCTAGCCACCTTCTAGCTTTCCAACTTCTATCTTTACTAAGTAGCTATAATATCTAACTTACCCTTACTAGCTTAACCTCTTCTTATATCGCTTTCCTAGATTACGCCTTTAACCCTATAGATCTTAATCCCCTACGGGATTCCTTTCCTAGTATATCCTTTTCTATTTCCCATAACTTCTCTAGTCCTAATAGGCGGTCTTCCTATATAGGATTTCTAACCGTATAGCTCTACTAGCTATGTGGGATCTTAGCCCTTATAGTACCTTTTTCCTATATAGGCTTTCTACCCTTAGAGTTATAAAGCTCTTATTACCTAGGGTTTATAATACCTAACTAGTCTATTAGTTCTCCTAGGGCTAGTTCTACTACTATACCTCTTAAGACGTCTAAGCTTATTAACTTAGC